>JAPXFY010000028.1:19497666-19507666 GCA_030674185.1 Monoplex corrugatus
GTACTAGTGCATACATGTATGCATAATGTACACGTGCCTGCCTGCAACTGCAAATACATGTATTGTATAATATATAGTACATGTGTATCAATTATTTGCATCATAGTCATACATTCACAAACAGCCAAATATTATAGTCATAATAGTGTGTATGTGTGTGTATGACTATGAGTATGCGAGTGTTTGTGTGTCTGTCTGTCAGTATATCCATGTACTCTGTGTGTCAGTCTCATGTATAAGTATGTTTGTGTACCTCTGTGCATATATAGTACCAGTAACAGTATTAACTAGTGTACATCATTACAACTACATGTATGCACATGAGTGTACAGTATGCAAGTGTGTGTGTCTATAGATACAGTGCATGTACACTGACTGATATATATAAATGTGTGAGCACGTTTGTTAACCCTTTGACTCCCACACACTATCCACCAGCGTCCAGCAGAACAAACTCAACTCTTTGACTCCCTCACCCTATCCACCAGCTTTATTCAGGAAAATGGTGGATAGGGTGAGAGTCAAAGGGTTAAGTTTTTGCAGTTGATGGATAGGCTGAGGGAGTCAAAGGGTTAAATGTGTGTGCGTATGCATCACAGCTTGTTTGTTCATTTGTGTGCATGCGTGTGCATGTTTTGTTTGTGTGTGTGTGTGGTCTTTGATTTAATGTCTATTCACTAAAGTGATTTTAGACAAAAAAAACAAAAAACAAAAAAAAACAAAAGAAGGGGGGGGGGTGATAGAGGAGGAGTGAAGAGGATGTTTGAAAATTGTCAATTTTGGTTTTGAGAAAAGATGATCCAGAAAACAACTGTTTCGAGGAGGGGAAGGTAAAACTAACAAATAACGTTACCATAATTAACGATTTAAATAAACTAACTAAGTAACAAACAAAACTGATAAATTTCTAGAAGAAATGAATAAAAAATAAAACCAAGAATTGACTAACTATAACAGTGAACAAGTGAAATAGCATTTTAAAGGTAATTCGCTATAGGACTTTTTGACAGGCTAACAAAAAAATCATATAGTATTGATGATGAGGCAAATATGTCAGAAACTGTACTCATAGATAGTGTAGGAATATGTCGTTTTACCCTAACGCAAGAAAGAATATGACTATGTGTTATCTTCTTCCCACACAAACACACTATGTTCTTGGTGTATTTTGTTTTGAATGCATCAAGTTTCCATCTGTACATAAGAGATTGTATAAGTCTGTTGGCAGGAAGCTGCTTAAGTATTTTGCTGACTTCAAAGTTCATGTGACATTTATCATACTTTTTCTGTTTTAATTGGAACTGCTTCCAGACATAGTTGTCCACTAAAGTGTAAGTCTCGTGCAATGAGAGAGAAAGCTGGATATTGTTTGAATCTGGTGAGTTATTAGCTCCCCGTTTGGCAGCCCTATCAACTGTGTGTTGTGTGTGTGGTGTGTGTGTGTGTGTGTGTGGTGTGTGTGTGTGTGTGTGTGTGTGTGTGTGTGTGTGTGTGTGTGTGTGTGTTGTGTGTGTGTGTCACTATGTAAATGTGTGGTCTCTTCACTGGTCCTCCACGCAAATGAACCAAGAACCAAGAACAGAAATCCCTCCATGGTCTTGACCATGATTATATAATCACATGACATGAAGATCAGTAACCTCACAGCAGGCGACAATGCGACACAGGCAATCATCCACCCAGAAGGAACCATTTTTAACTTCAACTTAAGGTAAGTTTCGTCAAACCTTCATTTGGCAACTATCTGTTTCATTTCCTGAGTCTACCCTTTCACTTTTACTCCCTCACTCTATTTTAAATTAGTAGCTTTGAGATTGGGCTTTTGAGGAGGGTAGGGGCAATATACACGCAAAGCCAGAAAAGATTGAGGCAGCTGAGATGTGGTTTCTAAGAAATGTTGAGAGTTCCATGGACAGCAAAGAAAACAAATGAGACAGTCTTGAAGGAGGCAGAAACATGAAGATCATTCATAAGGAAGATTAGGAAAAGACAGGCAACATTTACAGGCCATTTAATGAGAAAAAGGGAATTAGAGCACCTGGTCACAACAGGAAAACTGGAGGGAAAGAGAGCACCAGGTAGAAACCCAGGGAGAAAATATTGGATCGGACACTTGCAGGGTGGCTGAGGACAGAGAGGGTGGAAGATGTGCTTGCAACAACAAGGGATAGATACCTGATCTGGAGGGCCATGATCCCATCGCCATGAGGCAGGGCACATGATAATGATGATGATATCATGTCTTTTGCTACCTCTCCACTATCCACTCTTTCTTCCCCTTCTCCTCCCATCCCCCCAATTCCTTTCGTACTCTACTCTGTTCTTCAACAGGTAAGCTGGTTCTTCAAATTTTGTCATACCCTTACTTCATTCCTAACCCACAACATACAAGTTTCCCTGTTTGCTGCCCACTGGATGATGGATCTTAACCCTCTGAGACCGTATTCCCGGGTTATCATTATATATATCAAGAACTTCCAACTTTACTCTCAGCTGAATTCCCAGCTTACTTAAAAAAGGAACAGATATAAAAGGAACAGATACAAGCACAAAATTTCATATTTGCTATGGAGTTATTGGACAAAAGGGTTCACTGCGCTTGGACAGCTCCATAAAATGTGCTAAACCCAAATCCACCAGCAATTATCTGACAGACTTCCTGAGCCTGCACAAAACCCTATAGATGTGTTGGCAAGTCTTGAAATGAGAAAAGTGGAGAATGGACTTTTGAAACACTATGCTGACACCACCAGAATGATGGAAACATTAAGATGGACAGCAAACAGGCCAGTTTTTAATGTTGCGGGCTGGGATTGAACTCAAGATATCAGATCTTGAGTCCATGGCTCTACTGACTAGCCTGCTTGCTGTGGAGTGCAAGCCTGGAAACAATTTGCCTTTCCAAGGGTCAGTGCTTACAGAATTAATGTCCACATCATTCTGGCTGTCAAGTGTTTTATCCACGGTGTTCCCCTTGGCATTTCAACTTTCAGGACCCTGCCAGTACATGGGGTTTTGCCCAGGATCAAGGAGTTTGCTTGGTAACTGCTGGCAGATTTGAGTGGAGCACATATATGGAAATGTCAGAGTATAATGAATCCCATTTGAACAAACTTCAAAGTGTACATGTATGTTTAATTTATTTTATGTATTGTTTGGGTTAGCTTTTTAATCTAGTGACGAGAAATCAATTGAATAACACCGTTCTTTCACGTTCTTATTTTCTTACCAAACACACAAGTCATACTCACTCTCTCTCTCGTTTTCTATGAATCTAGACCACTCACTCACTCATTCACTCATTCTCCCCACACCACACACCACACATCTTTTATCACACACACACACACACACACACACACACACACACACAGTAACACACACACAGTAACACACACACAAGAGGAAGTTTACCTCTTAGTAATGTGATCACTCTCTTAGTACACATAATCACTGTAATATCAGTGTAACAACACAGTGGGGGGCAAAGATGACAAGATTCACTGGCACAGTATACTGTTATTACCTCAGTTTACCTTTCACAGGTTGGGGACCGGAAAGAGTCAGGTTACTGTCAACTGAACTCTACAGAAAGTTCTACCTGTCTACAACACAGACAGGTCGACATAATGAGATAAGTTCAACAGTACAGTGGCATTTTCATGCTTTGTTGTTCATTGTGGCAAAGGGCTTTGTTACGTCATAATTTGGTGATGTCCCTTTGTTTAGCCCCTTGACTCCCGCACCCTATCCACCAACTGCAAAACTTTAACCCTTTGACTCCCTCACCCAAAGGGTTAGGTTTTTGCTTTGCTAGCATGACTGACATGAAAAAGTTGGATGCTGGTGGACAGAGAGCGGAAGTCCAAAGGGTTAACAGGATGTGGGAGTCAAAGGGTTAGGTGTTTGCTTTGCTAGCATGACTGGAAAAAGCTGGATGCTGGTGGACAGAGTGTGGAAGTCAAAGGGTTAAAGAAAAAAGGGGGTAACTGTTTCACAGTAAATTTACCAGAGGAGGTGTGTGTGTGTGTGTGTGTGTGTTGTGTGTGTGTGTGTGTGTGTGTGTGTGTGTGTGCGTGTGTGCTGCGTGCGTGCGTGCATGCGTGTGTGTGTGTGTGCATGTGCGCGCGCGCACGTGCGCACACGTTGCACATGTATGTGTATACTGCATGTGTGTGTCGTCCAACAAGTCCATGACAAGTTGAAATGTACCAGATCTAAGACAATTACAAATTACCTTTTCTGTAAAAGCTACCTAACCAAAATATCCATGGACAAACTGAAGAAAAAAAAAACAAAATCAAAACTTGCAGTAAACCAAACAGTGCATGGACAAAGTAGGATTGCAGAGCATGAACCAACCCTTTACACTTACTGACTCCTTCATGCTATCCACCAGCATCCTGCATGTCATCGAGGACAGCAATGCAAAAATTTAACCCTTTGACTCCCTCGCCCTATCCACTAGCTTCCTAAACTTAACCCTTTGATTCTCCTCACCCTATCTACCAGCAACTGTGCTATGTTTATCATTAATATTAATAGTATATCATGGTGTTAACACATCAAAGATGAAGTATGCCGACTAAGCAACAATAATACACAATCTGGAAAAAACAACCAGAACAACATGCAAACATTCACCTGAAAAATAATGTTGCCCAGGACACACACACACAAAAATACTACCATTCATAATAATAAATTCACGAAATGTCTGCCAATAAACAATTTTACTAACTAGACTGAGTTACTTAATTCAGGTCATGTATTTAACAAAAAAAATTGGCCTGAAAGTGATTGTGTCAAAATGATACAGAAACATGCTACACAAGTGTAAAAACTTACAACTTATACAGAGAAGCAACAGGTAGCTAGCTCGCTGCTGTCACACCATTCACCTGCTGCCAACTGATTCTCTCCCCCACCCCCCACCCTTCCCTTTCCCTCTTCAATCTTCATAACAATCCTACTCCCTCCACCCCTCCCTCCCTCCCCCCTTGGCCCAGCACCTGTACAGATAGCAGAGGTAGCTTGGATGGAGCGGTCATGTTCAGTATTATGTCTCACTGGAAATTCACTGAGTAAGCACTTCCTATAGGCACTGGTAATGCTTTCACCTACTTATGTTATCACAAATGACATTATAATCAATTATAAAAATCTAATAATTTAATGAAATAAATAATAAGGCTGTATCAGCACTTATTAACAAGGCAAAACACCTACTAAGCACTATCCAGTACTACTAAGGTTACATGAAGTAAAATTATGATTTCCTGACATGCAATGACTAACCTGTGGCAAAAATTTGACTCCAGACTCCAATTATTATAAATTACCAGTCAGTGAATTATCATGAAAGGGAGCCTCAGTCATGATTTAATCTGGATTAAAGTGACTAATGAGTTGTGGGCATATTCAAGGAAACGCTATCAACAAAACGCCATTCTACCATGTACTCCAATGTTACATGAAAGTGAATTTGGGAATTGTCTGTAATAGCATTGATGGATTCCCCTTCCCTGGCAAAAGTCCGTCTGGCCAATCCAAATTAGTTTGAGTATATTAAAACTAACCAATCATGAATCATTGATCAGTGCAAAGGCAGAGCCCTCGCCTTCCAATCTGATTTCCAATCTGGCATCTGTGACTTTGGATTGGTGCATATGGAATTCGTTCCAAACGCGGAGATGTCATCTTGAAAAATTGAAACTGAAACTCTGACTATACATGTTTGCAAAGTTCTACGTGAATCTTACTTTCAAGAGCAAAACCCAAACTTCCTGCTATGCAGCCTCCAGTCTCCCCAATTGTCTGTGAATGGGAAACTTTCTTGAAATAAAATTCAGGGAAGGTAAAGCAATAAGGGATAGGATACGGTACAACCATCCTCATCATATTGACTTTGCAAAAGCTGAGATCTTAATCACCTCACTCCCCTATGACCTCACGGAAATGGGACAATCTTTCCTTTTCAACTTAATCTGTCAATAATTGGTCTTTTAACAGAAAGCGTTAAGACCTTAAAAACACACACACACACACACACACACACACACACACACACACACACACACACCACTAAAAATGCATAATGCATGTGGAGACAAAAGTTAATCAGTTTGGAGAATAACACTATTCAGTATTCTACTACTAATATCACAATGCCATGGTCATGGTGGCATGATGATGACTCCTCACAACAGCAATAATCTTACCACACACGTACACAAAATACAACACACAAGCACATACAATGACACACATTAGAAATCACTGATTCAAATACTGGCAGTGATGAACCTTTTTTTTTTCTTTTTTTTTTCAGTGTAACACTGTAAAAAAAAAAAACTGACAGCATTTTGTATTTTTCACGTCATCATCATCATGTTCATTTAAATTACTTCAAAACAAGTTGGTTAAAGAAAAAAAAATGTATCATATCAAAATTATCAACAAAAAAATAAGGCAACAATATACAACTTACTGGCAATAGCTCTGGCCGCTGGATGATGTCTTACACGGTCTGTCATTTTTGCAGGGGTTTGGGTGGCAGGATGGAAAACCTGTACACAACACAACATTCTGTCAGGTAAACAATGACAGTCCAATTTCTTCTTGAAACCAAACATTTCTTTATCAGTTAAAAGTTCGAGATACTTTACAACTGAAATGAATACAGATATTTTCATATTCCAATCAAAATAACACAACAGTAATCGAGTAAAGTAAGTACTATCAATACAGGTCGTAAAAAATATTAACAATTAGTGCCATACTGACTAATACTAGTAATAGTAATACTGTAATACTATAGTATAAAACTGAGTTGAAAAAAATTACAGTTCTGGTAAAAAAAAAATTACTACTAAAAAGAATTACTGTTATACTGAAATAGTAAGAGTATAAAAAAACTGATGTGAAAAAAACAACAGTTCTGGTAAAAAAAAAATACTAGTAGTACTAATAAGAATTATTGTAATACTGACTAATACTAGTAATAGTATAAAACTGATGTGAATAAACTATAGTTCTGGTATAAAAAAAAAATTAATTGTACTAATTATTGTAATACTGACTAAAAGTAACTTACGCCAAAAAAGCACAGTTCCAGTTAAAAAATTACTAATAATAATTACTGTAATACTGACTAATAGTACAAAACTTATAAACTGTGCGAATAAACTGCAATTCTGGTCCCCAAAATAGTAGTAATAGTAGTAATAATTTGTGTAATACTGACTGAAAGAATAAAACTTTACAAAAAAAAGTACAGCACTGGCCTCCATGTATCTTTTCCTTTTGTTTCTTTGTTTCTTGCTTTTTTGTTTGTTCATTTTTTAACTGTGGTACGGTGTACTGTTTAGTTGGCTTTTGGTTATTTTGTTCTGTGTCTTAATTAAGGATACTCTGGTTTTACTGATAATGCAAAAAATTCCCCACTTCTTTGCCACCTAGTAGACTACAGATCTGAAGTGTGCCTGACTCGCGAGTGTCTCTTCCTCTCAAATGTGAAAAAGACAACTGATTTCCTATCTGACAACACAGACCTGATCTCACACCATCAGTTCTGGTCCCCCCAAAAACACTAATAATAATTACTGTAATACTGACTTAAAGTAAACTTACACAAAAATAAGTACACTCTCGAGTGTCTCTTCCTCTCAAATGTGAAAAAGACATCCGATTCCCTATCTGACAACACAGACCTGATATCACACCATCAGCAAGCCACAAAGTGGACTCCTGAAGTACTTATTTTTGTGTAAGTTTCAGTACATAAAAATAAACTACAGTTCTCATCTCCCCCCCCCCCCCTAAAATAATAATAATAATACTAATTAGTGTAATGCTGACTTAAGTTAAAGTATAAAACACAAAAATAAGTACACTCTCGAGTGTCTCTTGCTCTCACATGTGAAAAGACATCTGATTTCCTATCTGACAACACATACCTGATCTCACACCATCAGTTCTGGTCCCCCCCAAAATACTAATATTAATTAGTGAATACTGATTTAAAGTATAAAACATAAATTATACCCAAAAAAAAATACAGCTCTGGTCTCCATGCATATTTTCTTTTTGTTTGTTTGTTTGTTTGTTTGTACCTTTTTTGTTTGTTCATTTCTTAACTGGTATTCTGTTTAATTGTTTTTTGCTTATTTTGTACTTTGTCTTAAAATACTCTGATTTTACGATAATGCAAAAAATTCCCCACTTCTTTGCCACCTAGTAGACTACAGTGCTGACGTGTGCCTGACTCGCGAGTGTCTCTTCCTCTCAAATGTGAGACATCCGATTCCCTATCTGACAACACAGACCTGATCTCACACCATCAGCAAGCACAAAGTGGACTCCTGAAGTACTTATTTTTGTGTAAGTTTTAGTTGATAAAAATAAACTACAGTTCTCATCCCCCCCCCCCCTCAAAAAAAATAATAATAATACTAATTAAAGTATAAAACACAAAAATAAGTATACTCTCGAGTGTCTCTTGCTCTCACATGTGAAAAAGACATCTGATTTCCTATCTGACAACACATACCTGATCTCACACCATCAGTTCTGGTCCCCCCAAAAATACTAATAATAATTAGTGTAATACTGATTTAAAGTATAAAACATAAATTATACCCAAAAAAATAATACAGCTCTGGTCTCCATGCATCTTTTCTGTTTGTTTATTTGTTTGTTTGTTTGTTTGTTTGTTTGTTTGTTCGTTCGTTGTTTAACTATGGTGTTCTGTTTAACTGGTTTTAGGTTATTTAAAATTACAGTACAAAACTTATGTGAATAAACTACAGTTCTGGTCCCCCCCCCCAAAAAAAATACTAATACTAATTAGTGTAATACTGACAAAATATAAAACATAATTTATACAAAAATAAGTACAGCTCTGGTCTCCATGCATCTTTTCTTTTTGTTTGCTTGTTTGTTTTGTTTGTTTGTAGTTTTTGTTTGTTTTTTAATTCTGGTGTTCTGTTTAATTGGCTTTTGGTTATTTTGTACTTTGTCTTAAGCATACTCTGGTTTTACTGATAATGCAAAAATTTCCCCACTTCTTTGCCACCTAAGATGTAGTAGACTACAGGGGCTGAAGTGTGTCTGACTCTCGAGTGTCTCTTCCTCTCAAATGTGAAAAAGACATCCGATTCCCTATCTGACAACACAGACCTGATATCACACCATCAGCAAGCCACAAAGTGGACTCCTGAAGTGTGCACTTCAACCTCACACATCAAACACACACAATCATTGAATCCACCTTCCCTATCTGATTGCGAGCTCATGCGATTTCTGAACATCAACTGAACAAGGTTGAGTTTTGATTTTTTTTTTTTTTTCCGTTTTTTTTTTTTTTTAAACTTTGACTTATTCATCCTATCCACCAGCTTTCTACAGGCTGATTGGGCCTCAGGCTAAGGGTTTAATAGACTAAAAACTGAGATAAAAGAGAAGACATGTACCGTAATTCATCAATTAACATAAAAATGTCTTGAATGACCAATTAGTTGAAATAAAATAGTTCATCTTAACGCTTTGACTCGTACAGCTTGTCCACCAGCATCCTACATTGTCAACTATGCTAGCAAAGCAAAAACTTAACCCTTTGACTCGCTTATCCTATCCACCAGTTTCCTGCAGGAAGCTGGTGGACAGGGTGAGAGTCAAAATGTTAAATTTTTGCAGTTGTTTGATTAGGTGCGGGAGTCAAAGAATTAATTACACAAATTACAACAGCCAATGAAAACAGCAGCCAACAACTTACTTTTGAATGAATCTTGCAACATTGTATTCCTTACGAAATTCACTTAAATATAAATAAACTTATACAGTTCATGGCTCATTCAATAATTAATTAGTGTCATTAAGCATGTATTCACAGTCATCCAGTCATCTTCAAACTGAGTAAGTCGCACTCAGTAGTCCTTGCTTTGACTGTTGTTGTTTTTTGTTTTGTTTTGTTTTGGGGGTTTTTTTTGTTTGTCTTTTG
>JAPXFY010000028.1:19517666-19520166 GCA_030674185.1 Monoplex corrugatus
CCCTTTGCCAGTTTCCCAATCACCAGATAATTATTCTGTTTGAAACAAAAACAAAACAAAGAAACAAACAACAAAAACAAAACAAAACAAAACAAAAACAAAAACAAAAGCGAAAATCTCGAAACTTGAATGAGAAAGCGAATCTTATCGACGAAACAAGAAAGGCACAAATTTTCGGTCTGCTAGCCAGTGCCGAGTGTACGCCAAGGACTCACCTGTCTCACCTGTAATGTCGACGTCACCGGGTTCGGTGTTGGCTGCTGTTCATTTGACACCACCATCTCCCGCCAGGCCGCTCTGTCTTGACTTTTGTGGACAGTTTGTTGGATATGTAGGCCACTGATGTTGGTTATATTCTCGATGTATGAGATTAGAGGCTTTTATTATTTATTATTATTTATTTATTTATTTATTCATTTATTTATTCTTTTTTTTATTTATTTATTTTATTTATTTTTTTATTTATTTATCTATTTATTTATTTATTCGTTTATTTTTTTATTTATTCATTTATTTTTTATTTAGTTATATTTTTTTTAATCTATTATTTATTTATTTATTTATGTATTTATTCATTCATTCATTCATTCATTCTTCATTTATTTGTTTGTTTAGTCATTCATTCATTCATTCATTTATTCATTCATTCATTGATTTGCTTATTGTGTTGTCGTTATGTGCACTTTTTGGCAAAAATACTTCAGGTAGGGTTGCAGTTACTTTTCTCAAGCGCAGTGCACATACTGTGCAGGTGTCCTGGCCATTGTTTCCTTGGAAATCTTCTGCCCATCGACTGTGAAGTAGAAGCCGATTGTTGTGCAGTACTCTGCCTTCGCCTCGAAGTTCATCTGTACCCTGCTTCCAGGACTTCAGTGGTTGGAGTTATTTAACGCGTTTATTTTGTAACAGATTTCTCACGTGTCATTCATAACATGTTACATTAGTTCCCAGTTGAGTCATGTATATCTATGATATGTCACTACGTTTATGCTAAATTGACGATGGTTTATGGCGTCAGGAGTTTGTTCGAGAGAGATTCATCGCGCTTGGACGATTCCATACGCGCTCCACCCAAATTTGTCAACAATTAGCTGGCAGACTTCCTGACCCTGCGTCAAAGCCTTTTCTACTGGCAATGTTTATGATGATCATGATGGATGAGTGTCGATCATGGGATGTGAGAACTTGTCTGTAGACAAACAGATAGCAGGGTGTTAAAATCCAACATCTATGTTCGGGGGTGATCTAAAGAGCTATGATTTCCAGTAATTCTCTGATATGTTTTGGTCTGTTGTGTATAGATAGATAGATAGATAGATAGATAGATAGATAGATAGATAGATCGATCGATAGATAGATAGATAGATAGATAGATAGACAGATAGATAGATAGATAGATAGGTAGATAGATAGATATAGATAGGTAGGTCGATATACATACATATACATATATATATATACATATATATATATATATATATCTAAAGAAAGAGATACAGAGAGAGATACATCATGCATACATAGCTAGACAGATAGATAGATAGATATCTAGATAGAACATACATACATACATACATACATACATACATACATACATACATACATACATACATACGTGCCTACGTACGTACGTATATACATATATGCATGCACACATGATTACAACCATACATACATACATACATACATACGTACGTACGATCATAAACGCATACATACATATATACATGTATACATACAAAATGTTAAATCAAAGAACGAACGAACGTATACATACAAGCGCACACATACATACACACACACATACACACGCGCGCGCACACACACGCACACACACACACACACACACACACACACACACACACAAAATACACAGACACATGCACACACACACACCCGTAGGACAGACAACACCAAGGCAGAGATACCACCACCTGCAGAGACCCCAGAAACCTCCGATCATCATGAATTACAGACCTCCAGTCGGACCCTTTCATCATCCAGGAATCAGCCGAACGTCCCACAGCTACGATCGATGTCATCATGTGGCTGCAGATGTCATGAGGCGGTAAGGGAAATCGACAATTTGAAAAATACTATACAAGAACTGTCAAAACAAATAAACAGCCTCACAACCATACTACAAACAGAGAGGAAAATCTTATTAGAAAACAACACAACGTTAAAGGAGCTGCGCGATGACAATAAGTGCCCAATACTTACGACCACCATTGCGAGCCAAGCTAACTACTAACATAAAACAACAATTTGCAAGACGTCAATGTGTTTTAGCTACATTTTTTGATATAACGAAAGCATACGATCAAGTGTGGCACTCCAGATTGTTATTTAAATTTAAAAGTATTGGGCTGACAGGTCACATTTTTGACTATGTTAAGTGTTTCTTAGAAAACAGAGTATTTCAAACGAGGATTGAAAATGTATATTCCACGAAACGAATTCTTCAAATGGGTATCCCTCAGGGATCCGTTATAGCTCC
>JAPXFY010000028.1:19530166-19535166 GCA_030674185.1 Monoplex corrugatus
GGCCACCCGTAACCAAGCAAGCGGAAATAATTTGATAAGACTTTATAGAGCTTGTTTCTTAACACTCGTCGGAGTTCATGAAGTGCGCGTGACTGCACCAGACACATCCGCACAATAAGACACAACAAGGGTTGTCTCCTAATCTTCGAGATCGTGAGGGTGGGGGTGGGGTGGGGGTGGGTGGGAGGGGGAGTGAGGTGGTTGAGCTCAACATTTTTATTTATTTTTTTGCTTTTGTTATGTTTCGTTTCGTTTTGTTTTGTTTTGTTTTGTTTCGTTTCGTTTCGTTTCGTTTACGTTTACGTTTACTTTTACGTTTTTACGTTTTCGTTTTGTTTTATTTTGCTTTGTCCTCAGTTATAATTAAATGTGTATTCACGTATGTTTTTTTTTTAATCCCCTGTGTGATAAATTGGACGGAGTGGTCAGCGCCAGGGACATCTCCTTAGATTATGTGCACGAATGCATTGATGTGCGTACTTAATTTTCGTTTCCTTATTTCCCCCCTGCTGAAGTGTTGTGTCTGTCTTGAAACAGGTTATAGCCATGATATGGCTCTACGCAGTCGGCTGGGCTTCAAACAAAAAATTAATAACAGTAACAGTAACAAGCCTGAATGCTCACAGCTTGTAAACAAAAATGCCACAGTTAAGAAATGCACCCAGGGTTATGGTGGGAACCGAAACGTGGACAGGCAGACAAACCAGGCATCTGTGACCAAGCAGGAGTAATTTAATAGACTTTCAGTGTTCGTGCTTTAACACTTGAGTTCAATCGTGTGCTTGATCGCTCTGGTGGCTGTCCACGATAAGATTCATCAAAGGTTGTCTCTTAACCCTCACATCCTAGGGGTGGGGGTGGGAGTGAGGTGGTAATGAACCTCAGCTTATCTTGACATCATCATAATCACCATGTGCCCAGTGCATGGCGTTGGCGATCTTGGCCCTCCATACGAATCTATCCCTTGTCACTGCGAGTTCATCTCCCACCCTCTCTGTCTTCAGTCACCCTGCAAGTCTGTCCAATATGCTCTCCCTGGGTCTACCTGGTGTTCTATTTCCCTTCAGCTTTCTTGTTGGACCAGGCGCTCAAGTTTCTCTTTCCTCATGAAATGGCCTGTAAATGTCGCTTTATTTTCCCCAACACTGAACAGCTGGGTATGTCCACAATAATCTACGTCACATTTAACCCTTTCACTCCCACACTCTATCCGCTAGCTGACAGAAAAAAAAACCCTTAACAATTTCACTATCTCACGAAGCTGGTGGATGGATAGGACCAGGGAGTGAATGAGTTATGTTTTTGCTTTGCTGTCGTGGCTGACAGTGTAGGGTGCTGACTGATAGGGTGCTGGAATCAAAGGGTTAAAGAGACAGCGTGGGTCTTTTTCTACCATGGGGGGGAGGGGGGGAGTGAATTCTGTTTTAAATTAACCCTTTTATTTTTTATTCCCGCACCCTATCTACCAACCGCAAAAACTTAACCCTTTGATTCCCCTCACCCTATCCACCAGTTTCCTGCAGGAAGCTGGTGGATAGGGTGAGGGCGATCAAAGGGTTAAGTTTTTGCTTGGCTAGCATGAATGACGATGAAGGATGCTTGTGGACAGTGTGCGGGAGTCGAAGGGTTAACTTACACAAGTTTTTTTTTTTTACATCAGTGGGAACGGGGACGAAGAGGCAACGAGGAGAGGTTGTGTAAAAGAAATGGACCATAAGGGTGCCCAGGGCATTGACCACTCCGTCCAACTGAAAACAAGCAGACAATGTAATACGAAATGACATTATCTTTGAGATCAAACATTTGATACATTGTATTTCCTCCAGCGGAGTTGGTATAAATTTTTTGCTGGGTTCCGTCACATTGTGGACTTCACTGGAATGAAGTTTCAGACAAATTAGCGAAAGACGGTGCATCCAATAATGCAAATACCGTAACATTCCATAATACACGACTATCAGTTCGTGAACTTGGTTCTGTGTTAGAACGTTCAGTTTATACACATTTCTCCAATACCCAAAGCCTGATACCTTACTGCCCCAGACAGCTAGCGTCCTTGATATACAAGCTAAGGCTTAACTCTTGGAAAACAAAATATACACAGAATGTATGTATTTGTTCAAAAGCATTATCTATCCACCATCTGCTCTTTGAATGTCCTATCTTACTTACGACATCTAGAAATAACAATCTCGATTTTTCATGTACTGACTCTAGAGATATCCTTTACAACAAAAATAATGATATTATTTCGGTAGTCCAGCTGATTCTCAGATGCCCTGTTGGCGGATTGTTATGAAGTGTTCTTTAGTTGTTGTATGTTGTTATTTGGCACTGTTAATTCATTCTTCTGAATTATTGATTGTAATTGTTCCCCTTCTTACATTCAATTTCAAGCTTCCACTACCCTTCCCCATCCCCATCTCCCCTCCCTTTTTTTTGTCCATTTCCTTTTTCTTTGTGTGTGTGTGTGTGGTGTGTGTGTGCGTGCGTGCGTGCGTGCGTGCGTGCGTGCATGTGTGTGTGTGTGTATGTGTGTGTGTGTGTGCGTGTGTGTGTGTGTGTGTGCGCGCGCGCGCGTGTGTGTATGTGCGTGCGTTCGTGCGTGTGTGTGTGTGTGTGTGTGTGTGTGTGAGTGTGTGTGTGTGTGTGTGTGTGTGTGTGTGTGTGTGTGTGTGTGTGTGTGTGTGTGTAAAATCACTATTGTGAACAGACATTAAATAAAAGATTCCAGTGGACCATAAGGGGAACAGGGCAGAAGGAGGATTGGTCAGAAGGGGGAGGGGGAGGGGGGAGGGGGATGGGATGGTGTGCTGTTATTCCTTATTCCCATCTCGCCAGGATCTTTAACGTGCGTATTTCAAATTCTGCGTGTACACACAATCTTGCGTGCATAAAAATGAAGAGTGTCCGGTCCCACCCACCCCCTCCCCGCTACATACCAGGAGTAAATTCACATGAGAGGGTTTTACTCTGATGGGTTACAAATTATATCAATGCATTCGCGCACATAATCTAAGGAGATGCCCAGGGCATCGGCCACTCCATCCAATTTATCACACACAGGGGATTTAAAAAACAAACAAACCTGAATACAAATTTAAATATAACTAAGGACACTAAAGCATACATTGAAATGGGCATAAATTACCTAAAGTTGCTTCCGCATATCTCATTTCCCTAGAGACAAAGATGCACTTAATACAAGTACACAATTATCAGTCCTAAAACAAATTACGGAAGACTTTATAAAACGCACACAAGTGAATGGACCAGCGAGGCAGATAATGAAAGGAAGAAATGACAGAAAACAAAGGAATAAGGCAGGAACAAAGAGAATGAGAGAAAAGACGACATTGACATTTCTAGCACAGAATTTCCAGTTAGTTAGTTGAGTGAGTTTTAAAGTCCTACCACTCTTAGAGTATACGAGGACTAGCGAACAATTTTTTTGAAGAAGCCTTCAATAATTTTAAAGCATTGTGAGAAACCGATGCTTTATTCGGTTCTCTGATCCACCCTGGATGGTAATCGAATGGGTGAATGACGTGAATTTCCAGAAGGTGGGGATTCTATTTTATACTGACAGAGCCCCCTGGTAACCCAAAGGGGGATCACTATGTTGTCAACTTCTGTGAGTTAAAAGTACGAGTTCGGTCCGTATATCACACAGTCTCAGTTTGGGTTGTATTTTGTAATACATCTGCATACGTTTGCATATTCTAATGGTGAAACAAACAACTAATTAAAAGAAAGGGACGTAAATAAAGTCAACTAAATAAATAGATAAAAACCGCAGGCTTCCATCTCTAGTGGAATATTCACAGTCAAGTCACTCTGGGTTCTATTTTGTAATACATCGGCATACTTCTGCATATTTCAATGGTGAAACAAGCAACGAATTCAAAGAAAAGGATGTAGATGAAGTCAACTAAATAAATACGTAAAACCCCAGACCTCCATCTCTAGTGGAACATTTATAGTCCAGTCACAGCTTTCGTCCGTTGTTGAAAAAGTCAGTGGAGATTTGCCTCCCACCCCCACCCCCTCACTCCCCGCTCCCACCATCCCCAAGCCCCCTCCCATCTCCCTTTACTAATGTGAAGTCACAGCTTTCGTCCATTGTTCCAAAAAAAAAAAAAAAAAAAAAAGTCAGCAGACATTGACCTGCCCACCCCACTCCCCTCATCACCATCACTACCATACCACCTTCTTCCCATTCCGCTCCTTCTCTGTGTCAAGAGAACTATTTTAAACTGGACATGCTGTGGTAGGAAGAAAGGAAAACCACACAGACACACACAGAACACACACACACAGACATAGACACACTCACACTACAGAGAGAGAGAGAGAGAGAGAAAGACAGAGAAAGAAGAGAGAGAGAGAAACAGACAGACAGACAGACACAGAGTAAAGACACAGAGAGACAGAGAGAGAAGAGAGAGAGAGATAGGTGGATGGATAGATAAATAGATAGGTACACAGATAGATATATAGATAATAAAGAAGAGAGAAAGACGAGCAGAGTGAGACAGAGAAGAGAGAAGAAAGACAAGAGAGAGAGGACAAAATGAGAAAGACAGAGAGAGAGTGAAAAGAAGAGAGAGAGAGAGAGAGAGAGACAAAGAGAGAGAGAGAGAGAGAGAGAGGGAGAGAGAAGACACACACACGTATTGACATACACATGCACTCACACACATTTACATAATCATACACGCACAAAACACACATACGCATACACAAACAGACGCACAGACACACACACACACACAAACGCACACACATATAAATTCACCTATATACACAAACGCTTACACTTGTAAATTAACATATAATTATACACACAGACACAAGGATGCACACAAAACACACAAAGAACACATACTCTCCACAAAGAGAGAGAGAGAGGAGAGAGAGAGAGAGGAGAGAGAGAGAGAGAGAGAGTGAGAGACAAAGAGACAGAAAGACAGAGACAGAGTGAGAGACAGAGAGACAAA
>JAPXFY010000028.1:19540166-19542666 GCA_030674185.1 Monoplex corrugatus
TTGTGTTGTTGTTGTCGTCGTCGTTGTTTTGTACGTCCTGTTGTTGTGTTGTTGTTGTTGTTGTCGTCGTTGTTGTTGTAGTCGTCGTTGTTGTTGTTGCTGTTGCTGTTGTTGTTGTTGTTGTCGTCGTTGTTGTTGTTGTTGTTGTTGTTGGTGTTGTTGTTGTTGCTGTGTTGTTGTGTTGTCGTTGTTGTGTTGTTGTTGTCGTCGTTGTTGTTGTTGTCGTTGTTGTGTCGTCGTTGTGTTGTTGTTGTTGTTGTGATGTTGTTGTTGTTGTTTTTCGCAAAAGGCTTTGAGTTTGCAGTGCCCCCTTTTTTCTTTTTTTTTTTTTTTTATCCATCCGAATTAGAATTAGTTTTTGTTAACTAAGTAGAATTATTTTTACAGAATTGTTTTTTGTCTGGAAGAACTTCATTGTCATGGGATCTTTAACGTGCACAGGGTACATCTACACACCTTGGTTTACCATTTCTCTGAAAGACTTGCATCAGATCCCCATTCGAGGTTTACATTAGTGGAGTTTGGGTGGGGTTGAGAACTACACTGTCCGACCTGGGAAACGAATCCGGATCTCTCCCATCCCAGGCGCTTGCTTGTCCGCTAGGCCACACGTTCACTTTAACCCTTGATTCCGTACCCTTCCACCAGCATCCTGCATTGCCAACCATACTGGCAAAGCAAAAACATAATCCTTTGATTCCCGCACCCTGTCCACTAGCTTCCTGCATTGCCAACCATACTAGCAAAGCAAAAACATAACCCTTTGATTTCCCTCACCCTATCCACCAGTTCCTCTGCAGGCTAGGGCGAAGGAGTCAAAAGGTTAAGTTTTTTGCAGTTGGTGGACAGGTTGCGGGAGTCAAAGGTTAAACCAAGTTGAAGTTTAAGTGGACAGCACGACGGATGATGAATGGGAAGGTTGGAGGTTCAAATCTCATCAATCCAGATCAGTATGGGATTTCTTTTTCATACATTATTATATTCATATTCATATTCATACATTCACATTCATATTCAATTCGTATTTATATTCATATTCATTTTCATATTCATGTTCATATTCACATTCATATCATATTCGTATTCGTATTCATATTCATAGTCATTTCATGTTCATATTCATGTTCATGTTCATCTTCGTCTCATCTTCATCTTCGTATTCTATTCGTATACGTATTCGTATTCGTATTCGTTTCTATTCATTCATTCTTTTGTCCCATTGGATTCAGAATGTGAAATTCGGGCTGCTCTCTCCCTTTGAGCTGTGTCGCGGCAGTGCCGTCATCCATTTTGTTTTGTTTTGTTTTGGTTTGGTTTGTTTGTTTGTTTTGGAGCAAGACTTTGAAAGGCAAGAATGCCTTTCTCGTTCTTGTATTCTTTCCTCCCATGCATGTGCCCTGCAATCAGCTACGCGTTCTGTGCATATCGCAAAAACCAGTTTACGTTTCGCACTCTAAATCACATTCTAAATCATGTTACGTAGCTTGAAATAAGAAGAAAATGTATACGAAATGACTTATCTTTGAGATCAAACATTTGATACATTGATACAAATAAACAATGTATGTATTTGTTCAAATGCATTATCAGTCCACCATCTGCTCTTTGAATGTCCTATCTTACTTACGACATATAGAAATAACAATCTCGATTTTTCATGTATCTAGAGATATCCTTTACAACAAAAATAATGATATCATTTCGGTAGTCCAGCCGATTCTCAGATCCCCTGTTGGCAGATTGTTATGAAGAGTTAATTAATTGATGTATGTTGTATGATGGGGAGAGTACATTAAAGACCTTTTTGAGGATGACAGAAACGAAGAACACATTATAAAAAAGAACTTTGAAGGACCACCCATAATGAAAGATGAAGTTAGAGCAGCACTGAAAAAGATGAAACCAGGAAAAGCCCCAGGACCAGACAACATTACTACAGAGATGATTGAAGCCTTGGAGGAATTTGGCATAGAAAAAATAACTCCTCCAAAATGTAATTTATGACACTGGAAAAATCCCCAAAGATATGTCAAAATCAATTTTCATTGCACTTCCAAAGAAGACAGAGGCTATAGAATGCGAACTCCATCGCACAATCAGTTTGATGAGCATGTAACAAAAATCCTGTTAAGAATAATCGCGATGAGGACAAGGAATAGAATCAAAAGAGAAATAGCAGAAGAACAGTGTGGATTTGTGGAAGGGAAAGGAACTATTAATGCCATATACATCCTAGAACTATCATAGAGAGGTCAAATGAGATGAATAAGGATTTGTATTTATGCTTTGTTGACTATACCAAGGCTTTCGATCGGGTACGACATGATAATTGATCAACCAACTGGAGAGACTCAATGTTGATGGAAAAGATCTACGAATAATTAGGAATATGTACTGGTAACAAACAGCTGCAATGAGAATAGAAAACAATATAAGCTCTTTCCAAAACATCCAAAGAGGAGTCAGACAGAGTTTGTTTTGTCACCAGATCTGTTTTTCA
>JAPXFY010000028.1:19545166-19550166 GCA_030674185.1 Monoplex corrugatus
ATAAATTTGAATATGATCGAATTATATTTGGATTGTAATAATAATATAATATATTTTATTTATATAGCGCAAAATCTTGATAAAATCAAATCTAAGCGCTGAGCGTATACATGCATACATACCTACATACATATGAGCGTATACATGCATACATACATGCTTACATACTTACATACATAAATCTAGCTGAGCGTATACATGCATACATACATACATACATAAATCTAAGCGTATACATACATACATACATACGTACGCACATGCATACATAATAATTACAATTGTGTAAAATTTGAACTAATTGTGATGCCTATCAATTAACATCAGGAAGAGAGTTCTTGAATGTTATATAGAACCATAATGTTATATACAGTTGTGAGGCGTAGACAGTCAACACCATAGCCAGAACAAGATCGAGGCAGCCGAAACGTGATTTCTAAGAAGAATGTTGAGAGTTCTATGGACAGAAAAGAAAACAAACGAGACAGTCTTGATGGAGGCAGACACAAGAAGATCATTGATAAAGAAGATCAGGAAAAGACAAGCAACATTTATAGGCCATTTCATGAGGAAAGGGGAATTGGAGCACCTGGTAACAACAGGAATGTTAGAGGGAAAGAGAGCACCAGGTAGACCCGCAGAGAAAATATTGAACGGACTTGCAGGGTCGCTTAGGACACAGAGGGTGGGAGAAGCACTTGCGGTGACAAGGGACAGATTCGTATGGAGGGCCATGATCCCCCACGCCATGCGGCAGGGCATATGATGATGATGAGGAGGAGGGTAGGAATGAACTGGATAAGACTGAAATGGATTGGATTAGAATAGATTGTATTGGAATAGACAGGATTGAATGGACTGGATTGAATTGGATTTAGGTTGGATTTGACTGGATGGGATGGGATAAATTTGAATTAAATTGAATTATATTTGGATTATGATAATTAGATTGGACAAGATTAAATTGGATACGATTTTATTGATTTAAATTGGAATGTATTAGATTAGACTCGATTGAATTAGGTATGATCGGATTCAAAAATCAGATCAGTTGTATTGGATTAGATTCGATAGAACTGACTTGCACTGGATTAAATGAGACTGGAAAGATTTGGATGGAATTAGAATGGATTGTATAGAATTGAATTGTATTCAATAGGATTGGATTAGGCAGGGTTGGATTAACCCTTTGACTCCCACACCCTGTCCATCAGCATCCTACATTGTCAACCACGATAGCAGAGGACAAACTTAACCCTTTGACTCCCTCAACGTTTCCACCAGCCTTCCTACAATTTGTCGTCTGATGGTAGTCAAAGGGTTAAGGTTTTGAAATTGGTCGATAGGGTGCGGGAGTTAAAGGGTTACATAGGATCAAATCGAATTGGAACAAATTGGATTAGATCCACTGTTGACAGCTCAAAATCACATGGTTTTTAAGTCACTGGTCACATTGGAAATTTTCAGCGTAAAATGCGGGTCGCTCTTCAGGGGTAAAGCAAGTCGCAATTGTATGCCACCTTAAAAAAAAAACCCTGTGTACATGTATTTTTCTTCATCTATGAAATTAAAAAAAAATTCCACCGAATTTTGCCGGGGGACAACTGTTCAGAACAACAGATATTGAGTTCACAGCAGAATCAGTTAGAGTCACACAACCCATCATCATCATCACGTGCCTTGCCGCATGGCGTTGGCAATCATGGCCTTCCCTGCGAATCTGTCCCTTGTTGCTGCAAGTACATCTCCCACCCTCTCTGTCTTATCCATGGCGCAAGTCCGTCCATTATTTTCTCCCTGGGTCTACCTGGTGCTCTTTTTCTCTCCAGCTATCCTGTTGTGACCAGGTGCTCTATTTTCTCTTGCTTCATAAAATGTCCTATAAACAAGCAACTCACCACTCAGCTGAATGAAAACTATCCGACGGATGAGTAGGCATACTGGTCTTCTATCGCCTGGTACCTAGTGTAGATCTTCATGTTGGACACAAGACTGAGGCATACTTAAAAATATTAATAAGTCATCATCATCATCATCATGTCGAGCTTGTTCGGCTATCCATGACACGTTTCTTCCATCCTTCTCTGTCAGACATTGCAGTAGGTAGTTCATCATACTGAGAGCCCGTATCATCCATCAGTTGGTCGATGAAGGTCTTCTTTGGACGTCCTGGTCTTTGTTTGCCATGGCTGGGTCTCCATAGTAGAACATCCCCCACCAGTAAGTAGAATTAAAATAAGATAAAATAAAACAAACAAAGATACAACAATATAAAACAAAACAAAATAAATAAAGTAAATAAAACGAAATGAAATAGAAATAAAACGAAATGAAATAGAAATAAAAAAACATTAAAATAACATAAAACAAAATAAAAAATAATCAAAATTTTTTTAAACTGAAGGTTCACCATACATCTATGAACTCTGCAGCTTATCGATATTTGGCTACGGGGCCACAGCGACAGTGGCTGACGACTTGGGTTCAAAGTTTGTTTTTGGTGCATGGCATCCCGACAATGTGGCTGTATTAGACCACTCTACAGCAGTTCCCCCGACCCCCCCCCCCCCCCTCAACCAGGTTGGCCTAAAGGTTTTTGAGTTCCCCACCTGGTTGCCTCTCTCACTTTGCTTGCTTTCTATCATTTTTACACATTTTGATTTTTTCCTGGATGCTCGTATGCACTTAACCCTTTGCCTCCCGCACACTGTCCACCCATCATCCTGCATTGCCAACAATCCTGGCAAAAAGCAAAAACTTAACCCTTTGATTTCCTCACCCTATTCACCAGCTTCCTCCTGCAGGCAAGGGCGAGGGAGTCAAAGGTAACCTGCAGGAAGCTGGTGGAAAGGGTGAGGGAGTCAAAGGGTAAAGGTTTTGCAGTTGGTGTGTAGTGTGCGGGAGTCAAAGGGTTAAAAACATGCATGTTTACTGTTCCGCGTGCATATACGCACAAAAGGGAATTTAGTCACTAACAAATCTGCATACATGTTGACCTGGGAGATGGGAAAATCACCACTCTTTCCCCAGACGGGAGATACTCAGGCAGGATCGAACCCCAGCCCTTCCGATTGGAAGTAGAACGCCGTATCCACTAGACTACCGTGCCCCTTTCCTCTCCCTTACAATCTGACTGCGTGGGTTCGAGTCTGATTTTGGAGGAATGGAGGGGATGGGGTGGGGGGAAACATTGTGCATGCAGCTTCCAGTCCGTCTAGTTGTGAATGAGAACTTGATTCTGTTTAGGATTCGGGGAAAGCAGAGCGGAGAGGGAGAGAAGATGGCCGTCATCGCCAGAACTCTGGCCCCAAGAAAAATTCAGGTCTCACCTCCTCATACTGTTGGGAGGAAGGCTGGAGGGAAAGAGAACACCAGGTAGACTCAGGGAGAAAATATTGGACGGACTTGAGGGTGGCTGAGGACAGAGAAGGGTGGGAGATGTACTTGCAGCGACAAGGTATAGATTCGTACGGAGGGGCCATGATCGCCAACTCCATGCCGTTGGGCACATGATGATGACGACGATGATGATGATGATGATGATGATGATTGTTGGGAAAGGTAAAGCAACAATGATGAGGAGATGGGCACCACTCTTGTCATCGCTGGCCCCGAGGAAAGTTCAGGTATTACCTCCCCATTCTGTTGGGAGGAAAGCTGGAGGGAAAGAGAACACCAGGTAGACCCAGGGAGAAAATATTCTTCTTAGAAACCGCATTTCGGCTGCCTCGATCTTTGTTCTGGCTTTGCGTGTTGACTGTCCACGCCTCACAACCGTATAACCATTATCGGTTCTATATAACATTCAAGAACTCTCTTCCTGATGTTAATTGATTGGCATTCGTTAGTAAGAACGCTTTTCATCTTCTTGAATGCTGTTTTCGCTTGTGGTAGAGCATGGGACTCTTAATCCCAGGGTCGTGGGTTCGAGCACTACATTTGATTTGATGTTTGAACAAAACGTCATCTATGTTTCTACTTGACTAAAACCCTTTGACTCCCGCAACCTGTCCACCAGCATCTTGCATGGCCAACAATGCTATCGAAACACAAAAACTTAACTCTTTGATTCCCTGACCCTATTCACCAGTTTCCTGCAGTGAAGCTGGTGGACAGGGTCAAGAAGTCAAAGGGTTGAGTTTTTGCAGTTGGTAGATAGGGTGCGGAAGTCATAGGGTTAAGCAATCCGGCTGGCAGGATGCAGGAGTAGAAATGTTCATTTTGATTTGTTGACTTGAATATGTGATATTTCGTATTAAAATTTTATTATTTCATTCTTTTGTGTCACAACGGATGTACAGTGTGAAATTCGGGCTGCTCCTAACGAGGAGATCGTGTCGCCACACTGCAGCGCCACCTTTTTAAATTTTTTATCTGGCATGAGTTTATTTTTAAAACAAATTATGATGATTTTTTTTTCTGCAGAATTTTGCCAGGGTCAACTTCTTCATTACCGTGGATTCTTTAACGACGGCAAAATGCATATGTGCACCGGGTCTCGGTTTATCATCTCATCCGAAAGACTATCACCCAGATCACCGCTCAAGGTCTAATGGATGGGGGAGGGGGGAAAGGGGAAAAAAGATATGGAGAAAAATCTCATATTTTAATTTTCTTTCATGGGTAAGAGGAAAAACGAAGGTCCAAGACATAACAGACACAGTTTGTGAACGAAAGTGGAGCTGGACTGGTCATGTCATTAGGAGATCTGACAACAAATGGACCACCAAAGTGACGCACTGGATCCCTCGAAGCCAATAAAAGGAACAGAGGTCGCCAGAGAACCAGATGGCGAGACGATCTAGAAATGTTCGACAAACAATGGACCAGAACAGCAGTTAACCGGCAACAGTGGAGTGCGATGAGGAAGGCTTATGTTCAACAACGGACCCAAACAAGCTGAAGTGAAGTGATCTTAAACAAGTGTGCCGGCAGATCTGCTAGTAACTGAACCCCCTTTGTGTGTGTACGCACACAGAACGGCGATTGTGCGCGTTAAA
>JAPXFY010000028.1:19552666-19560166 GCA_030674185.1 Monoplex corrugatus
AAGTACTGAGTTGATGCCCAGGTCGTTGATGAATACTTTGAGGCAATCTTTAAATCGTTTCTTTTAGCCACCAACTGAGCGCTTCCCCTGGCTCAGTTCTCCATACATAAGTTGTTGTGGTAGTCAGTTTTCAGACATTCTCACCACACGTCCGGCCCATATTGCTTGGGCTTTTCACAGGAACCAGAAAAAACACGAAAGAAGAATACGAACGCGTATTTAATACAACAAAACAAGACAGGGGCAAATTTTCGGCCAACTGGCCTTTGTCAAGCGTAAGATTACAAACAAACAAACGCTAGATACAAAAAATGTTGAGAAAAAGACTGAAACTTCCCTGCTGCTGTGTTCAATGTGAGAGGTATGTATGCTGAGGGTGCCGGCTCGTTCCAGGACTTCTGTGTCCGGGGTCTTGTCTTGCCACGTGATACGGAGGAGTCTGCGGAGACAGGCTAGGCTGAAGTGACCGAGTTAGTCCTCATAGACTCTGATGTGGTAGGACTTTAAACTCAACAAAATGTAAAAAAAAAAAATAAAAAAAAAATTTAAAAAAAAGAAAAAAACCCGCAAAAACCCGATGCTTCTGCCAGCAGAGAAGCCGGTATCCTCATTAACTTCTCTGGGACCAAAGAGAGTAGAGACCTTTAGATTTCACGTTACGTAGCTGCCACACACATATACGTACCGTGATATATACGTGTCCCTTACGTGAAAATGATTTGGGTTTAGATTACACGTACAAACAGATTTACGTCCTCAGGCGCCCCCCCCCCCCCCCCCCAACCCAAAGCAAGGGGTGTAACCGAAGCATTTCCTGTACTTTACGACGTGTGACATCATAAACATATATAGGTATTTGTTTTTTATTTCAAGCCAAAACAGCATTCAAGAAGATGAAAAGCATTCTTACCAACAACTGCCTATTAATTAACACCAAGAAGAGAGTTCTTGAATGTTATATAGAACCGATAATGTTATACGGTTGTGAGGCGTGGACAGTCAACGAGCAAAGTCAGAACAAGATTGAGGCAGCCAAGATGTGGTTTCTAAGAAGAATGTTGAGAGTTCCATGGACAGCAAAGAAAACAAACGAGACAGTCTTGATGGAGGCAGACACAAGAAGATCGTTGATAAGAAAGATTAGGCAAAGACAAGCAACATTTGTAGGCCATTTTACGAAGAAAGGGGAATTAGAGCACTTGGTCACAACAAGAAAACTGGAGCGAAAGAGAACACCAGGTAGACCCAGGGAAAAAACATTGGACGGACTTGCCGAGTAGCTGAGGAAGGAGAGGGTGGAAGATGTGCTTGCGGCGACAGGGGATAGATACATATGGACGGACATGACCGCCAACGCCATGTGGCAGGGCACATGATGATAATGATTGTATTATTGAAGTTTGGCTGCAAGTCCTATATTGTAAATATTCCAAAATATTTGAAGTATGCATTGTCCAAGGACGACTATGTACTACATTTTGTGTTTGTATAATGTTCATAATGTGTTCACTCACACCCCCTTCAAATGGGGCTTTGGCCTTACTCATAAATTTCTAATTCTGATTCTGTTCTCTAGTTCCTGAAGAATGAAACAAGCTTCCCCACCAGTCCAAGGTCTTCCAGTAAAGTCAGAAGAACCAGAAGAGTTGGTCCTCCAGTGGATCCCCGCTCACTGTGGGATACCAGAAAACGAAATGGTAGAAGAGCTGGCAACAAGAGAAGAGCCCAGGAAGACCAACCAGAAAACAGCGTCAGCTACCTCGAAAAGAGGAGCATCGTCAGACTTCTCCTTAACCCTTTGACTCCCTCAGCCTAACCCACCAGCATCGTGTTTTGTCAACTGTGGCAGCGAAGCAAAAATTTAACCCTTTGACTTCCTCACTCTATCCACCAACTTCCTCCTGCGAGGAAGCTGGTGTATAGGATGAGGAAGTCAAAGGGTTAAATTTTTGCTGGTGGTGGATAAGGTGCAGGAGTCAAAGGGTCATGCCACGCAGAGAAAGGGACATCATCATCATCATCATCATCATCGTCGTCGTCGTCGTCATCATCATCATCGCCGTCGTTGTTGTCATCATTATTATCATAAACATTATAATCGTCTTCATCGTCTTGGTCGTTATCATCATCATCATGGTTGTCGTCATCATCATCATCATCGTCGTCGTCGTCATCATCATCATCCTCACCACCACCACCACCACACCACCACCACCACCACCACCACCACCACCACCACCACCACCACCACGTCTTGGCACCAGTGTGGTCGATGGGAGAGGGGGAGGGCTCATGGACTGCAGCAGCTGATAAAGTTCTCTGAACATTTCGAAGCCCAAACGAACAAACGAACAAACGAACGAACGAACGAACGAAGCAAGAAAAAAAAAAAAAAAGAAGGAAATAACAAACAAAAACAAACAAACAAAACAAACAAATAAAACAAATAAAACAAACAAACAAACGAACGAACGAACGAAGTAAGAAAAAACGAAAACAAACAAACAAACAAACAAACAAACAAACAAACAAACAAACAAGCAAACAAACAAACAAACAAACAAACAAACAAACAAACAAGCAAAACAAACAAATGGGAAACAACTAGAAGTTGAATGGAACTAATTTAGATTGAAAGGAGGAGGGGGGGGGGGCGGTGGATGAGGGAGATTTTGAATGGATTTCTCTTCTACATAGGTCACAGTGACCTTGGCTTCATTGGAACTCGCAGTGTCATCGTAGAAGGAGCATTTTGCTGGTGCTCACATTCGGACACTGCTCATGGATGGACTACACAACTTTGGGCAAAACACCTTCTAAGTAATATCCAGCAGTAAGAGTGGACTTTTCAGGTAAAATATTGACCGCAACAAAACCTTGGGAGTTAAAAAATAAATGTGAGAGAAAAGTCTCCTCCGGCTTTGAAAATCGGGTCTCAGCACAACTGGTCTTTTGCCATTAGTGCCCATCCAAATTTGATTGGAGCATTTGTTTGGGATGCCATTATGGTGATCCAAATTTAATTGGTCCGTTTGTTTGGGATGCCATTATTGTGATCCAAATTTGATTGGTCCGTTTGTTAGGGATGCCATTATGGTGATCAATATTTGATTGGTCCGTTTGTTAGGGATGCCATTATGGTGATCCAAATTTGACTGGTCCGTTTATTAGGGATGCCATTATGGTGATCAATATTTGATTGATCCGTTTGTTTGGGATGCCATTATGGTGATCAATATTTGATTGGTCCGTTTGTTAGGGATGCCATTATGGTGATTCATATTTGATTGGTCCGTTTGTTAGGGATGCCACTATGGTGATTCATATTTGATTGGTCCGTTTGTTAGGGATGCCATTATGGTGATCAATATTGACTGGTCCGTTTGTTAGGGATGCCATTATGGTGATCAATATTTGATTGGTCCGTTTGTTTGGGATGCCATTATGGTGATCAATATTTGATTGGTCCATTTGTTAGGGATGCCATTATGGTGATCAATATTTGATTGATCCGTTTGTTTGGGATGCCATTATGGTGATCAATATTTGATTGGTCCGTTTGTTAGGGATGCCATTATGGTGATTCATATTTGACTGGTCCGTTTGTTAGGGATGCCATTATGGTGATCAATATTTGACTGGTCCATTTGTTAGGGATGCCACTATGGTGATCAATATTTGACTGGTCCGTTTGTTAGGGATGCCATTATGGTGATCCAAATTTGACTGGTCCATTTGTTAGGGATGCCATTATGGTGATCAATATTTGATTGGTCCGTTTGTTAGGGATGCCATTATGGTGATCAATATTTGATTGGTCCATTTGTTAGGGATGCCATTATGGTGATCAATATTTGATTGATCCGTTTGTTTGGGATGCCATTATGGTGATCAATATTTGATTGATCCGTTTGTTTGGGATGCCATTATGGTGATCCAAATTGGATTGGAGTATTTGTTTGGGATGCCATTATGGTGATTCATATTTGATTGGTCCGTTTGTTTGGGATGCCATTAGTGATCCAAATTTGATTGGAACGTTTGTTTGGGATACCAATGGTGGTCCAAATTGGATTGGTCCGTTTGTTTGGGATACCGTATATAATCCACATTTGATTGGACTGTTTGTTTGGGATGCCCTTGATGATCCATATCTGATTGATCCGTTTGTTTGGGATGCCTTTATGGTGATCCATATCTGATTGGTCCGTTTGTTTGGGATGCCATTGGTGATTCATATTTGCTTGGAGCGTTTGTTTGGGATGCCATTGGTGATTCCAGCAGGAAGCTGATGGATAAAGTGAGGGAATGAAAGCGTTAAGTTTTTGCAGTTGGTGGATAGGGTACGAGAATCAAAGGGTTAATACTGATACAGCGATAGCTTCATTTTTCGTTTCAATACAAGTTAGAAGTAATCACTATAAACAGTTCAGAAATGACGAAGATTTTTGGATCAGCCCTCAACTTGACTAAGCAAACAAAAAAGGAGATTATTAATATGGCTAGACTGTCTTGTTTTCACACCTCCCAGCCCCCCCCCCCTCCTCCTCAGTTTTTGGACAAGTAGTGTCTATACACACGGTACATGCGTTTGGTTCTTTGCCAATGCCGCTGTGTGCACAGTCAAATTTACTAGAAGTGGTGCCACGGTTAACGTAGATAAACACACAGCTACCTGCTATCTTTAGCGTTCGCCAAGTCTGCAAGACGACCGGAGCCGCTAGTAAAACTGATTCATTATGAGCTCTGATCTCATTTGCTGGATGCGGTGCCCAGGGGTGAAAGCATTGATAAGAAGCACTCCCAGGAGACCAGGTTCGATTCCTGATCAAACAGAAACTCCCTCCTCCCCACCCCCCACCCCCGTGGGGATGCTGGGGACTCTTTCAGAGTAAATAGTATTCCCCCACCTTCTGGAAATTCTGTGCTAAAAATTTCCTCTTTTCTTTCATTGTCTTTGTTGTCTTTCTTCCCCCTTTGCTTTCTTTTATTTTTTTGTGCTAGAAATTTCCTCTTTCATGTCACTCTCTTTGTTTCTTTCTTCCTCCTTTGCTTTCTGTGGAATTCTGTGCTAGAAATTTCCTCTTTTATGTCATTCGCTTTGTTTCTTTTATACCTCCTTTGCTTTCTGTCATTTCTTCCTACCATTTTCTGCCTCGCTGGTCCATTCACCTGTATGTGTTCGATAAAGTCTTACATACTTTCTCTTAGGAGTAATAATTGGGTACATGTATTAAGTGCATTTTTGGCTCTACGGATATGAGATATGGGGAAGGTATTCAGGTATGTTTTTTTTTTTAAATCCTCTATGCGATAAATTTAGACGGAGTGGTCAACGCCAGGGGCATCTCCTTAGATTGTGTGCGCGAAATCATTGACATGTGTACTTAATTTTGTTTTCCTTTTTTTTTTCCTCTAGAGGTATTGTGTATGTTTTGAAATGGTTATAGCCCTGGTATGGCTCTACGCCGTCGGCTGGGCTTTAAACAATAATAATAATAATAATAATAATAATAATAAAAACAAAAACCCAGAAACTTCTCCCTCCCCCCCTCTCCACAAGACCTTGAGTGAGATCTGGGTGATAGTTACCTCAGGCCGGTTGGTTCTTTAGATAGAATCATGGACTCAACATGTGATATTTCGAGTTCAATCCCATCCGGCAACATTTGTATATATATATATATATATAAAAATATATATGAATAGATACATAGAAAACATCATGAAAAACCTAGATGAATACCTTGGATTAAAGGCTGGAGGAAAAACGATAACATTCGATACGCAGATGACACCGTGCTAATTGCAGAAAATGAAAAAGACCTACAAAACCCTCTGAATATAATAGAAAAAAAGGCAAAGGTAAGGGATTGGAGCTAAACAGCAAGAAGACTGAAGTCATGGTAATCAGTAAAAAAACCCAACATGAAATCCCCTCATGCTAAGTCACAGCAAACGGCACAACCTTGAGACAGATTGATAAATTTAAATATCTGGGAACGATCATTTCACTAGACGGCAGATGCACATCAAAAATAGCCAGCAGAATCGGCAAAGCCAAAACAGCATTCAAGAAGATGAAAACCATTCTTACCAACAAATGCCTATCAATTAATGTCAGAAAGAAAGTTCTTGAATGTTATATATAACCGATAATGTTATACGGTTGTGAGGTTTCGGACAGTCATCACGCAAATCCAGGACAAGATTGAGACAGCCCAGACGTGGTTCCTAAGAAGAATGATGAGAATTCCATGGACAGCAAAGAAAACGATCGAGACAGTCTTGATGGAGGCAGACACAAGAAGATCATTGATAAGGAAAATTAGGAAAAGACAGGCAACATTTAAAGGCCATTTTATGAGGAAAGGGGAATTAGAGCACCTGGTCACAACAGGAAAGCTGTAGGGAAAGAGAAGATCAGGCAAACCCAGACAGAAAATACTGGACGGACTTGCAGAGTGGCTGAAGACGGAGAGGGCGGAAGATGTGCTTGCAGCAACAAGGGATAGATACATATGGAGGGACATGATCGCCAACGCCATGTGGTAGGGCACTTGATGATGATGATGATGATATATATACATATATATATGCATATATGTATGTATGTATATATGTAATGTATGTACGTGTATGTATATATATATATATATTAATAAAGGCCTGTTCCAGGGCATTGCCCATCTTAATGTTTTCATCATTCTGGTGGTGTCAGCTTAACGTTTCATGAGTCCTTCCTCCACCTTGCTCCCAATGACGCATCAGTGAAGTGGATGAGACTTGACTGTGTGGTCCCAGTCTTCCCAAAGAGCCCATAGCACGCCCGACTCTGGGTAGAAGCCGGTTAGGGCTGAAAAATCCCACAATGATTTTTTGAAGGGACTGATGGGGATTCGAACTCACAACCTTCCAGTCGGTAGTCCGTTGCGTTGAACACTACACCACGGAGGCTGATCACTTTTTCAAGACTTTGCCAAAGCGAAATTGTCTTGTCTTGAAACTGGACCAACATTTTGTTAAGTCTGGGTCTTCTGCGTACGAGTAAAATGCTGCCTCCAGATTGCGTGTATACACATTAGTCTCGTTGTCAGGCCCAACCTCTGTAGGTTTTGCACGGATTCTGGGAGTCTGTCAGGTGATTGCTGGCAGATTCCAGTCGTGTGATAAACTTTTGTTCAGGTGCTAAGAATTCCTCTTGAACACATTTCACATTCGGATGAGAAGATACACCGAGACTCGATCTGCAACACGTTCTTAGTTTCAGTTTCAGTTTGTTTTAGTTTCAGTTTGTTTTAGTTTCAGTGTCAGTGTCGGTTCAGTTTCGGTGTCGTATCAGTTTTAGTTTCAGTATCAGTAGAAGTTTCAGTGTCAGTTTTAGTTTCAGTATCAGTAGAAGTTTCAGTGTCAGTTTTAGTTTTCAGTATCAGTAGAAGTTTCAGTGTCAGTTTTATTTCAGTATCAGTAGAAGTTTCAGTGTCAGTTTTAGTTTCAGTG
>JAPXFY010000028.1:19575166-19577666 GCA_030674185.1 Monoplex corrugatus
TTCTTAGAAACCACATTTCGGCTGCCTGAATCTTGTTCTGGCTTTGCGTGTTGACTGTCCACGCTTCACAACCGTATAACATTATCGGTTCTATATAACATTTAAAAACTCTGTTCCTGATGTTAATTGATAGGCATTTGTTCGTAAGAATGCTTTTCATCTTCTTGAATGCTGTTTTGGCTTGGCCGAATCTGCTGGCTATTTCTGATGTGCATCTGCTGTCTGGTGAGATGACAGTTCCCAGATATTTAAACTTATCAACCTGTCTCAAAGTTGTGCCGTTTGCTGTTATTTTGCATGGGGGGATTTCATGGTTTTTTGTTTTTTTTACTGATTAACACGACTTCCGTCTTCTTGCTATTTATCTCCAACCAAAGAGAATACTGCCTACGTCTACCCTCTTTGCTCCAACTCCAAATCTCATCATCATCATCATCAGGTGCCCTGCCGCATGGCGTTGGCGACCATGGACTTCCAGCCATCTCTATCTCTCGTTGCCCCCAGCATCTCCCCCACCCTCCTCATCCTCAGCCACTCTGCACTTCCGTCCAGCATTCTCTCCCTGGGTCTACCTGGTGCTCTCTTTCCCTCCAGCTTCCCCGTTGTGACCAGGTGCTCCAAAACCCCCTTCCTCATAAAATGGCCTACAAATATTGCCTGTCTTTTACTAATCTTCCTTATGAATGATCTACTTGTGTCTGCCTCCATCAAGACTGTCTCGTTTGTTTTCTTTGTTATCTGGTAGACAGCCTAAACCTGCATCCCCCCCCCCCCCATACACTGGCAAGGTCTTGAAAAAGGTCAGGTTTTGGAAGCTTGATAATTGTATCCCCGAGAGATTCATCGCGATCAGAAAACTCCATATGCACTCAACCAATCGCCGTGGTGCGGTAGTGGTTAGCGGAACGGACCAACGACTGGAAGATTGTGAGTTCGAATCCCATCATTCTTGTGAAAATCACTGTGGGATTTTTCAGCCCCAACCGGCTCGTTCCAATAGTAGAGAGCGTGGAATGGGTTTATTGGGAATAGTGACTGGTACCACACCACACAGTAAGTGGTCAATTTCGAAAGAAATCATTGTTTAATTTGGAAGGTTGTGTCATCAACAGAGAAGACTTTTCTCAACGAAAAAATGAATTCCGTAGATTTCATTTCAATATCATGCAGCAAGTTTAGTTGTTTTTTTTCCATAAGATAGTCAGCGTCGGTTTGATTTTTTTTTCTTTTCTTGACTGGATTCATCTTCCCTTGCAACGAAAAATTTCCATGTGAAGCAGAGGTTCCACTCCCTAGGGGATGTTGCATTTCCAGGGCACAGGCCTAGCGCAGTGACACAGTGAAGTTGTGTTTCCAGGGCACATCCTGGGCACAGTAATACAGAGAACTTAGGTTTCCAGGGCACAGACCTGGACGTATCCATTTCTGACCGAGTGGACTATGTATGTGAACACTGATGCAATAACTGTCCATTTTCTCTTGCTTGACTGCTGAATTCAGCCAGCCAAGATCTCACAGCAATGGAGACTAAAGAAAAGGGATGCACTATCAATCCATCAACAGACAGACGCTACCCCTGGTATCAGACAGGACGATGGTCAACGTGATGGAGTGACCCTTGAGCGAAAGGGATGACCAGCTCTTTGTCTTGCTCTCTTTGTCTTGCTAATGCAACAAGAAGGCCTAATCATTTTTGACCAAGTGACAATATATCCTGACACTAATGCAATAACTATCCATTTTCTTTTGTTCGACTACATTCCTTTTCTCACACTGGACGAAGCAGCAGGGAAGTTTCAGTGTTTTTCTCCTAATTTTTGTATCTGGTGTTTGTTTGTTTGAGATCTTACGCTTGACAAAGGCCAGTTGGCTGAAAATTTGCTCCTGTCTTGTCTGGTACTAAATACGCGTTCTTAATTTTTTTACGTGTTTTTTGTTTTTCTGGTTCCTGTTTGCTTGAACGCGGGCAGTCACGCTTGTTTTGCATTTCGTCTTGCTCTCTTTGCTTCACCTTTTACCTCTAACCATAGCCATGGATCATGGAGGCTGACTGATGAAGTGATCTTTATTTTTACTGGTGGTAAAAGGACAATGACAGTATAATTAATTGTGTTTTGGTCAACTTTTCCATCTCTTTTCAGATTCAGTGTTGAGAATCATAGTGATAACAACAACGACAACAATAATAATAATGATTCTACTACTACTGCTACTACTGCTGCTACTACTGCTACTGCACTGCTGCTGCTGCTACTACTACTGCCACTGCTGCTACTACTGCTACTGCTACTGCTGCTACTACAACTGCTGCTGCTGTTACTACTACTACTGCTGCTGCTGCTGCTACTGGTACTATCGCTGCTGCTGCTGCTGCTGCTACTACTGCTGCTCCTACTACCACCATTATCACCACCACCACCACCACCACCATTACTACCATTACTACTGTCGCCACCACCACCACCACCACCACCATTACTACTATTGCTAACGTTATTTG
>JAPXFY010000028.1:19582666-19592666 GCA_030674185.1 Monoplex corrugatus
TAATTACAAAAAATTGTCACAAAAATCTCGATCGTGTACTTCTCAAGGTCACTTTCACCCTGGAGATGCTTCGGGTTGAAATACAAAAATAATAGATAGATAAATGAATAGATAATAAAAAATAAAAAAAAAAAAAAAAAGAAAAGTAAACTAAAGTAAAATGAAATGAAATAAATAAAATAAAATAAAATAAAATAAAATAAAATAAAATAAAATAAATAAATGAAATGAAATAAAGTACATCGAGGAAAATGGTAGATTGTCACCACAATGAAAGCAAGTTTGTGTACATCGTCAAAAGTTACTGAGAAAGTGCTGCACTCATACCTTCCTCAACAAGTGTTGATTCTGGGCACTTTTTTTGAGTCTGTGTGACCTTGACCTTGACCATGACCTTCACACTTTGCTTTCCAAACTTCTACATTCGCGACTCCTCAAAGGTCTACACATTTCACCCAAATTTGATAAAGATCCTTCTACAAACAGTTGAGAAAATCTTGTTAATACGTGTTGGTAACATAAAAAACAACAACAACAAAACATGGACACAGGCAGACAGACAGACAGACAGACAGAAGAGAAGAGAGAGAGAGAGAGAGAGAGAGAGAGAGAGACAGACAGACAGACAGACAGACAGACACACACACACACACACCAACACACACACACACACATACACACACACAGACGGACGGACAGACGGATTGACGGACGGACGGACGGACAGACAGACAGAGATCAGATATCCTCTCGGGTGACATGAAATAATCTCCATTATTAAAACGTTTTAAAAGGGAGATTTAACTCTTTGACTCCCGCTCCCTGTCCACCAGCATTCTACATTGTCAACCATGCTAGAAAAAGCAAAAATTTAACCCTTTGAATCCCGCACCCTGTGCACCAGCATTCTACATTGTCAACCATGCTAGCAAAGCAAAAACTTAACTCTTTGAATCCCTCACCCTGTCCACCAGCATTCTACATTGTCAACCATGCTAGCAAAGCAAAAACTTAACCTTTTGAATCCCTCACCCTGTCCACCAGCATCCTACATTGTCAACCATGCTAGCAAAAGCAAAAACTTACACCTTTGAATCCCTCAACCTGTCCACCAGCTTCCTGCATTGTCAATCCATGCTAGCAAAAACAAACACTTAACCCTTTGAATCCCGCACCCTGTCCACCAGCATCCTACATTGTCAACCATACTAGCAAAAGCAAAAACTTAACTCTTTGAATCCCTCAACCTGTCCACCACCTTCCTACAGGAAGCTGGTGGACAGAGTGAGGGATTCAAAGGGTTAAATTTTTGTAGTTGGTGGATAGGGTGCGGGAGTCAAAGGGTTGAGAAAAGAAACAAAGTATGTGTGTTCGAAGCCTTGCTTTCACCACCGAACGAGTACAATAAAAGTTAATCATGATTTTCGAAGATGTAGCTTTGATACTCGAAGGCTTAATACGTTTTTATTTCATGAGGATATTATTTTAGTAACAGCATACGAAATACCTGATTTAAACTTTCGCCGGAGGTCAAAGTGGCCTAAGGTCACAGTCTCCGCTTTTTGTCCAATTTGTATGATTATCTCGTGTGTATAATTATACAGTATGTAAGGAATAGCGAGGACGAGTGTAAGATAGAGATCCACTTGGGAGTTTATTTTTCTGTTCTTGACTAATGAAGTGTTTTCAAAAGTTTCGCGTTTCTCTCTCTCTCTCTCTCTCTCCTCGTCTCTCGTCTCTCTGTCTTGTCTGTTCTTCTCTCTCTCTCTCTCTCTTCTCTCTGTCTCTCTCTCTTTCTGTCTCTGTCTTGTTGTATGTTGTCTTGTGTCGTGCTGCGCTGCGTGCGTCTGCGTGCTGCTGCTGTTGTCTGTCTTGTCTGTCTGTCCGTCGTCTGTCCTTCTGTCTGTCTTCTCTCTCTCTTTCTCTCTCTTTCTTCTCTCTGTCTGTCTTACTGTCTGTCTTTTGTCTCTCTCTCTGTCCTCCTTTCTCTGTGTCCTCTTCTGTTGTCTTCTCTCTCTTACTCTGTGTCTTTTCTCTCTCTGTCTCTCTCTGTCTTCTCTCTGTCTCTCTCTTTCTCTTCTTTCTCTGTCTCTCTTTCTCTGTCTTCTGTCTCTCTCTGTCTCTCTCTTTCTCTGTGTCCTTCTCTCTCTGTTCTTCTGTCGTCTGTCTCTCTCTCTCAGTCTGTCTCGCTCTTCTCTCTTTGTCTCTCTGTCTTCCTCTCTCTCTCTCTTCCTCTTTCTCCCTACCTAATTAACTACATCCATCTCCCTCCTCATTCTCTGCATTTCTTCCTTCATTCATCTTCATGTTTCCTTCATCATTAGTTATAACAGAAATAGGTATTCCTGTTCATTTCCCACCCCCCCCTTATTTGTTCCCCTTCCGCATTCCTTTCTTATTGGTATGGATGGGAGCTGATAGTGTTATTATTTTTAGTTAACCAGGGCGATTTTCTCAGGTCAGTAATTTGTGAAATTATTTCAGTTGTAAGAAACAGAGTGAGACAGGGAGAAAGACCATCAGGGTGTCTTCTGTGGTGCTACTACGTAACCCATGGGCCCAGCCTGGGCAATATGAATATAGAGGAATATGAAGGTGATATTGCTGATAGGAAGACGCGGATGGTTTATCTTCTATAGTGTTAGGTATCTGCTGATTGTTGATGATTTTGTAGATATGGCCACAGAATATGTACTGTAATAGATTGAAGGATAGTGAAGAGAAAAAGATAGTGTGATAGATCATAATAATAATAACTATAGATAGAACACAGATGATATATAATACATGAATAAATAAAGATAATATAGATAGATAGATAGATAGATAGATAGTATAGATAGTAAAGATAGATGGGATTAGATAGATAGATAAGATAATACATACATAATAATATATAGATAGATAGATAGATAGATAGATAGATAGATAGATAGATAGATAATAGTAGATAGATAGATAATAGATAGATAAATAGATAGATAAAACAGAAACAGTCCAGCAATCAAAATGACGAAAAAGAAACTCTGATAAAAAAAATAAATGAAAATACAAATAAATGAATGAATAAATAGATAAATGAAAAGTAAAATAAAATAAAACAAAAAAGATGGTCAAGCTATTCTAACGATCTCTTTTTTTTAAAATGACATAAATCCAGATTTTGTATTTTTCAAGGTCACCGTAACCTTGAGAAAACTTCACTTGAAATAAAACTTGACGTTCATTGGGATAATTAATGATGGAACGGTACAACAGTGGAAGCAAAATTCAAACATTGTCAGAAATTCCTGAGAAAGTGTTGTTCACACATTTGCTCAAAAAGAAGTCATTTGGTTCGTGTGGATTTGACCTTGATATTGATTTGGTCAAACTCCATCCAGAAAACAGCTAAGAAAATCTTGCCAACATATATTGGTGAACACAGACACAGTCATCCTTCCTGATTCGTGTTTTTTTCTGGTTCTTGTTTGCTTGTTTTGGATTTTCCGATTAATATGAAATGATCGAGAGAGACAGAGACAGAGACACAGAGAGACAATAATCGATCCGGCGCCTCTCCCCCCCCCCCTCCCCTTTTTCTTGTTTTGGTTTCGTTTTGTTTTTGTTTTTGTTAAGGGAGATTTTAAGAAAGTGTTATATAAAATGATCGGACGAAAATGAGAACAAATCTGTATGTTGAGCGCCTGTAGGAAAGTAGGGAAGTGACAACACGAGTGTTCCCGTGTAAGTCAAAAAGCAGAATGGAGCGAACACCGAGTTTCCACCTTGTTCTGGCCAATCAACGCCTTGCTTTTCCTCTTTTATTTGACGTTTGTTGCACAGGCACTTGCGCTAACATTTTTGTTTGTTTTCTTTAATAATGCACTAGAAGAAAACTGTACTTTCTTGTCTTGTGTTTGCTTTTTTCTAAAATCTCCATTACAACAAAACAAAACAAAACATAACAAAACAAAACAAGGAAACAAAACAAGGAAACAAAACAAAACAACAAAAACAAAACAAAACAAAAAACAAAACAAAACAAAACAAAAAAACGGGGTGTGTGTGTGAGATTATTTCACATTATCCAGGAAGGATGTCTGTGTGTGCGTTTTTGTGTGTGTGTGTGTGTCTTTGACAAAAATGTGTGTGTACGATTTTCTCAGCTCTTTATGGATGTGTGTGTGTGTGTGTGTGTGTGTGTGTGTGTGTGTGTGTGTGTGTGTGTGTGTGTGTGTGTGTGTGTGTGTGTGTGTGTGTGTGTGTGTGTGTGTGTGTGTGTGTGTGTGTCTGTCTGTCTGTCTGTGACAAAAATGTGTGTATACGATTTTCTCAGCTCATTGTAGATAGGTCTTTACCTAATTCGGATCAAGGTGCAGACCGTTGAGGAGTTTTAAAAGCATGTTTGACAAAATAGGTATCAAAGTCAAGGTCATACAGAACCCTCCCCCCCCAAAAAAAAAAAAAAAAAGAAAAAGAAAGAAAAAAGAAAGAAAGAAAGCAAGAAAGAAAAAGCAAAACAACAAACAAACATACGAACGACAAACCAACCAACCAACCAACAACCAACCAACCAAACAAACAACCAACCAGTTAACCAACCAACCAACCAACCAAACCTTCATTTTCTCCGCTCTGGATCTCCATTTTTGAATAAGAGGCCCAGCAGCAGTAGGTTATGTGACGTAAAGATCATTATGACGTGTAAAAATAAAGACTCCTGTTTTTTTTTTTATCTTCATTTTCGAAAGCGAGAAGACAAGTCACACAGTAATGTTGTTTTGTGGATTCGTCATACCCATACGCTAAATAGGACCTCAGGACCTGGCCAGCTTATGGGTTTGTGTGCACGCTTAAGGCTTATGCCATGATTCATTCTGGATTTTCTCCATCACATGGTGTACCTGGAACGTCAGTGCATATGGAATTTATTCCGAGGACGGAGACCATCTTGAGAAAGTCGGACGGAAACGGAAACTGTGTAAATTCCCGGCACAGTTTTAAAGTGTGTAAGATCTAGACGTTTATGAGAAGTTTACATTTAAAGCAACGGCACTTGTTTTTAATTTCTCTGAAGATGATCTCACTTCAGCAAATTGATTTTGAGCCTCTTTGATTCCTCATTTGCGAAAGAGAGATCTAAGCATGATTTTAGGTTTACGTAAGTGGTGAACTAGTTCTGTCTCACCTTTTCAGTATATTACTACATGTACTTTGAAATCTTGTTACAACTGGCAAGCTAGATCTACATCTAGCCTATACGCCGTCCCAATCTTTATTTTGTGCGTTTTGTCTAACGCAACCACATGAAAAATATGCAGTTGTAAATCTATTGCTTAAACTCACCTCTCTCTGTCTCTGTCTGTCTTCTATGTCCGTGTCTCTGTCTCTGTCTCTTCCTCCCTTTCTCCCTGTCTGTCTCTCTCTGCCTCTGTCTGTCTGTCTCTGTCTGCCGCTGTCTATGTCTCTTTCCCGGTCTCTGTCTCAGGATCTCAGCGTGTGCGCGTGCATGTGTGTGTGTGTGTGTGTGCGCGCGCGTTCGTGCACGCGCGGGCGTGTGTGTGTATGTGTGTGTGTGTGTGTGTGTGTGTGTGTGTGTGTGTGTGTGTACACGCGGGCGCAAGTTTGCTTGCACAAACATGAACTAATGAATGTTTAATTTTCACAGAAAAATATCTACATTAAAATCACATATCGAATTTACATAGTACGCCATCCCAGACAAAGTTTTGTATACACCTGTATCAATTTATATTTACTCATTAAAAAAAAAAAAAAAAAAAAGAAGTACACTACAGTTGCATGACTTTCTGATGCTTTTACATATAAACGGGCACAGGTTTACCTTAGTAGTTTCCCTCCGTGTGGATGCCGGGGGCTCTTTCAGTATGAACAGTATCCCCACATTCTGGAAATTCTGTGCTAGAAATTTCCTCTTTTCTGTCACTGTCTTTTTTTCTGCCTTGTTCCTTTGCTTTCTGTCGTTTCTTCCTATCATTTTCTGCCTTGCTGGTCCATTCACCTGTACGTGTTCGATAAAGTCTTACCTACTTTCTCTTAGGAGTGATTATTGGGTACATGCGTTAAATGTGTTTTTGGCTCTGGCGAAGCGAGATATGCGGAGGCGATTTTAGGTAATCTAGGCCTGTTTTTTTGTTTTGTTTTTGTTTTGTGTGTGTACGTTTTGGTGATCTTGGTTATGTTAAGGTTTGTATTCAGTTTTTTTTTAATCCCCATGTGCGATGAGTTGAACGGAGTGGTCGGCGCCAGGAGCGTCTCCTTGGATTGTGCGTGAATCCATTGATGTATGTACTTAATTTTCTTTTCTTTTCTTTTTTTTTCTTCTTTTTTTCCCTGTTGAAGTATTGTGTGTGTGTTTTGAAACGGTTATAGCCCTGATATGGCTCTACGGAGTCGGCTGTGCTTTAAACAGAAATAACAATAACAATAATCTCAGTGGCTTACCAACAGCGCAAATTATACAAACATACACTGAAAGAAACTTTAGATATGATATTCGCAACGTGCTTTTTTGTTCTTATACTTGAGTCAGTCTTCACAATCTTGATTTTCCATGAATTTATTTTATGTTGCCATTATTTCAACACTAGCCTGTGAAAAGAAACACAAGCATCATTTAAAAAGATTGTGAGTGTTATGACTCATGTTTAGGTCGCAATGACCGACTGAAACCATCAGTACTGATATTTGTCATACCTGTATGAAAGGGACCTACAAAACCTTATGAATATAAAAGAAATAGAAAGCAAAGGTAAGGGGTTGGAGCTAAACAGCAAGAAGACTGAAGTCATGGTGATCAGTAAAAAAACAACAACAACAAAATACCCCATGAAATCCCCTCATACAGAATAACAGCAAACGGCACAACCTTGAGACAGGTGATAAGTTCAAATATCAAGGAACGATCATCTCACCAGACGGCAGATGCACATCAGAAATAGCCAGCGGAATCGGCCAAGTTAAAACAGTATTCAAGAAGATGAACAGCATTCTTACCAACAAATGCCTATCAATGAACATCAGGAAGAGGGTTCTTGGATGTTATATAGAACCGAAAATGTTATACAGTTGTGAGGCGTGGACAGTCAACAAGCAAAGCCAGAAAAAGATTGAGGCAGCCGAGATGTGGTTTCTAAGAAGAATGTTGAGAGTTCCATGACAGCAAAGATAAAAACAAACAAACAAAAACAAAAAGCAAAAAAAAAAAACAAAAAAACAACAAAAAACGAGACAGTCTTGATGGAGGCAGACACAAGCAGATCATTCATAAGGAAGATTAGGAAAAGACAGGCAACGTGTATGGGCCATTGCATGATTAAAGGGGAATAGAGCACCTAGTCACATCAGGAAAGGTGGAGGGAAAGAGAGCACCAGGTAGATCCAAGAAGAAAATATTGGACAGACTTGCAGAATGGCTAAGGACAGAGAGGGTGGAAGATGTGCTTGCGGCAACAAGGGATAGATGCATATGGAGGGCCATAATCGCCAACGCCATGCGGCAGGGCACATGATGGTGATGATGTATACTTTTTCCTCCATGATTATTCTTTTTCGTTAATATCACTTTTTGTTACAAATTGATTACTCGTGCCTATTTCTAAATAAAAAAAACAAAAACAAAAAAAAAAACCCCGAGTACTTATTGCGTTGGCCTGTGGATGAGAGCATCTTCCAGAATAACCCTGGCACGCGCGGGTGTCGGAGTGTGCACCAGAGTGCACGGCATTGCCATCTCCTGTATCCAGGAAGCGCGGAAAAGTCAAGGCAGCAGCAGAGAATCCTGTTTCACACACACACACTGGGCTGGCATAGACGATTGTGGCCCTTGTCGAGTGCTGAGCGATCAAGTTCGTAAAGTTCATGGGTAAATCGTTATTGTTATTTTTGTTTAAAGCCCAGCTGACTGCGTAGAGCCATATAAGGGCTATAACCCTTCAAAACATACAAAACTTCAACATGAAAAAAAAAAAAAAAAAGAAAAAAAAAAAAATGAAAAAAAATTCAGAACTCATATCTATGCATTCGCCCACATAATCTAAGGAGATGCCCCTGGCTTTGACCACTTCGACCAATTTATCGCACAGGGGATTTAAAAAACATACCTGAATACAAATTTAAACATAACTGAAGACACTAAAGCGTACCTAAATACGGGCCTAAATTACCTTAAATTGCTTCCGCATATCTTGTTTCCCTAGAGCCAAAAATAGCACTTAATACGCATATCCAATTATCAATCCTAAGAAAAAGTACGTAAGACTTTATCGAACACATACAGGTGAATGGACCATCAAGGCAGAGAATGATAGGAAGAGATAGGTAAATTAAAACGAAGTAAATTAGTAGGGAGAGATAGAGATTGATAGAGAGAGGGGGGGAGAGGGGGTGAAAGAGGGGGGGAGAGAGAGAGAGAGGAGAGAGAGAGAGAGAGAGAGAGAGAGAGAGAGAGAGAGAGAGAGTGAAGAAGAAGAAGAAGAAGAAGATGGGAGACTGAAAAAGAGACAGAGTTTTTTACAAGTTTTGACATTCGCTGTACATTGTATATGTACTTTCTATTAAAACGATACATTTAGTGCATTCTTTTCATTGGCGTACAGGCAGATCTATATTTTATAGATAAAAAGTATGAGATCCAAAACAAGTGCGACTGCCCGCGCCCAAGCAAACAGGAACCAGAAGAACAAGAAAAGCAACGCAAGCGCGTATTCAACATAACAAGACAAGACAAGCGCAAATTTTCGGCCAACCGGTCTTTGTCAAGCGCGAATGCACGGTCACAAACAGACCACAAACACCAAAAAACGGATAATAAAAAGAGGACTAAAAACTTCCCTGCCGCATCGTCCAGTTTTTAGTCCTCTTTTTATTATCCGTTGTTTGGTGTTTGTGGTCTGTTTGTGTCCGTGCATTCGCGCTTGACAAAGGCCGGTTGGCCGAAAATTTGCGCTTGTCTTGTCTTGTTATGTTGAATACGCGCTTGCGTTGGTTTTCTTGTTCTTCTGGTTCCTAGATAAAAAGTATGTTAAGAAAAACGAGCTCTGTTCAGAAAAACTTATAGTGAATTACATAATTATCTGGTTCCGTATTTACAAATTTCGTCTTGAGTTCGAATACTTGTGATTTTTCTTTCATTCTTTCAAGGTTAATTTAATGTCCTGATTCTACTCTTGTTCGCTGCAGAAGATCCAGAATTCTGCTGTTCGCCTCATTTTAAGACTCAGCATCATCAGTACTGTATCCCGTTATTGTTGAAACTGCACTGGCTCCCTGTTTCTGGAAGAATTAAGTACAAGATAGCCTGCATCTGCTTCAGTATTGTCACTGCCACTGCTGCTGCTTATTTCTCTGATCTCTCTCCCGTAGGGATGCTTGGGGCTTTTTCAATTTGCGTGCACAAACATGAAATAATGAATGTAATTGTGTGTGCTTATCACTTTCATTTGTCACAGAAATATATCTCCATTTAAATCTAATATCGATTTCATACAACGCCGATCCCAAACAATGTTTGTTAATACACCTATATCAAAATAAACTAACTCGCTGATAAACAATTGTATGCTCCAGTTACATGACATTCTGATGTTTTAACATATAAACGGACACAGTATACCTCAATGGCTTCCCCCAGTGGGGATACCGGGGGCTCTTTCAGGATAAATAGTATCTCCACCTTCTGGAAATTCTGTGCTAGAAATTTCCTCTTTTCTGTCACTCTCTTTGTTCCTGCCTTCTTCCTTTGTTTTATGTCATTTCTTCCTATCATTTTCTGCCTTGCTGGTCCAGTCACCTGTATGTGTTGGATAAATTCTTACGTACTTTCTCTTAGGATTGATAATTGGGTACATGTATTAAGTGCAGTTTTGCCTCTATGGAAGTGAGATATGCGGAAGCAGTTTTAAGTAATTTAGGCCCGTTTTTATAGATAGATTTTTTAGTTATGTTTAAATATGTATTGAGGTAAATCCCCTGTGTGATAAACTGGACGGAGCAGTCA
>JAPXFY010000028.1:19605166-19617666 GCA_030674185.1 Monoplex corrugatus
ACAAATAAATAAAACTGAAACAATTAAAGGACTGAATCAAAGCACAACTAACCACTAAGTATAAACTTGTCTCACATCGCAGAAAGCCCCCCGCCCCCTCCTCCCTTTCTTTTTCTGTAATTAGCACAGTGTCATCTGCACAAAGAATAGTGTTTATCATTTTTCCTCCAGCCTTTGTCCCAGGGCATTCTTCTAGGTTTCTCATGATGGTTTCGCTGTAAAGTGAAAACAAATCTCGTGACAGAACACAACCCTGCCTGACCCTTTTTTTATTTTAATATTTTGGAAAGAGCTTATGTCGTTTTCTATTCTGATTGCTGCTGTTTGTCTCCAATACACATTTCTGATTATTCATAGATCTTTTCCATCAATATTGAGTCCTTCTAGTTGGTTGATCAATTTTTCATGTCTTATCGGATCGAAAGCCTTGGTATAATTAACATACATACATACATACATACATACATACATACACATACATACATAACTGCATACATACATACATACATACATACATACATGCATACATACATACATACATACATACACACATACATACATACATACACGCATAGATACACACATACATACATACATACAACCTGCATACATACATACATACATACATACATACATACATACAACACAACATACATACATACATACACACATACATACACACTTAATAAACACATATACACATACATACATACACACACATACATACACACACATACATACACACATACATACATACATACAATTACACACATACATACACACATACATAATACCATACATACAACATACATAAATACACAATTAAACACACACACATACATGCATACATACACACACACATCCATTCATCCATCCATCCATCCATCCATCCGTCCTGTCCATCCATCCACCCACCCACCATCTCCATCCATCCATCACCCATCCATCCATCCCATACACACATACGTACAAATACATACATACATCATAATACATACATAATACATACTACTACACACATACACACTACAACATGGGTAACGATGGCCCCAAATAGCCCAGCATGCCCCATTTGGGGGTGTTCATGGACACAATGGCAGGACCCTAGTCGACCTGAGACTGCTTATTCGTCCAGGCAATTCTAGCTATCATTTCGCCAGCTAACTTCCATACCTGAAGGCCATCCCACCCCCACCACCCCCTGCGACCCGCTGGATTGAGGAATGGTCTCCCCACGACAAGGTTGGAGGTGGCCTCAGTAAATGTAGTCAACCACTGGCGTAATTGCCGGTGTCAAGCGATAAATCCCCATCATTTCTTCCCACAAGCTGTTTTTGTCGATAACAAGTTAGAAATACACCCCTAGATCAGATTTGCCCCCCCCTCCTCTCACTCCCTCCCTCCCCACCATCCCAGGGGGTGTTTTGGCTGTGTAGCTTAATTAACCCTTTGACTCCCGCACCCTGTCCACCAGCTTCCTGCATCGTCGACCATGCTAGCAAAGCAACGACTTAAACCTTTGACTCCCTCACTCTATCCACTAACTTCCTGCAGGAAGCTGGTGGATAGGGTGAGGAAGTCAAAAAGCTGGTGGATATGGTGAGGGAGTCAAAGGGTTAAGTTTTTGCTGTTGGTAGATAGGGAGCGGGATTCAAAGGGTTAAATGTGGTGAGGCCTGGATCATGCTGTGCCCTTAGATATTTGTCAATGTCTCTGGCCGAACATACATGTACTTAAATGTGCTTAATTCGTGAGAATTCCTTTTTTTTTCCTTCTTCTTCTTCATGCTTTCATTTTCTTTTTATCTTGAATATTTCCCTTTTGGCAATGGAGGTTCTCTGCTTTTCAATAAAAATGTTGCAGTTGTGTGTTCCAGTTTCTGCCGGTTGCTGTGGTGTTTGGTGGACAGTTTAAGTTCAGTTTCAATTGTTAAGATGCATCCTTTTCTACCCCAGGAATAAATTCCATATATGCAACGACATTACTGATGTGCCATGTGATGATGAATAGGATCAAACTGATCATGGTATGAGCTGTAAACTAGTCTACGCCTTAGTCCTACACGCTGAAAAATTCTTGAGGTCCTCCTGTTTAGCGTATGGCATCTGTATCTATCCTTGTATCATTATCTGTCGTGTATTGAAACAACTTGTATCATATTGTAATTTCTGTTTCAGTTTCTATATAAATGGCATATCCGCGCTCGGAATGACTTCCATATGCATGACCCCACAAAAAGAAGATTAGAAAAAGACAGGCAACATGTATAGGCCATTTTATGAGGAAAGGGAACTGGAGCACCTGGTCACAACAGGAAAGGTGGAGGGAAAGAGAACACCAGGTAGACCCGGGGAGAAAATATTGGACGGACTTGCTGGGTGGCAGAGGACACAGAGGGTGGATGGAAGATGTACTTGCAGAGACAAGGGAAAGATTTGTAAGGAGGGCCATGATCGCCAACGCCATGCGGCAGGGCAAATGATAATGATGACCTCACAAAATGTGATTGAAATGAAGACTGCTGCCCGCCTGAAAATCGCACCCACGAGCCCCTGCTCACTAGTATAAAGCTGTAACCATGGAGCTAACCTAGCTTCTTAAAAAGTAGGGTTGTTGTCTGCCACACCCACTGTCGCAAAGCAAACAAAGAAAATTTGCGAAAATGACTCGTATACTATAACAAGAACCACCGGGAACCATCATTTAAAGGGAAAGAACTCTTCAACGACACGTTAGCCAAATAAGTTGTTGTTTCCCTTGTAAATTAATAGGCGACCGCTTTTTTGTTGTCTTCTCCTGTCCTAACCCTTTGACTCCCGCACCCTGTCCACCAGCTTTCTGTCGGAAAGCTGGTGATAGGATGAGGGAGTCAAAGGGTTAAGTTTTTGCACTTGGAAGATAAGGTGAGGGTGTTAAAGGGTTAAAAGAATCTGACTTTTCAAACTAATGGTGCAGACTGATATGAGTGCCTGCGTCTTTTTTTTTTTTTCTTCTTCTTTTTCTTTTTTCCCTTTTTCTTCTTTCAGTTTTCTTCCTTCCATGTTTTACAGATAAGTAAGACTGTCACTGTTCAGGTTGTTTGGCGTGCACTGTGCAGGAGTTATGTTGCTGCGCAGTCTCCATATTCTACCTTCAGTGGGTTAACCAGCACTTGTAGGCAGCCATATACCTTCCTTAGAGCATGCATGCTGGATGTGTTCGTGTTTCCGAAAGCCAGTGTAGAATTGACATGAACTGCAGGATCTTTAACGTGTGGTATTTGATGAATTACATGCCCAGGTTCTGGGAGATAAGAAAAATCTCACAGTATTTCTCAAGCAGAGTCAAACTCAGACCTTCGAATCAGAAGTCTACCGTCCAAGCCGCTTAAGTATCACGCCCATCATATTTGTCTTTTGTTTACTAGTGTCTATGTTGTCTGCATGAAGTCTGTATGCCCTTCTGTATTAATATATATATATATATATATATATACATATTTTATATATATATATATATATATATATATATATATATATATATATTAATGAAAGGTTGATGCCAACATTTCTATGTTCTTCATTGGCTGATCGTCCCATAACCCTGAGGACATCATGGGGGATAAAGTGGTAGAGACCTCAGTTTCTCTCGTGACATGGTGTTTGAACCCATGATTGCTGTTTGAACACCACGGCGTTAACCAAGAATTACTTAAAAATAAGAAAGAAAGAAAAAAAAAAGCTCTCTGAACAAAGCACCCACCCATCCATCTACCTACCTGTCTAGTAATCTGCAGTTACACACACACACACACACACACACACACACACACACACACACACACACACACACACACACACACACACACACACCACACACACACACACACAAGCAGAACAGCAGTTGATCATTTAGCGTACAAAGCTTTAATGCAAGGGAAATCAGCCAGGAAACAGATCAATGTGAGAAATTAGCAGTTGCATCCCTTCAAAGCTTCTCGCAGTTCACGTAACAAGTTTAGCTCCCACCATCCTGCAATTCGTTTAAGCCTGGTCCACGGAACTTTGTGCATACGGCCTCCAGTCCATTCAGCTGTGAATGGGTACTCACTCTCTTATTCTGTTCAGGGTTAAGGAAGGTAAAGTGCGATGGGGTGTGTGTGGGGGGAGGGGGGGAGAGGAGTAGAGAGACACCCTCAAACCAAACCAAACCAAACCAAGCAAACCAAACCAAAACAAACCAAATAAAAAAATCCATTTACCCCGAGAGCAGCAAGGGCTCAGCCACTTCACTCATCATATGATCCGGGTTAGGATTATGACAGTACCTACCTTACTTATTTTTGAGCAGCTTTCCTCGCATTTTACTTTCTGTCATGTAATTTCAAGGTCTGGTGAGCGAATTTCAAGTATGGCCGAGAACAAGAGAGAGAGAGAGAGAGAGAGAGAGAGAGAGAGAGAGAGAGAGACGAGAGACAGAGACAGAGACAGAGAGAGACAGAGAGAGAGAATGATCATGATTATTTTATTTTCCAATAGTAGAAGTTGCTAAAAGTCATTTTTCAAACTTGCCGCAGGGCGTTTTTGTTTCCATAATCCAGCCACTGACGTAGTTTAGAGATTTTCAACGTGCATTTTTGGTATATTCCATGTATTTGGCATTGGCAGATCTGCAGACCTGACCTAAGACACCGGACAAATTTCTTCCCGTTATCCACCAGGTGAAAGTGTCTAGACGTATCGAACCCATGACCTTGTTAAGAAGAAACGAAAGAGAACTATATTCCCTCATAAGAATTTAACTAGATCCATGACATTGAAAGCGGCGTGAGAAGACGCGCACTAATTATATGTGACCCGGATGTTTGACCCAGAGGATGAGCGTTCTGACGCAGACGACAATTTTGCAAGTGCACGAAATCTGAACAAATTATTCCATCATTGAAGTTAATTCTAGGTATGTATTTTTGTTTTGCCTTTTATGTTACCAGTGTAGATCTACATAGTCGGAATCAGTCGCTAACTGCACCAGGGTTATTTTTGTAAGTGCAAAAACTGCTGAGGAAGAAAATTAATCTCTGATTTTCCCGCTCCGAGTTACGGCTTAGTGTAGATATAGATATCTAGATCTACTTAAGTCTAACCGATCGTCAAAAAAGGCCCATAATCCATCTGTCTGTGCCAATCCAGTCGCATATTACTTTAAGCAATTTAGTACTCAGTCTTGTGAAGTTGAAACAAATTTGAATTGGCCAGGTTAATACATGTATTTAGATGATATTGAATAAATATCCGGTTTAGCCTAGATTTTTCTCGTTCAGGCAAAATTGGCGCAAGAATACATGGCCGAAGTGAACATCTGAAACAGCTTGGCTAACCAGGCCTAACCCCAGCCCTAACTCTACCAGTAACCTTCATCCCTTAGGATCGGCATTCCACGGGGGATTGGGGGCAAACCAACTCGGTTAGGATCAGATCTAGAACTAATTATGTGCTAACTTTAGGCAAAATCCAGCTTTAAAACAGGCTTATCTTCGATAATCAGCTTTAATGTTGCGTTGCTTTATTAACTAGAGATCGGAAGTCACTTGAATTCAAACGTTTGCCGAAGCAACACCGGCTGTCTGCTCTGAGTAAATAAAATTAATTAAAGATTTCGGACGCTGTCGGAGAGCTACCTGGTTCATATTTGTCACACAGTACAATCTCAATCCCTGCTTTTAAACTGTTATATTTTTATCGAAAAATGTGCGTATATGCATTTATTAGGAAATTAAAATCTGAATTGGACGAACTTAGAGGCGGGGCTACAAAACATGACGAGACATCTGACAGGCACGCCATCCAAAAATGGAAAAGCACGTGGAAAGAAAACAACGAGGGCATGTTGTCGCAACACACACACACACACACACACACACACACACACACACACACCTGAAATCAATATCAATATCTTCACAGGTCACTCTTGCAACATACACATCTGACGTCATGAAAGGCTCAGGAATTGATCTACACGTAGATCCTGTATCTATAAGACCTTCCTTTTCGCCAGTACCCAGTTGGGAACTCCAAAGAGCACAATTTGACGTACACCACACTAATTTAAAAAAAGGAGACAATATAAACTTACTGGCAAGTCAGGTTAAATGTCATATAGACGACTTATATTCCGATCATTTGAAAATTTACACTGATGGATCAGTAATTGAAAGAAAAGCAGGCTCAGCGTTTTTAATACCTGCTCTCAAAATTGAAAAATCTTTCTACATAGGACTTGATAAATCTGTCTTTACAGCTGAACTCTTTGTAATATTAATGGCTTTAAACTTTATGATAAGTCTTCCTAGGACAATTTTTCAAACACTTTTTTGCGTTGATTCAAAATCAGTACTTCAGGCTCTTGAATTATCAAAATTACAAACAAGATCAGAAATGATTCTGGAAATTAGTCACTTGATTCATAATTTATCTTTAAGAGGCACTGATATTACTTTCTGCTGGATACCTTCTCATAGTTCTTTTCGTTATAATGATAAAGTTGACAGGGCTGCCAAACGGGGAGGTAATAACTCACCAGATTCAAACAATATCCAGCTTTCTCTCTCGTTGCACGAGAATTACACTTTAGTAGACAACTACGTCTGGAAGCAGTTCCAATTAAAACAGAAAAAGTATGATAAATGTCACATGAACTTTGAAGTTAGCAAAATACTTAAGCAGCTTCATGCCAGCAGAATTATACAATCCCTTATGTATAGATGGAAACTTGATGCATTCAAAACAAAATACACCAAGAACATAGTATGTCTGTGTGGAAAGAAGATAACACATAGTCATATTCTTTCTTGCGTTAAGGTAAAACGACATATTCCAACACTATCTATGAGTACAGTTTCTGATATATTTGCCTCATCATCATTACTGTATGAATTTTTTGTTAGCCTGTCAAAAAGTCCTATAGCGAATTACCTTTAAAATGTTATTTCACTTGTTCACTGTTATGGTTAGTTAATTATTAGTTTTATTTTTTTCTTCGTTTCTTCCAGATATTTATCAATTTTGTTTGTTAGTTTGTTTGTTTAAATCGTTAATTATGGTAACATTATTTGTTAGTTTTACCTTCCCCTCTTCAAAACAGTTGTTTTCTGGATCATCTTTTCTCAAGTTCAAAATTGACAATTTTCAAATATTCTCTTCACTCCTCCTCTTATCACCCCCCCCCCCTTTTTGTTTTTGTTTTTGTCTAAAATCACTTTAGTGAATAGACATTAAATCAAAGACCACCACCACACACCTGAAAGGCCTACAATATAGACGTCCAGAGAATTAAACGATCAGCTTAAAATTGTGTAGTGTATGAAAAGAAATCAAGCACATGCAATAGATCTATATGCACACACAAGCTGTGCGCACATACACCATATTCATACACACACACACACACACACACACACACACACACACACACACACACACACACACACACACATACACACACACACACACACACACACACACACACACACACACACACACACACACACACACACATCGGAGCACAATGCGAACACAAACATTGACCTGTAGTCACCACCACTTATTTCCCATGTATGGCTTACCAAGTGGGTTAGGGTACAAGTCTCTTACAAGCGACAGCACACAGTCTGGCATTATCTCACGAAGGGATGTCACCATACATTCATCTACACCATCACGCCCCATAGTCACCCATTTCTTTCGAAAATATTGTGGATGTCTCCACGCATTCCTAGAATTTAGCATGTTCCAAATTTTTCTATATATGTTTCCAAAGTCCAGAATTCCTAACATGTGCTGACTGTCCATTACCCAGCCACCTCTGAAGAACACACGGCTCACAAAAACAGAACTGGCATCTGCCCTAACTGCATGCTGTAAACTAACACTAGATCTATCACCTACACTGACACTAGCACCAGATGAGGAACACACTACATCTGTCGCCCGCGGAAATCTATAACTTGCTGAGGACAGTGTAGCCACTGAAGTAGGTGTACAAGATGCTGTGGTATCTACACAGGAGATGTTGGTAACACACACAGAACTTCTCTCACTGACACTGTCAGCTTCACTGATTGTAACTTGTGATAGCACTTCACATTTCCACCCCCAACCACAGCTTTCAAACAGTTGTCTTACAGCCTCCTTCTTTTCTTCGTTTATATCCAGCAATAATAAATTAAAATTTATTACTTCATCAAAGACAAACTCTCTCAAACTAGACGTGTGCGTTTTCAGTAGAACCCAGAAAGAAAGACCACGCAAATTTGCTTACAGACTGATAGGTCTGACCACAGATTTCTGGCGCTATTTCTTTCACACCGTGAGAGAGGCCAAGCATAGCAGTCATGCAGTTTCCATTAACACCATCCTTTCATCTTTTGTTCTCATTCTCAGCAAGGTTCAAGTAACTGACATAGATCTACCGATCTCCTAGTCAAGGCCCCAGTTACCGCGTGCCAGCCCGGAGTGTAATGAACTGTTTAGGGGTGAAGGGATGAGGTTATCAATCTGTAATTTAGATCTGCGCACGAAGTCAGGGGCTCTCAACAGTAATAATGCAGCGTGTGTGTATCACTGTATGACAAACTGTCGAGAAATACAAAGACTTCTGATCAAGTGTTCATACTATTTGATAAATAGTCTTGAACACAAACTGATGTACCCCCTGTCCAAACTTTGGTTATGGCCCAGGCAGGAGACAACCAGGACTGCGGAGACAGTGTGGGGTGTACTGATTCCCATTGAAAGGGGACCAAGCTATAATTTCTCTAAAACTACATATGCTTTTCCAGTAAGAAAAGTCAACGGAAAGCATAAGTTGACTACCTTCACCCCCTAAAATGAACGTACAAAACCCATTTCCTCATACACGTCATGTGTTACGTAGGAAAACGTTCGAGTTCTGGGGAGCTGTGTGGACGGAATTTGCTTCAATTTCTTTTCAGTTACTAAGAAAGAAGTAAGTGTTTGTTTTGTTCGTCACTGTTAGCGTGTTTGTTTACTACCCTCAGCCACGTGCTTTTCTTTATTTAGTTTAGCCCCGCCCATGCTTACTGCGCATGCGTCCCGATCCATTGGATCGGATGTTACCCCTTTAAGATCTGTCTGTAATTCTTGACACCAAACAGCCTGGTGCATGAGTTTTGCTACTTTGCATGAGCTTCAGAAATCTTTGCTCACATAGACTGAAAACCTTAATTGTCAAGAGGTGAAAATTAGAAACATCTTAAATTTGAGATTAAATGTATCAACCAAAAACATTGTAAATGTAATGAATAGATCTATGCCTTGGCCTGTGTTTTCCCCCTTTGCATAACTGATAATAATGTTAGCTGAAGTGCTTCTTGTTTTTGAAAACACCACACACAAACACACACACACACACACACGCGCACACACGCACGCACGCACGCACGCACGCACACACACACACCCCACACTCTCTCTCTCTCATATATTTATACACACAAACCGCACACAAGCAAAACTGAATATAGGGGGCCACTCATTGGCTTTTTTACACCATCTTTTCCATTGGATTTCTTCATCCTTAGTCACAACTACAACCGACACTTTGTTCTCAGTTCGAAATGTATTATGTTTTTATCGGTTTTAATCACTAGTTTCCGGAATTGCATCCATTTAGTCTATCCTGTTTTGCGTTTCGGTTGGCGTCGCTGACTGGCCTTGAGTTTGAGATCAGTCATGGAATTGGAAGAGCTGAAATCGCTTTTCTGGCAACTTTGAATTCTGTGTTGGTTCTGTGTTTCTTCAAGATGGAACTGTCACACTCGGACAGTCCCATATGAGCTCCACCCAGATGTGCTAGCAATTATCCAGAAAACTTCTTGAGCCTTCCCAAAACTCGTAACAACTGATAAGATGATGAAGTAGGGAGGTGGAGGGGCGGGGAGGGTTTGGGAGACTGGGACCTAAGAAACATAAAACTGATACCACAATTACAATGGAGTGTTAAGATGGGCAGTAAACATGCCCGTTTGTGTAAAGATGGGCAGTAAACATGCCCGTTTGTGTTAAGATGTGCGGTGAACAGGCCCATTTGCGTTAAGATGTTCAGTGAACAGGCCCGTATGTGTTAAGATGAGCAGTGAACATGCCTGTTTGTGTTAAGATGAGCAGTGAACATGCCCTTTTGTGTTCAGATGGGCAGTGAACATGCCCGTTTGTGTTAAGATGGGCAGTGAACATGCCCGTTTGTGTTAAGATGGGTAGTGAACATGCCCGTTTGTGTTAAGATGGGTAATGAACATGCCCGTTTGTGTTAAGATGGGTAGTGAACATGCCCGTTTGTGTTAAGATGGGTAGTGAACATGCCCGTTTGTGTTAAGATGGGTAGTGAACATGCCCGTTTGTGTTAAGATGGGTAGTGAACATGCCCTTTTGTGTTCAGATGGGCAGTGAACAGGCCTGTTTCTGTGTTGCAAGCTGGAATTGAACTAGGACATTAGATGTTTGAATCTACGGCTCTGTCAGCAGAACCAGCCTGCCCGTCAGGAGAAAATTCGTAGCTGCACCCAGAAAAGCAGAAGACGTGGGTGGGCAGGGTGGGGTGTTCTTCCTATTTTTTCCCAGAGAGAGAGACATAGACACAGATAGATCTACACACACGCACACACCGAAAGCAGTAGGCTTAACAAACAATTTTTTTAAATTCTAGAGTAAGTTCTGATTTTGTCCCAGGCAAGAATCCACTTAGAATCTGTCTAAGAAATAAAAGGTGTTCCATCGAGATATGTTAATGGTTATAAAATTTCCTATAAACCCGCAAAGGTGTGACACTGACTTACGTTGTGGTCTTTTGGTTTACAGTAAAATATTCGAATGTGCAGTGCTTTTCAATGGAATCCTTTTGGTGTGGATAGTAATATACAGGCTTTGGGCGAAGGTTGATCAATTTTGTGATAGGCCTACTTGGAAGGGGTGGGATAAGAGGATATACACATATCTGTGTATTTGCGCACGCACACACACACACACACACACACACACACACACACACACACACATATATATATATATATATACACAGACACACACACACACACACACACACACACACACATATATTAGCAATGCCGTGCGAACCGAAACGCGACGTCAAATTTGTGGTACCAAAAACTGGGCAAAAACGGGGGCCGGCCGCAAAACTGGGGGGTCTTCAGTTCAATCAAGTATTACTGCCTCTTTAAGCGGTGTTTCATCCTTATTTTTTTTCTTATATGAATCAGAAATGAATAAAGATTTGAATGATTGCCATTTTATGTACTTACAGCGAAAATGGAATTAGTTATTTGATGAGAAAGTCGAAAATCCGCGTTTCGGGCGTAATCGCGGATATGGTATGCGTTTAGAATCGAAGTTTGTTTGGTGTGCTTCACTATTTCGGTCGGTACGGCTATATTTGTGAACCAATCACATTGTAATTTTGCAGCCAATGAGAATCAATGTAACAAAATGATATATCCCGACGAGAGCTATGTGTGCCAGTTTCGAACCGAGATCGATGCTTCCAAAGTTTTGCTTTTTTTCATCGGAAAAGTTTGCAGGCAAGTCGCCATTTTTGGAACTTCTCGTCGGCGGGATTCGATTTCACATGCTTTTTTCGGTAATGTTGTACAATAGAATACGAAAATAATTGGAGCTAATTTCACGCACTTTTACGGGTGTTTTCGGTTCTGCTCGATGTAAAGAGACGTAAGACACCCTTACCTACTCACTTTGACCAGTCCTTCCCCACAAACATGCACAAAGTATCCCTGAATGACTGGCGATCACAGCTCCAGCAGTCACCTGCACGCCATTTTGGTTGCTGATCACATGGGCACAACGTCATCACTAGTGGGGAGTTATTGTCTATAAATAGTAACATCGACCACGTGTGTCAGTGCAATCACCGACCTAAAATATGTGTGCAGTGCAACACTTGTTTACCCCTTCGGTTACCTCGCGTTTTTTGGCTTTTTCCGCGTTTTTTTCGGCATTTTCCGGAGTTTACTGGTCTCGATCTAGATGTAAACATTACCACGTGTTTCCTATTTTCGGTTTCAAATAAAAACACACAAACAGTGATGACGTTTTCACCCACGTCACCCACGTGATCAGGGTTATGGTCGCCAGTCATTCAGGGATATTTAATGCATGTTTGTGGGGAAGGACTGGTCAAAGCGAGTAGGTAAGGGTGTCTTACGTCTCTTTACATCGAAGGTAAGGGTGTCTTACGTCTCTTTACATCGAGCAGAACCGAAAACACCCGTAAAAGTGCGTGAAATTAGCTCCAATTATTTTCGTATTCTATTGTACAACATTACCCTTTTTTCTATATGCAGGTGTAATATGAAATCAATTTGAAGTAAAATACGGCCGTACGGCAACTTTTTACACGAGGATCTATACCAGATCAGTAGCAAAACAACGTCGGAATGTGCCGACGCCATAGGCCTACTACCGGCGTAA
>JAPXFY010000028.1:19620166-19677666 GCA_030674185.1 Monoplex corrugatus
GGGCTGGAAAACAACTGCTTCCATACTGATACGGCTAAGTATACCGGTTAGGTGTTAACAAACGCTATTCGGAAAACGCCAAGAAAGATAAAATGAGAATAAAAGCTTTTTCCTTTTACATACAGTGCCGGCAAAAAAACAACAACAACAAAAAAAAATCCTTTACACTGACAGAATTTGACAAAAATCACAACAAATCGTAATTTTTGATTAAATAAGGCATTTTCTAACATTTCTTTGGCCACATGCCTAGTATTTTGTCATGTTGCCTTTAGCCTTGATGACCTGGTTCAATTTGGATGGCATGCACTCTGCCAGGGAGACACAGTAATGCTTGTCCATGGCCACCCACAGCATCTTCAGTGTCTCTTTCAGCTGTTGCAGACTGGTTGGCTGGGCCTCCTGGACCTTGTTTTTCATGTAATTCCAGGCATTCTCGATGGGATTGAGATCAGGGGAGTTACCAGGCCACTCCAGCACAGCGATGTTGTCTTTGAGCCATTTTGTGACGCTTGGTCTTGTGTGCTGGGGCCCTGTCTTGTATGAAGAAGCTGCATCCATGGATGCCCCAGAATGGTAGCAGATGTCCCTGCAGCACATCTGAGTATGTGCTGCCATTCATTGTTTGGTTTTTGGGTAGAAAGTAGAGCCCTCCCCTGCCATAATTTCTTCTGAATTCTCCCCAAACCATGACACTCACAGGGTGTTTCACTGTCTTGACAGTGTAGCGAGAGTCATACCTGGATGCACCAACACGGTCTTGGACATACCCCTCACCATTCTGAATACGCTTTCATCTGAGAAAAACACCTTTTTCCAGTCCTCTGCTGTCCATTGCAGATATCTCTTGCAAATAGCCACTCTTTTCTTTCTCATGGCCTCGGTTAAGAGAGGTTTCCTTGCAGCCCAGTGAGCTCTTAACTTTTGGTCCTTCTGAAGACAATGTCAGATTGTTCTAGTTGACACATATTGAAGCAGATCTGGATGTGTTTTCTTCAATGCTGCAGCAGTTATGAATGGGTCTGACTGCACTTCACGTTTTAGGATGCTATCAGTCCTTTGTGTTGTTTTTCTTTTCCTGCCAGACCCTTCTTTTCTTGTTGGACAGGTAGGCTACCTGGAGGCAAAGACTTGGCCCTTCTCTTCAGGTCGTAAACAGCCTGTTGTCTTCTCACCCCTAGATCTGCAGCAACTCTTGTCACTGATATTCCTTGTTCTAAAAGAGTTAAAGCACGAACTTTTTCTTCACTGGAAAGTTGCTTTCGACCCATCGTCAGTCAGTTGTAATGCAGTTACCAGCTAACTAGCCCTCAAAGAAGCATACTGAAGGGCAGTCTCATTACATCAGTGCTAAAAATAGAACATACAACGATATGCCCACAAAGAGTGTGCAACAATCAAGCAAGAATACCACCGTCCCAAGCACACACAACACTCAGCAGCAAACCATTTAGGGTTCGTGATAGCTCATAAGTAACGGACATGTGATTTCTCATCTCGCGCTGTACATGTAAAGATTTTTTTTGCCGGCACTGTACATCCGTATTATCAGGTGTTTTCAGATCCATAAATCCATTTTTGAATGTCAACCAAAGGACATAACTCTACTAAGAATTATCTCCCTTGTTGTGGAACTTCTCAAATCTAACATAGTTTGCGCTACCCATTCAGATACAAAGCACAAAAACTGTAAGCTCAGAACACTCCTCTTACAGTTTTGTGCTTTGTATCTACTTCTATGCTAGCTGAATGGGTAGCGCAAACTATGTGAGATTTGAGAAGTTCCACAACATGGGAGATAATTCTTACTAGAGTTATGTCCTTTGGTTGATATAAAAATTCTCCTTGCTTCCCTTTTATTTCTTTGCTATTTTTGAATGATTAAAAAAGGCCCCAAGACCTTAAAAATAAAATTGAATAAACAACGTTACGGTTTCAGTACATGTCATATGCTTGATATCCATGTTCGTGTGTGTGGTGTGGTGTGTGTGTGTGTGTGTGTGTGTGTGTGTGTGTTGTGTGTGTGTGTGTGTGTGTTTTGTGTGTGTGTGTGTGTGTGTGCGTGCGTGTGTGTGTGTGTGTGTGTGTGTGTGTGTGTGTGTGTGTGTGTTAGCAGGAATTTGCAGAACAATGGTTTCCAAGCGAGCAGGAAAAAGAAAACGATCATCAGGTGAGGAAAGACTGATGTGTATGTAATATATACACATACAAACACTCATGGTCGCGCACGCATGCATGTGCACACATGTTCGTGCTCATATACACGCACGCGCACGCCACAACAACAACACCACCACACACACACGTGCACACACATACTCGTATACATACACACACACACAAGCTGATGATGAGCTTTGAAAATAAACTGTTGCGATATTTTCTTCCATTTATAAGTGTGTTGTGTTTTGCGTGTATATGTGTGTGTGTGTGTGAATAAACAGATGGAGCCAACCAAGGAGAGCAGAAACGGAAACGTGTCACGGGAGAGTCATCAGCTGACGACCAACCGTCAGGGTCTACAGGGGATGACGTGTGAGATTTCCATGTTCATCATCACAGTTCATTTTCGTCATTATCATCAGCACAGTCACTGTCATTGTCATCAACCGTTGTCAAGCGCACATTACCATTATCACTGTCGTCATTGTCGTTATTTACGGTGTAGAAGCATAGTCATTATTCTTATCATTACGTAATCATTGTTGTATCTATTCACAATCAGAAGTGATAATTGGTACAAAAACTGCTGGAGAGTTTGGAGAAGGCTAGTTGACTTGTTCTGGTCTGTATCGCTTAATCTATTTGTCTTTTTTGTTGTCTTTTCTATAACGTACAGCTCTTTTGTATCCTCGCCTTCTTAATGTAATTCAGCAGTCGGTCTTTATTAATGATTATGTTGGCTCTTGTGTTCAATTATCGTTATTTGCGAACCACAGCTGATTACTTGAACGCGAAAGTCTGTGTATTATGTAGGTGTGAGGAGGAAACGGTAATTTTGTCAGACGTGTTTTCATATTTATCTGCTTAAATGTTTTTTTCTGCTTATTTTACCATTGGTATATAGAGTAATTCTCCAAGAACGCTGGCATTTTCTTTTCTAGCCCAGCGGAGCACACAGATGGCTGTGAAGAAAGCAGTTACAACGAGTCTCAGGACGCCAGTGACTTGGAAGCAGCTGTCACTACGTCAGTCACTGAAGAAAACAATTCCATCGTGTCCTCGCAGTCTGTTGCTGAAAAAGAAACCAATTCCTGTGTCTCGCAGTCGTTGCTGAAACGACAGACAGACAAACCAACAGACAAACCAGGTGACGGAGGAGACGTACCTGCAACAGCGAAGGAAGAGACAGATTGCAGTACTTCTACCATACCAGGCAAAACCAAAGAAATGGAACTACCCGTTCAAGAAACTCAATCAGAAAAACCAGACCTTTCCAATGCTGGGGATGACAAAACGCCGACAGAGGATGATACTACCTGCAACACAACCGTAGTATCAAGCCAGGCTAAAGAAGAAGACCGACAAGCACATCTTAATAACGAGGAAATCGCAGACAAAGACAGCCAACAGACGAAAGAATTAACAGCAGAAGAAACAAAAAACGACAGTAACGACCAGAGCAGTCGGAAAATGGATGAGACAAAAGAAACTCCTTCAAAAGAAGACCAGGAAAGCACACCTCATCCTAGTGAAGACAACGCACAAAAAACACCAAGCCAACATGATGCAATGAACGAAACAGGCACACAACACCAAACAAGAAAATTCAGAGAACAATGAAAGAGAAGACAAGAAAGACGAGGAACAAGAAATACAAACGGAAACGAAATCCCCTAAACCGTCTTCAGAAGATATTGAAGAGACAGACACAACCCCCAAAGCTGAAGATGAGAATGTTTTGGAACAAGAACATGTTGCTCAAAAAAGCAGGCAGTGTTCCAGCCAGCACTGAAGAAAGCAGCCTAGACAACAAAACAGATGATTCTAAAATGGACACCAAAGCGGAAGAAAAAGAACAAGACGAAAAAACAGCCGAAGAAGAACTTCTCAGTAAAAAACCTAAGGTAACAGAACACAACACGAAACACGAAGCTATCCTCAACATCTTGAACAAAACCCAACTTGTTAAAACCAAATCAAGCTGGAGATTTTGTCGAAACCAACCACACGTTTACACTCGGTAAAGCCTCAGTCCTTGCAGATTCTAGTCTTAAAAAAGAAGAGAAAGAAAGCATGTTGCAGGAGCCAAGCGCAGATGAGAGCAAGTCTGTGAAGGGTGGGATGCAAGAAGATATGCACGCAGACAAGATGAAGGAACGGGTGGACAGCACAACTTTGTTTGAACAGTCCAGCTCACAGGGTAAGACTAATCATTGCTTGCGTGTCTATGAGCCTAATCATTGCTCGTGTGTCTATGAGCCTAATCATTGCTTGTGTGTCCAAGAGTTTCCTTTTTCTGTTGTTATTTTTTGGGATTTCACCCCCACTATCGTTAAGAATGCAGGCTTGTATGTCTCTGAGTGTCTTTTTGTTTTTGTTTATTTTTTGTTCTTGTTTGCTTAAAAAAATTTAAGTCAGTTTTCCCCAGTGTAGTGAACAGTGCAGATTTGATGCAGTCTTCTTTTACCTGCTCATGCAGTGTTGGAGATAATCTGTGCTCGTACTGTTTGGTGTGTATGAGGTAATGTTTCTGAGTGTTACTTATATTCAGTTTAAGCACAAGATTCATATTCTATTTGGAACATAAAATGAGCTAAGAACGTTGTTAACACTTTCTTAAACTTAATAACCTAACGGTTTAACATCTAACATTCTAATTTTTAATGACTTTTTCTTTGTATCGAATGAATTCAGTTGAAGCAGTTGTTTCATGTAAGTTCCAAGTAATGGCTTTTAGTACCGTAGATCCACAAGTCGTTATTACGTATAGCTTGTTCGTTTATGTGTGGCTTTCTTCGTAAATATTTCAATAGAAGACGGCATCACACGTTATTTTGAAAATAAAGCAATTGGAGTAAAGTAAATTAAATGCAAATTTAAACACAATTTTAGAAAAGTGAGATCTAAATGACTCAGCTTCAGAGACTATGTATAGTCATAGTCTGCACATGTGATGATAAAGGTTTCTCTGTAACCTTGAAATCGTAGGAAAATGAGGTGGTAGAGACTCAATTTTTCTTGAGGCCAGCATATGAGGACAGTGCCCGTATTCTCTCCGCTTTAATTTCCCAAATTTTGAAGTCAGCTAAATACCCGTTCACAGCTTAATAGATTGGCGGCTGCAAACGTGAAATTTGACTTTTTAGACGAAATTCGAACCCGTGCGAACTTGCACATGATGCAAACATATTATTTTGTGTGTTCAACTTTTCTTTCTGTCAGAATGTGTGAAGTATGAAATTCCACCTGCCTCATTCTGGATTTTCAGGACAACAGAAACTTATAATAAAACAAGTAAATAAACTTGCAGTAGATTTTCGCATTAATGAAATTGGCGTTATAAGTGCCTGCCGGTTTTGACTTTCATCACAAAGACAGGCGTGGTTGGGGCTGGTGGTGGTTTACAGCAACTTAATAACAGAAAGGTGATTTGTTTTTAATGTGAATAATTTCGAAAATGAAATGTTGTAATGGTGTATGTATCGTGGACATGGTAGTGTGTGTGTGTGTGTGTGTGTGTGTGTGTGTGTGTGTGTGTGTGTGTGTGTGTGTGTGAACAATATTTGTTCTTGTCCAGTTTCACGTAAAAAAAAAATTGGATGTGTTTATATTATAATATCAAGTATACAAACATGATTGAGTTGGAGTGTATATTTTTCCGTTTCCTGTTTTTCAGATAGGTTGTTTTTCGTTTTTTAAACATTGACAAGGAAAAGAAATATTAAATAAACACAGATATACAGGAATGCACACATGCGTATGGAAAAAGGGAATACAAATGTACAGGAATGTTACATATGCGTATAAGTGCATGCACATCTGCACACACACGCATACACACACATAAAACAATACCTCTCCCTCTCCTGTCATTCTCTCTCTCCCACTACTTCTAAATCACATGTACACGTTGCTTCCTCCCCGACATACAACCACACACAACACACGACAAGCACACACCTATGCATAGCAACCACTAATATCACTCATAGTTAAATCAAAAAACACATACACACAAACATGCATATTCAGGACTTGTGTCGTCAGCTGAATCAGACCAAGACATCGCTAATCAGTGCTCTTTATTGTTGTTATGTACGTTTTCCAATGCAGCTTTTCAAGATGATGACAACGCCTTTGAAATGGATGTGACAGAATCTCAATTATGTGCAGTATCAGACGATATTTTGTAAGTTAGATTTTATTTTTAGCTAAGGAGGGAGGGGTGGTGGTGGTAGAATGATGGGAGCAAATGGGGTTATTGTAGAATTTACGTATCAACGAGTGTTGGTTAAGTTCAGGTAATGAGATACATATGTCAAATTATTTATGTTTGGTTTGTTAGGTATTAGATATGTAATACCACATATCTGGTACGACATGTATGTTATGCATAGAAATGCCTGATGCCTCGATTTAATTATATGTTCTGTTACACGTATGTAACTGCTGCAAACATAGTTGAATGTAATACATATAAACATGGTATATATGTTTTTGTATCTTTGCTTTTTTGACCTGTTTTGTTTTGCGTGTTGGTTTACTTGTTTGATTGTTTACTTGTTCGTTTCGTTATGTTTGGCTGTTTTGTGTCGTTTACATCAGTGCTTTTGCTTCGAGATTATTACAACAACAAAAATGAAAGAAAGAAAGTATAACGAAAACATGAAATGCCAAATTATTTCACTGTATATATTCATGTTTAGAGAGAGTTTTTCAAACGTAAAGCTGGTAGATGCTGATTCATTATCTAGTTAAATAGATACAATTACTGATTCATTATCTGATTAACCTATCGTTTACGTGGCTTCGTAAGATTTCCAGTTCTGTGTTGTGTATTTATTTTAAATTCTGTATAAACAAGAAAGATTTGCGGAATCAGATCCGTACATTCAAAGTTCTTGTCAGCAGTTTGTCAACATTTAGATACAAATCGAATTTTGCTGCGGTTTGTTGGCATATTTATTCTTCTTCCCATCTGTTTCTTCTCCTCTCATTTTCTTTCCCCATTCCCCATCGTTTTGTTTTCTCGGTCGAATATATTCATAGAGTGAATAAGGCACCCAGTACTGTCGTTGATTCACAATCAGTTCATAACTAATACAAGTATACAATGTGATTAGTAGTCGCTGTGGTACAGTCATATACTGTGAATAACTCTGACTCCCTCACTCTATTCACCAGCATCCTGTATTGTCAACCATGCTAGCAAAGCAAAAACTTAACTCTTTGACTCCCTCACCCAATCCACCAGCTTCCTGCAGAAAGCTGGTGGATAGGGTGAGTGAGTCAGAGGGTTAAGTTTTTGCACTTGGAGGACAGGTTACGGGAGTCAAAGGGCAAATAGTCGTTGTGGTGCAGTGTAGCACAACAGACTAACGTCTGGTATCTGTATTCTCTCGGGGCCCTGTTGACGCCTGGATGTAAAATGAGAAGAAAAGTAGAACAGCCCTATCACGCAGACTTAATCCAAAGTGGAACTGCATGACATGATTACCACCCCATCATCATCATCATCATCCATCACAGCATCATGAAAAATTATCGCAGCATCTGTGGCCGTTACAGTGACGCACAGAAATGATTCATACTTTCTTCGCCTTTATTTATTTGTGAATATGGAAAGCTTAAATGACTGGATACTTCATATTATGGACAATGTTATCCTTTAGAACATTTTATTTTTGTACATCTTAAGATAAATTTGTGTTTTAAGTAGTTGTGGGAATGATGATGTACGTGTGGTGAAAGATGAGTCATTTTCATTTCCATAATGCAGTAATATTGAATTGAACTGAATTTGCATTCCATTGATACAGTTACCGTACAGCTAACCATGTGATTTCCACTTTCATCATGTCCGTTTAATCAGTTTTATTTTCAGTAGAAAAACAAACATGATCCGAATTGTTACGAGTGTCATAAAAAACATATACATCTTCGGTCAGCATGAAGTGCATATGTTTAAGATACATAGACATCTGTACTTCAGGGTACGCTTAAAACCATGACAGCTTATGCTGTCTTTTTTTCTCAGAACACATTCAGTGTTAAGGTGCAAGTAATTTCCTTTCTTTTCCTATTTATGTCTGTCCTTGATCGCATTCGTAATGACAGTGTTTATAGTAATAATTTTGCTCTTTGACTCCCTGACCCTGTCCACCGGCGTCCAGCAACAACAAGCTGGTGGGGGGGGGGGGGCGTGAGGGTAAGGGCTTATAGTTATACTGATAAGTTTAACTGTAACATTTATCATGCTTATTATACATATAACGATGATAAGTGACAGGGTGGTTGATGTTACTAAACAAGAGTACACAAACTGCTGGGTTGCCATTCTTCTCTTTGTTTGCATGTATGATGTTAGATTTAATATGCAGCTAATGGCTTAATTAATAACGAGGATGGATGCATAACACGATTGTAGGAAATAAAGGGAACAAGAGTCATTGATGAAAAGGTCATATACCCTTCACCCTTTCTTTGAGTCATACAGGCGCGCGCGCACACATACACACACGCACTTACACATACGCAAACACGTACCCACGCATGCACGCACGCACGCGCTCACACACACACACACACACACACACAAGACAACACCACACACACACTTCCTTTCCTCCATTGTCTTTGTGTCACATAACACTTATTAACAGTCACACACACATGTAGTGATGCACGCAGCACACAAGTTCAGACTTTCTGTATCTCGATGTATTCAGTTATTTTCCCCAACAATAAAAATGTTCAGGTTTATTTGAGGATAGATCTGTTTGCTTCTACTGGTATATTGACCAAAACAACAGAGAGAGAGAGAGAGAGAGCAGTCACATTATTCATTGATTGCTGAGTTCAGTCTGTCTGACACTTTTCTGCGTCTTCATGTCAGTCCTTACGTCAGAGAGATTGCCTAACGAGGTCTCTGCTTATACCGTTAGAATAGAACAGTTTAAAACACAAGCATGCTACATGCACGAGTCGTATAAGCCTGATCAGGAAGTATCTCTCTGTCGAAACAACTGCAAAACTCGTTCTCTCCTTCATAATGTCTCGCATTGACTATTGCAATTCACTCCTGTCTGGTCTTCCTGCCTCCACCATTCACATCCTACAGCGCATTCAAAACAATGCTGTACGCCTTGTACTCAAAAAGAAAAAAGCTGACCACATATCTCCTCTCCTGGCACAAGTTCACTGGCTCCCTGTATCAAAGCGCATACAGTACAAACTAGACACCATGTGCTACAAAAGCCTCAATAACGCAGCCCCCGATTACCTGTCAAGCCTACTTGAGATCTATGTTCCCTCACGTACCCTCCGCTCTGCCTCCGATCGTCTGACTTTTCGCTTTCCACGCACTAAGCTCAATACCTATGGTCCACGAGCCTTCTCTGTTTCTGGTCCACTCTCCTGGAACAAACTTCCTCTCTCAGTCCGTCAGCAACCTACTTTTGTCTCCTTCAAGTCCGCTCTCAAAACTCACCTTTTCTCCTCTGCATAAAATCCTAATCTCACTCAACCCCCCTCTGCAGCCTGTCTCCGCTCGGAGGGGAATCACTTTGTTATAATATGTAATTGTATATGATATGCTCTCTATAATTTTCCATTGCTTTTATTCTTGCTTTTATTGCTTTTATTCTTTCTCCCCATTTATAGCCATGCGTGTGTGTGTGTGTGTGTGTGTGTGTGTGTGTGTGTGCGTGCGTGCGTGCGTACGTGCGTGTGTGTCTGTTTCAGCGCTTAGATTTGATTTTGTCGATATTTTGCGCTATATAAATATTGTAATTATTAATTATTATTATTATGTCTCAAATTCTAAATTCCGTGTTAGTTATTTGTACAGGACAGGTATTTCATACAAGTATTTTGATCTCTCGCAAAGTTTTGAGATTCAGATCAACTTGGCGACTATTCATTGTCGGATTGATAAAGTTGTATTGGCAACAGGGGACTGAAAGGACACAGCAGCAGACGGGATCCACCCCCAACTCCCCCCCCCCCCCTCTTTTTCCCTGAGGTGCAATAGCGAGCGGTTCAGGCATGTTGGGTTTGGTCCATTTGTTATTTGCCACCTGGCTCTTCAACTCTTGACCTCTGAAGTCAGGAAAATGATGATTATCATTATGATGATTACGGCGTTATGCGAAATAATTGTAACGTTGTCATTACTCAGTTACCCCGTGGGAATAGCAGGGGTTCTTTTAGTACGAATAGTAACCCCACGTGAAAATCTTGTGCTGGAAACGTCCTCTTTGTTACCATTGTTTCTACCGTTTCTCTTTATTGCTTCTTCCATGCATTTTTTTTTCTGCCTTACCACGCCATTCACCTACGTTTGCCATGATGTTCTTGAACATTTTCCTCATCCTCCTACCCATTGAAGCTGGAATATACAGACTGTGCAGCTATATATGTTGTGTACACAGTGTGAGCGAACTCATCAGAACAAAGTGCATACAAACATCTGATTCAGAATGAACGTGCCTCGGATGCTCACTGTCCTATACGCTGTTCACTAGATCTACGCAGTTATGCAGAGAAAAGAACGTTCTGCACATTAGAATACAGCAAAGGAACAAAGCTGTGAGACTGTTAGAAGAAGGGAGGTGAACATGCTGTTTAAGATGACAAACTTGGCGAATTAACGCCAACTACCCGTTGAGCACTATTCATTATAGTGAACTAATCATTTACGTTCAGTAGAGATCTTGAAAAAGTCTTTCTTTTCAGTCAAAGTTGCTGTTTATACCATCAAAAGTAGAGTGGCCTGATGTTTAACACGTCTACCTAAGACGTGCGACACCCCGGGTTCAGTCCTTGTCTGGAAACAGATTCTGTCTGCCCCTGTTGGATCATGAGGGTGGTCTGGGAGCTTTTTTTCTGGATGAGACCCCACGGCATCAAAAGAATGGTCCACGGCAAAATTGCTTGGAAAAATTAATAAAAAAAACCCACTTGTAGGTGAACAATGGGAATTGCGTTACTATGGCGACATACTTTTCCCAGAAAGTATAATCCGGATTTTGCGCTGAAAAATTCCGTTCATAAGTAAACTTTGAAAAGAATCTAGTCCAGTGCAGTTCTAGTCAAAACTTAAGAACCGCAAACTGGAGAGAGTTGTAGTATGAACAGTGACTGCTATGTTTGTGCAGAAGTGGCGGAGAAGACTATGCTTACGAGTCAAGGAGACAGCACAACAGCAGCAGCAGCAGGATGGAGAGCGACTGATGCAGACAGTCATAAACTCTCTCATGACTATGAAGTAAGTAGAGCATGGCAGCTGTAATACTTAAGGAACTGTGATTACAAACCAACCTACTTATTTGTCCACGCATCTTGATGAATATTTCATATATTATATATACTCTCTGCACTGGTGGTATTATTATTATCTGGTTTTGCTGTATTACTGTATGGATCCAGTGAACTTCCTTCCCCTGTGAATATTATGTATTTGTGTGGGTGAATATATAATTATGTGTGCTTGTGTTTGCTTAGGTGCACGTGTGTGTGTGTGTGTGTGTGTGTGTGTGTGTGTGTGTGTGTGTGTGTGTGTGTGTGAGAGAGAGAGAGAGAGACTCAATTTATCAAGATGATGTAAACATGTTTCTTCCTGATATGTTTTCGTGGTCTAGTGTCACAACCACCTATTTTCAATTTCATGTTATGATCTGTTGCTATTTTTGATGAACAATGTTTATGCTGTATTGACATGTTGATGCACGTATCCGACTGTGTTTATACTGCTTTAATAAATTGATATGGCAGCTCTCCCTTCTCTTTCCCCCCCTCCCGAATCTTTTTTCCTATGTAAAGTGCAACAAGCATTCTGTAACATGGACTGTGCGTTAGCAAATGGAATTATTACACATTTAAAACTCAAGGTAGCAAGATTTAGATTCAGTATTTCAGTCATATTAGTGCGCTAGTGCTGTTGAAGACGATCATTTGCTCATAAACTAGTAAGTCCCTTATGTTACGAAGTGCAAAATGCTGAAATTTACTTCGTGATTTCGTGTCCAGTGTTAAAGATGTAAGAACAGAAATCCTTTTCGTGTCCACTGTTAAAAAACATGAGCACAGTTCCAACCACAAAAGTACCATAGAAATCCTTGCTTGTTCAAGATTAGTCTGTCAGTGTCACCGGCGAACGAACGTTTAGCTATTATCCTGTACAAAGCGTTCAGATGTTGTCATAAGGTAATTACTGTTAGTTTGACGTCCCCCGTGGTGATGCTAGGGATTCTTTCGGTATAAATAGTTATCCCAACCTTCTGGAAAGTCTGTGCTAGAAATTCTTTCTTTTCTGTTATTCGCATTGTTTCTGCTTGCTCCTTTACTCAATCATCTCTCTCATTTTCTGCCTCACTGGCCCATTCATTTGTATGCTTCCATAAAGCCTGATATAATTTCCATTCGAATTGATAATTTGGTACACCCTACAGCTCTGAGGAAATGTGAACTGCTTCGAGGCAATTTTAGGTATAACAGGCCAGTGTTTAATTATGTATTTGTGTACTTAGAGGTATGTTTATGCATTTGTATGCAGGTTTGATTTTTAATCCCCATGGTGATATGAATGGTGGAATAGCCAACGCCTGGGGCATCTTCTGATATTATTTTTGTGAATATAGTTATACTTGTACGTACTTTTCTAGGTTGTCTTTTTTTCACAGGATCATCGATGTATTTACATGTGTATTTTGTCTGATATGGCTCTGAGTAGTCGGCTGAGTTTAAACACTACCACTGGTACTAGTCTGTAAGATGGGGCATGATAGATGTGTGATTTGGTATCTGTTGTTCTTACCAGAAAGTCTTGGTTCGTACTTGCTTGCGTACTACTTGATGGGTAAAGGGTGCAGATTTATCTGATCTCACGGGTCAACATGTATGCGGACCTACTAGTGTTTGAATCCTCGTCGTGTTTAAACATACGCAGAATATCAAATATACATGTTTAAGATCCTGTAAGCCATAACAGTATTTAGTGGCTTGTGGAAACAAAAGTATCCAGCATGCACAACCCGAACACGGAGTACGACTGCCGTAATGCTGATAAGAAACAATGATACACATAAGCGCCCGCTCCTATATTCAAGCGCCCGAGGGATTTGCAGCCCACGAACGCCCCCCCCCCCCCCCCCCCAACGCTTTCCTCTCCCCATCCCACGTCCCGAAGAAAACGTGTTTATGAATGTGTAGTTTTGTGTTACCATCTCTTTTGAGGCTTCATGACCGTTATGAATAAATCATCAGAATCTGTTTCTGTTTCTCTTTCACATAATGATACATATGCACACATACATGTAAACACACACACACACACACACACACACACACACACACACACACACACACACACACACACACACACACTCTCATTCTCCTCTGTCTGTCTTTCACTCTCCCTCTCTCCTCTCTCCCCCCTCTCCTCTCTCTCTCTCTCACTGACCACCTCTGTGTGTATCTCATGTTACAGTGATCTGATCACCAGAACCCGCCAACAGATGGAAGCGGAAAGAAGGAAACTGCAGACCTCTGAACGACCCCCCGCAAACGGAAATATGCGCCCGCTCAAGCGCTAGTTGTGTTGTTAATTGATAGGGTACCCCTGACGCTTAACACATGTGTCTGCACGCCAGCTCGCATGCACACACGTACACATACATGCCTACATATGCTTTGATGATATTACTAGTGCACCGATCATTTTGTGTTTTATGCATACACATATGTGTGCACGCAAGCTTGAAAGTACGCACATATGTACTTGCCTACATATGCTTTGATGATTTTACTAGAGCACTGATCATTTTGTGTTTTATACATACACATATGTGTGCACGCAAGCTTGAAAGTACGCACATATATACATGCCTACATATGCTTTGATGATACTACTAGGCACCCATCATTTTGTGCTCGAGTCGTTCTCCTATGTGTGCATGCAAGCTCGACTGCACACACACATACGTACATGCCTACAAGCGCATGCATGCAGAAATAAATGCATACATAAAGTTATTCATTGTAACTTTATTAATCTGAAAAAATAAGTTCATATACATCCGTAGGTGTTACGGATTTTGATAACAAACAGCAGCATCTGAAAAAAAAAGTTCACATACAGCCGTAGGTGTTACGGATTTTGATAACAAACAGCAACAAAAACAAAAAAGCCCAACTATTCAGTCTGTCACCCTCCCCACCCCCCACCCCCCCCCCCCCCACATCCCCCCTCCTTTTTTTAAAATTTTTTTTATCTTTTGCCTACGTGTGTTTATTGATGAAAACTAAACATCTTTCACATGGAAATAATTTTTTTTTCATACATGTATGTATACACCATGATAAATGCACTGCAACGGTTTCATCAGAAAATGGACAAAAGCGACTGTGCTTTTTTCAGATTTGAAAAAAAAAAGTACTTTTACATTTTAAAAGGAAAAAAAATTATGACTTTAAAAGATCATATTTTATAGTTTTCCTGAATTGTTTAATGATTTGTTGATCAAAGTTGAAAAAAAGTTATTCAATTTTGTAACTGAAAGATTGACACAAAACGCTTGTATTTCGAAGTTGATAAAATCTGAGAAGTCAGTCATCATGAAAATAAAAAAAGACAGTCCTTCATCGTCTGCTTCATTTATACTGGTCTACTTCGTTTCTGGTCATTCACCCGTGTTCATGTTTCGTTATGATCTGTTGTTACTATTCGTGTTGCTTCTTTGGTCAGTTTGACAATTTAGACAGTTGTTAAATATATTCATATGTTAATGTTATTGTTATTGTTTTCCTTCTGTGAGATCTTGAGCTCATGAATGTTAAAAGCGAATAAAGAAATACTCGTAAAAACGTTCAAACGTTTGTGTGGTTGTGTTTGCAGTAACTCGATTTATGTAGGCAACTTGACTCCCAAATTCTGCGCACGCACACGTAGAAACCGTCTCCCATACTATTCTTCTCTCCATAATGATAACACAGGAATGAAAACATCAACAGAAAACAAGCTGGAACTGATGGGCATAAGTTTCGGTTCGGTTGTGTACATGTATAGGGATTTCTACTGCGTTTGTAGTTAGGACTTTGTTCTGGAGAAACTTACTGCACTCGGACAATTCCATATGCGCTCCACCCATATCTGCCAGTAATTATCTGGTGGACATATTGAGCTTGCTTAAAAAACCTTAACGCTGACAAGGTTTTGAAATGTGTGTGTGAGGGGTGGGCTTGAAACGGATCTATAAAACACTACGCCGACTCCACCAGAATGACCGGAGCATAATCATGTGAGCTGCGAACAGGCCAGTATTATGTTGCAGGCCGGGATTGAACTCGAAACATAAGAGCTTGCTCGAGTCCACGGCTCTATACTCGGTGACACTTGTATGCGCGTTGGCGTGAGCTTGTGAAAATCGTCCACAACTTGTTACGTGTAAATGCCATAAACAAGAAAGACTGAGGTGAAGGCAAATTAGGCCACAAAGCATAGAAGAAAATAACCCAACATGGTAAAGCCATAAAAACAGCAACAACAAAACAATCTTTTATTCAAACAACAGTCTACTTTCATGATGGACCGAATTCCTGGATTAAAAACAAATCTGTTGTCAGAACATAATTTTCTCGCGTGAAATGCAGATTAACCTTCCTGGGCAAAAGCACAACACCAGAGTACGGCGGCGTCAGAGATATTTCTACTGTATGCTTGTAGTTTTGTTTTACCCATAGAGTGATTAATATTTTACAGAACATTGTCAATTCCTGTATTTTTACAGAATTTTCGCTTGGGACAACTTTTGCTGCCATGGGATCTTTCACGTGCACAAAACACTTGCTGCAAATGTGCTGAATAGTTCTGAGGAGAAAGTTGTGGACTCGATATCTGATATCTCCAGTTCATTCCCAGTCCGCAACATTGAAAACTTGGCTCGCTCCGTTACCCATGTTCCATTATTCTGGGGTTTCAGCACAGTGTTTCCTGGGTTCTTTTTCCTCCCCCGTCCTCTTTCCCATTTCAAGATCTTGCCAGTGCATTAGGTTTCGCGCAGGTTTTGGGAGTTGGCAAGTATAATTGCTGACAGTTTTGGAAAGACAGCAGAACAGTGGCAGAATGGTTCAGACGTTCGCCTGCCAATAACTAAACTCGAGGTTCCCCGTAGAGGCCTCGACTTTTCTCCTCAGTTTGACCAGAAAATCGAACTGAACGTCTAGTTATTCGGAAGGTGACGAAAAACGAGTCGGACACGTGTGTCTTCTAGCTGTGCACACGTAAGATCCCACGGCAGTTGAAAATCGTGAAGAGCAGGGCATTGCCCAGCTGCCTTGATATGAAACATCGGAGAGATAGGTTGATTGCCCAGGTACCACCCCTTGAAGACCAATGAGCCTTCTTGCCTTTTTGAAGTCTTGGTTAAAAAAAAAAGTGAATATGAACTTGAATCGAGGGAGAGGGGATGGGCGCCGCACTTGTGGTTGCTGGCCCCGGGAAAAGTTGAAGTCTCTGCCACCTCACTCCCCTACGACCCCAAGGTAATGGTACTAGAGACCTTTAGATTACACGTCACGTATCTCCCAACATGTATCCGTATCGCGATACCTACGTGTCTCGTACGTAAAAATGAATTGGTTTTAGATTACACGTGTCAATGATCTACGTCCCCCGACCCCCCCCCCCCCCCCCCCCCGAAGCAAGGGACGTAACCACAGCCGTTCCTGTACTTTACGACGTGTGACATTATAAACATATGTAGCTATTTGTTTTTCACTGATACCACCAATGTGACGACGAACTAGATCTATATTGTTATACTCAGATTTGTAAAGGAAAATAGATCTAGCAATTACTTTTTATCTTTCCAAGCAACTTGGTTGCTCCAATATTATGACATCATTCAATACAATGACATAGGCAATGAACGCTATTGATGGTTTTTTTTCTGTGTGTGTGTGTGTGTGTGTGTGCGCGCGCACGCGCCCCCATGCTTCATCAGTGTCAAATAATGGCTGAAAGTTTTTATTATATAGAGATACATATTTCTGTACTTTTATTTAATGCTAGCAAGGAAGAACAGGAATTGTTTATAAATTTCAGATTGTAATTAAATCAATAAGTACATATTTTGCACTGTAATTAATAACTCGGTCTTTTTGTACACACACACATACATGCGCGCCCGCCGGCACGCACAAACCATGCACTTGCAACACACTTTCCATATGACGAAAATATTCACTATATGGGCATATGAATTCTTTATTGTGACAAAATGAATTTTGAATACTATTCTGAAAGATTATACAAGTTGTGAGACATAAGTTTTTTGTTTGTGTTGTTTTCTACCATAAAAATGAAGACGATTAATTAGCAAAAGAAAAAAAAAGTAACGTGCAAAACAATCATTCCCCTTTCCCTGATCTTTGCTTATTGTTTAGTGGCATAGATCTGCTCAGTTTGTGTTATGTTTTAGAAAACGTTATGATCTTTCTATAGCATTCAGATTTTCTCACATGTGTATATGCGCAGTTTTGTCCACGCTATGCAGGCAGTATGCTGGTGCAGTCTGCATACTCTGATTTGGTGGATATGCTTACTGGGCCAAGCTTCCATAAGCCACCAAACATACAAGACATGACTTACAAGATCTTTATAGTGCATATCTGATATGTGATTTTCTGCATGAGCATGCACACAAAGGGGTTTCAAACACTGGTAGGTTTGCACACATGCTGACCAGAGAACTTAACAAATTCTCCACCCTTTTCCACCAGGCAGGAGGTACTCGAAGGAACCAAACCCGGGACATTCTTATTACAAGTCTGACATTTACCTGCTTGATTACCGCACCTGTCATTTTGTGTCTTCACAATGGTGTGTTTCCTCTGTAGGGGTGTGTGTGTGTGTGCATGGGAAAGGGGGGGGGGCAGAAAGGGGTTGATGCTGGGAGCGTATCATGTGCAGAGTTATGGCATATGCCATTTGGTGATCTCTACTGTGTTGTCATGTGCAAGAAGAGCAAGAATAATGAAAGATGTGTTTTCTCTAACATTCTTCTATTTTGCACAGTTAGAGCTATCTGCTTTTACAATAGCATTAGGGATAAGTGTAAGTACAACAAACATAAATAAGTGCATTTCCTAAAAATCTTCTGTTTAGCACTGGTTGAGTATAAATCTGCTTTTACAACAACATTAAAGATAAGTGTAATTACAATGAAAGATAAATGTTTTTTTAACATTCTGCTGTCTACCACAGTACCACAACAGTATTATGGATAAGTATAATAATATCCTCTCAAAGAACACCAGTTCTTAAACACCTAAAATATACAGATGCTTTTATCAGACTTTTGTCTAGCCTATCTGCTGGGCCCAGTGAGAGGAAACCTGATTTGATTGCCCATATATATGTATGTATCTGAGAGCAGATTATGTATGTGTGTGTTTCTGTTATGGTGTATAAACATACTGTCACTTTAAAATCTAAATCATCTCTCTCTCTCTGCCCTCCACCCTTCCTTCTCTATCTCTCCCTCCCTCCTTTTCTTTCACACAAAGCCGTGATGACCGGCCAATAGGTCTTATCTCATAATTCTAATTCTAATGAAATGCTGATGCAATTCATCACGACCACCACAGCTGGGGGATTTGTGGTTTCAAATACTACCATCCTATTGATTCCAAATCAAATAATAAATCATTGGCAGTCTTGAAGTACAAGAACTCAGGCTTGTCTCTTCCATTTGGTGATCTCTACACACAAGACATGACTTACAAGATCTGGTGGTGACACATGCAAGAAGAGCAAGAACAATGAAAGATAAGTGTTTTTTCTAACATTATTGTATTTTGCACTGTTAGAGCTATCTGCTTTTACAATAGCATTGGGGATACGTGTAAGTACAATGAACATAAATAAGTGCTTTTACTAACATTCTTCTGTTTAGCACCAGTTGAGTATAAATCCACATTTGAAACCACATTAGGGATGAGTGTACCTACAATGAAAGATAAATGTTTTTCTAACATTCAGGCGATTGTTTGCATCCTCCAGCTTCTCGACTTCTGTATTTTCTCTCTTCACATTAATCTTTCTGAATGTCAAAATCAGTCTTTTGCTTTCTTCTTCTGTCGGTATTTAATCTTGCCGGTACTCCATGGTTGTAGACCACCGTGCAGCTGGGCTGAGTGATTTCTTGATTTGGCATGGGGAACACTTAGATCTGAAAAACAGGAAGAAACTTATTTCATTTGTCTTTTTATTTGTTTACATATGTACCGGTATTCGTCATGATGAGTGATGATGATGATGATAATAATAATGGTGATGTTGATGATGATAATAATAATAACAATAAATAAATAGATAAATATAAATAAATAAAATAATATAATCATCATCACCACTATCAGTTTCTGCTGCCTGTGCACACACAGTCAGTCGACTTGTTCCCACCAGCTTCTCTTACCAGGGTAGGCCTTATGTGGCCTTTACCTTGGTGACAAACCAGACAGCGAACTGACAGTAGGCCTACAGATCAAAGTCAGAGATTGGCGTTACATTTCTTTAAACGCCGCATCCAGAAGACATTTTTCGTTCGAAAATTTATCAGCAACTAATCAAAAACAATAAAAAAAAATTACGTCACTTATGACATTTAGAACGTTTCGCGTCCACAAAATAGCATTTCATAGTTAAATTGCAGTCGAATCGGGCCTGTGAGCTGAAGTCTCGTTTGACATTTTAATTAGGCCTAGAGCAGCTTGGCGATACGTGTTTCCCAGAAGCAGGCTTTTGCTTGCTGACACTTGGTGCGTTTGGTCGACTCGTACATGAATTGTTTAAATCTCCGCCCTTTTTCGCACTCGCTTCGCGGAGCTGGGGCTTCGAATGATCGGACGTAGACCTAACGTAGTATTATCAGTATTTGAATTAATCAAAACGTCACTGTTACGTAATAGATAACAAAAATAAAATAAATTTGATTGGTTGTTGAAAGCGTTAAGACCGTTGAGCAGTGACTATATAAGCGTGTCCAAACAAGCATTGGCATTCTGACTACCAGAACCCAAGCGACACGAATCATGGCAAACTCCAAGATGGATATGTCTGCACAGTTCGTCCAGTACCATAGAACTACAGTCCTTGACTTTCAAGGAAAAAAACCAGAGAAGGAAGTTATTAGAACTTTCTTAAAAGAAGCAAAGATCATAGTCAAAGGCAGATACATAGCTGTACTGCAGCAGGGTAGCCATAGGGAGCAATTCCATCTCCACATAGGCTGCACAACCTGCAAGAATCCCGGGAACTGGACCCGGATTTTAACAAACACGTGCTCAAATTTTGGGGCGACGAGGTCAGTGCCAACGGCACACAACAGCTGAAAACAACATGGAAGGCCTTTTTTGCCTATCTAAAGAATGACTACTTGGCAATGGTTACAGAGGATAGGGGCTTTCAAACAATGTGGGACAATACCACAGATACAGACATAGAGCTGGCAGGAAAGCGAAAAGAGTGCATACAAATGGTGAAACTAACACCAAGCAACCTGTACCAGACATGTCTGCTACATAATGTCTCAAACCAGGAAGACTGGAACGACAAGCTTGACGTTCAAACAAAGCTTAGATGGATGAATGCATCCAATTTCGATAGTATGCTAAGATCAGTGACTGAACTGATTCAGTCAGAAACACTACAAACAGCCTATGGCAAGTTATTGGACCAAAAGTGTGAGGACAATCCAGAAAGCAAGCCTACTGATTCGGAGTTGCGTGAGGGGGTTGCTGAGTTGGAGACAATCTGCAAAAACAACGGAATCAAACCAAAAGACCTGGCACAGGACATCATGACCATAATGAACTGCACGCAGAAGAAGATCAATACCCTGATACTCTACGGACCTTCCAACACAGGCAAAACGCTACTAGCCAACCTGATATGTACGGCCGTGCTGTGGGGACGCGTAGACAACAACCAGAGCTTCCCCTTCGGAGACTGCTCAAACAAAAGAGCACTGTTTCACGACGAGCCTATGATCACCGCAGAGACTGCACAGCAATACAAGCAGGTGATGGGAGGTGAGGTGACAAAAGTCAACATCAAGTTTAAGAACTTAGCAACGATGAAAAGAACTCCAGTCATCATGGCAACTAACCACATGCCGTGGAAGTACTGCAGTTCAGAGGAGACAGCAATGAGGAACCGCAGCATTATGCACCGATTTGCAGTGGCCTACACGTGCAGTCTCAAGAGGCAGCTGAACCAACACGACCTTAGGGCCTTTCTGCTACAATACGCTGGAATAAGACGCTACAACGGGGCCTACGGGGAGGAGCTGCAGGACAGTCCCAAGAAACAACTGTACAGCCAAGAGGAGCAGTCTGAGCTGGATGCAGCAGCCGATGCCATGTGGGACATCGACGACTTGACAGATGACGAATTCAAAAAACGGTACGGGCAAACAAAGACGGACTGGGAGATGACCCACTTCATGCAGAGAACGATCTATCCAGGGGACCCAAGCTACTCTCAGGACTCACAGTACGAGCACAGACAGGAGCTGGAGGAGGTCTTCGGGGAAACGCCACCGGAGCTTACAACACAGCATCAGCCAGAACGCACGCTGGTGGAAGAAACAGACGAGGAGGACATGCCAGACGGATTTCAACAAGCATGTCATGAAATTTTGGGGGGATGAAGTAGCAGCTGAGGGCACTCAGCAACTCAAGTCCACCTGGAAAGCGTTCTTCGCATACCTGAAGAATGACTACATAGCTATGGTAACAGAAGACAAGGGATTCCAGACAATGTGGGATCGAACCACTGATGAAGACATTCAGTTAGCGTCCAAAAAAAAAGACAGCATGCAGATGGTGAAGCTTACACCTTGCAATTTGTACCAAACGTGCCTTCTGCACAACGTGTCCAATCAGGAGGATTGGAATGACAAACTGGATGTCCAGACTAAGCTGCGTTGGATGAACGCGTCCAACTTTGACAGTATGCTGCGTAGTGTCACAGAGCTTATTCAGTCAGAGAGCCTACAGAGCGCATATGGTAAACTACTGGACAAGAAGTGTGAGGACAACCAAGAAAGCAAGCCAAATGACTCAGAGTTGCGTGCGGGTGTTCTCGAACTCGAACAACTGTGTCTCAACAACGGGATAAGCCCGGCAGACTTAGCCACAGACATAATGATGATCCTGAACTGCGGACAAAAGAAAATCAACACACTGATTCTGTACGGGCCGTCCAACACCGGCAAAACTCTCTTGGCCAACCTCATCTGCACAGCTGTCCTGTGGGGTCGCGTGGACAATAACCAGAGTTTCCCGTTCGGCGACTGCTCCAACAAACGCGCATTATTCCATGACGAGCCCATGATCACTGCTGAAACAGCTCAGCAATACAAGCAGGTCATGGGCGGGGAAGTGACAAAGGTCAACATCAAATTCAAGAACCTGGCCACAATGAAGCGCACGCCTGTCATCATAGCCACCAACCACATGCCGTGGAAATACTGTTCTAGTGAGGAAAGAGCAATGCGCAATCGCAGTATAATGCACAGATTTGCTACTGCGTACGAATGCAAACAGAAAAGACAACTCAACCACCATGACCTCAGGGCCTTTCTTCTGAAACACGCCGGCGTACGAGTGTACAACGGGGCCTACGGACAACAGATGAAGCAGAGTCCGAAAAAAGCACCACCAGCGCAGACGTACACGCAGACCGAACAGACAGAGATGGACGCAGCTGCCGAAGGTATGTGGGATTTAGACGATCTTACAGACGATGCCTTCTACCAGCGGTACGGGGTTACCAAAACAGAATGGCAACTCAAGAACTACGTGGAACGCCTGGTGTTCCCTGGAGAGGACGCAAAACACACGCAAGCTCTTCAGGACGTCTTTGGGGACACGCCACCAGAAGTAACCCAACATCAGCCAGAGAGGATGCTGGTCGAGGAAACTGAAGAAGAAGAAGACACACCCGATGGTCTCAGCATTTGCAGCGGGAACATCACGAATGTGTACATCGAGGGGAGGGGGGGGGGGGGGACAAAAAAAGAAAGAGAGAGAGTGACAGCGAGTGAATGAGTTTGTTACATTGTGCAATAAAATTTCAAACAAGAAGAACCATTGGCCAAAAACATCTTTAAAAGCAGGGTGGATACCTTGGTTGCAAACAGTCGTGATGGCTGGAGTTGATAGCACCACAACTAGTGCTAACACTAGTCCTAACAATTATGTTACCAAGACGTTCAAAAGAAACTTCATCTTCGAGATCGAAAACTACAATACGCCTGCAATCTACATTGGGCGAGACGGATATGGCCATAGGAGCGGTCTCTGTGCTGTGCCTTAGTCACCTACAAAACTATGTGGTGGGTTCGACATGGCTCAAGCATACAAGACAGTACGCTGCCTGGAGACCCAGAGCCATATCGAAGCAGTACGTATCGATATAATCGCGCGAGAAAATGCGATACGTAGTCGGATACGTAGTCGATACGTTACGTATTGGATAGGTGACGTGTAATCTAAAGGTCTCTACTATCTAGGTAGGACCTCAGGACCTGGCCAACTTGTGGGTTTATGTGCAGGCTTGTGCTGTGATCATTCCAGATCTTCTCCAGCACATGGCACCTGTGACGTTAGTGCATATGGAATACATGTAGACTACATTCCGAGCACGGAGACGCTATCTTGAGAAATTAAATTTAAATTTAAAAGGACTGCATATACATGTAGAATTGTCCAAGTACGACGAATTCCCTCTTGAGCATTCTCGAATTCCAAACGATATACGGTATCTTGGTTCATCATGACATCTGAGAGACTAGTATTCAGACCACCACCAAAGTGGGGGAAAATCTTACCTACATTTCCCCCGTGCGGATGCCGGGAGCTCTTTCAGTATAAACAGTATCCCCACCTTCTGGAAATTATGTGCTAGAAATGTCCTCTTTTCTGTCACTCTCTTCGTGTCTTCTTGTTACTTTGCTTTCTGTCATTTCTTCCTATCATTGTCTGCTTTGCTGGCCCATTCACCTGTATGTGTTCGATAAAGTCTTACGAACTTTTTCTAGAATTAATAATTGGGTACATGTATGAAGTGCCTTTTTGACTCTAGGGAGGTGAGATATGCGGAAGCAATTTTAGTTAATATATGCCCTTTTTTATATACGAGCTATGTTTTGGTGTCCTTAGGTATGGCTTAAATTTGTATTCAGTTGTGATTTTTAAATCCTCTGTGTGATGAATTGGACGGAGTGGTCAACGCCAGGGGCACCTCCCTAGATCATGTGTGTGAATGCATTGATATGTATACATAATTTTCTTTTCCCGTTGAAGTTTTGTATGTTTTGAAGCGGTTATAGCCCTGGTATGGCTCTACACAGTCGGCTGGGCTTTAAACAACTATAACAATCTCATGGTCTTGTGTATAATGCTCATACAATTTTCAGTCTGTGGCGGTTCATTGTAGATCTCATCTGTGCCTTCATGAAAATATTAATTAAAAAATATACGGAAAGACCCGTCAATACACAGCTCAGAACTTTGCAAATATTTTTTATATACTGAACTTATTTTTTGTCGTTTTGTTTACATCCAGTTTTGCTAACGATCGTGGATTAGATAGGGCATCTTGGGCTTTTTGATTGCACAAACATTCAATGTAAGTGAGTAAAGGGACCATGATTTCTAAGCAGTATATCGCCCCCACCTCCCCCTCCCTTCCTCTCTCTCCATCAAACGAATCGGTCAAATAAAAATTCACCATGCCCACACTTTCGATAATATACTATCACTGTTTCTTTTGGATGAATACAATCTGCGAACATTATATTTACACTATATATAATTATACATATTGTATACACACAAACACACACACACACACACATATATGTATATATATATATACATACATATATATCTATCTATATATATATATATATATATATATATATATATATATATATATATATATATATATATATATATATATATATATAGCCTAGCACGGAAGTTACATTTGCTCATACGCATTTTTTTTTTATCCATCGGGAATCGAACCTCTGTACTCTGAACTTCTTTCTTCTCGCTTTCTTCGACAGGCGTTTTATTCATTAGGCCACACACATACCCCATCTTCATTCTCATCTCGACCACTATGAATTTTCTGTCTCAGAATGAAGGGCTGGAAACAGACCTATATCAAAAACAACTGCTATTACTAACTCGAAACCGTAAGTGGCATATACATTATCATTAATTAAACCTCTGCTGTTATTTCTAGATAATCTATCCCACATTAGTAGACGGGACTAAGATTATGGTAATGATCATGAATTGGGGAAATGTTCGTACTTTTTGGAATATTTCCCGTCTATTGTAAGGATATTAGGGGAAGGACGTAAACTAGTCGGGTGATTAAAACTGGGATGAAAGCTACGCATTAGTTCATTGTATAACTGTGATAATACGAAGCCGTTAGCTGGTTGACCTTCCTGAAAACGGTACCAAAGTTGACAAATGCCGTAATTATAGGGTATTGTACAGATTTCACGCTGCGGAAATTGTTCGGGACTCGAAATGTGGCAGATGGTTTGGCTAATGACCATTAGTGCCGTATTTAAGGCATGGTCACGCACGGCATTCATTTTGTACCAACAGCACCAAAACCAAACGACAGAAAGGAGGGAGAAATAAAAAAAAAAAAAAAAAAAGAGAAACAAGAGGAGAAAAGAAACGAAACAAAAATCCAACGGAGAAAGATTACTAAGAAAAAGGTGGTGGGAAAAAAAGGGAAAAGAAGACACAGAATTTGGATAAATAAACCGTAACACAAAACAACAACAACAACAACAACAACAACAACAACAACACCACCAACAACAACAACAACAACACCAACAACAACAACAACAACAACAACAACACCAACAAAAACGCAGCAGCAGAAGCAGCAGCGACAGTGACGACATACAGAACAAATCAAGATGGCTCATTTCATCATTAAGAGTATGGTTGCGCTGTGTATGTTGTCAACTGTCATGGCAGATTGCTATCATGGATATCTCCAAGAATCATGGAAAGGTAAGTAGATTGTCTTCCGCCGAGAGAGAGAGAGAGAGAGAGAGAGAGAGAGAGAGAAAGAGGGGGGAGAGAGAGAGAGAGAGAGAGAGAGAGAGAGCGAGAGCGAGAGAGAGAGAGAGAGAGAGAGAGAGAGAGAGAGAGAGAGAGAGAGAGAGAGAGAGAGAGCATGGTTGTCTGTCTTGCAATGGCGAGGAAAAACAGAAATCAGGACAATAAATACTGCATGTATCTACCTACCTACCTACCTACCTATTAGCGTACATGTCTATCTATCTATCTATCTATCTATCTATTTGTATCTCTACCTACCTATCTATCTATCTATCTATCTATCTATCTATCTATCTACAATTTAATATACAAAAGAAAACAGATCTTTTACAAGACAGAAGTAGTCGTGTACTAGTAGCAATGATCTTTTTTGTTTGCTCATCTGTTTTTTTTTAATCTATTAATAGATCTTTTTGTTTTGCCTGTCTGTTTTCCTCTTTGTTTGTCCTCATTACCGCAAGCAGACAACAATGTTTTCTCTCTCTTAGGACTGAGGACCACCTACCTGCATCTACTCTCCTTGAAAATGCAGCTCCCAGCAGTTGTTAAAAAATAAAACAAATTCTTTAACGCTGGGAGATTAAATAAAGTCCTGAGTGGTTCTGTGTGGCCAAACTTGGAATATCGACAAATGTTATCATTTCTGACCCTGCGGAGATTCTGGAGACATTTCAGTGCAAATAATATCCCACTGTCTGAAAATTCCGTGCTAGAAATGTTCTATTTTCGATCACTCTCTTTGTTTTTGCCTTGCTCTTTTGCTTTCGTCATCTCTTCTCTCATTTTCTGCCTTGCTGGTCCGTTCACTTACATGCGTTTTATAAAGCCTTATATACTTTCTCTTAGGATTGATAATTGAGTCGGGGGCTTTTTAAAATTTTTTTTTTTTTATTAAAAACAGTATCCCCACCTTCTGGAAATTCTGTGCTAGAAATTTCCTCTTTTCTGTCACTCCCTTTGGTTCTACCTTGCTCCTTTGCTTTTTGTCGTTTCTTCCTGTCGTTTTCTGTCTTGCTGGTCCATTCACGTGTATGTGTTCGATAAAGTCTTATATACTTTCTCTTAGAATTGATAATTGGGTTTATATACAGTATTGACTGCATTTTTGGTTGTAAGGAAATGTGATGTGCAGAAACAATTTTAGGTAATTTAGGCCAGACGTTATATATGTTTTAGTGTCCTTAACTATGTTTACATTTGTAGTCTGGTTTGTTATTTTAAACTCCCTGGTGATAAATTGAACAGAATGGTCAACGCCAGGGGCATATCCTTAGATTATGTGCGTGAATGCATTGATATGTGCACTTGATTTTCTTTTCCAGGTTGTTCATTTTTCAACAAGATGTTTATTTGTGTACGCTTTAAAATGGTTATAACCATTATTGGCTTGTAACAGTCATTGGGCTTTAAACAATAAGAATAAACAAATAAATGAAATAAACTGATAATTTTTTTGGCTTTAAAGAAATGTGAAATGCAGAAGCGAGTTTAGGCAAAAATTTAGACCAGTTGTTTTTGGTGTATGTTTTAGCTTCCTTTGAAATATTTTGTGTTCAGGTCTGTTTTTTTTCTTAACTCCCTCCCCCCTTGGAGATAAATTGGACAAAGTAATGAAGCTAAGGAAGCTTGGCTGAAAATAAAATGCAAAGAAATAGAAGACCAACACAAAACGGATCCTCAGGGTATGTACAGAATAATTGAAGAAATTGTCCACAAGAAAAATACATGCACATCAACTGGTTGCTTAAAATCGAAAGGTGGTACGATTCTCATGGAAAAAGACAATATAGACAGATGGGAGAGTACATTAAAGACCTTTTTGAAGATGACAGAAACGCAGTACACATTATAAGAAAGAACTTTGAAGGACCACCCATAATGAAGATGAAGTTAGAGCAGCATTGAAAAAGATGAAACCAGGTAAAGCCCCAGGACCAGACAACATTACCACAGAGAAGACAACATTACCACAGAGATGATTGAAGCCCTGGAGGAATTCGGTATAGAAAAAATAACAGTCCTAAATGAAATTTACGACACTGGAAAAATCCCCAAAGGTATGTCAAAATCAATTTTCATTGCACTTCCAAAGAAGACAGGGGCTATAGAATGCGAACTCCATCGCACAATCAGTTTGATGAGTCATGTAACCAAGATCCTATTAAGAATAATCATGATGAGGACAAGGAATAGAATCAAAAGAGAAACAGCAGATGAACAGTGTGGATTTGTGGAAGGGAAAGGAACTATTAATGCCATATTATCCTAAGAACTATCATAGAGAGGTCAATCGAGGTGAACAAGGATTTATATTTATGCTTTGTTGACTATGCCAAGACTTTTGATCGGGTAAGACATGAAGAATTGATCAACCAAATAGAAAGACTCAATATTGATGGAAAAGATCTACGAATAATCAGAAATATGTATTGGGAACAAACAGCTGCAATGAGAATAAAAAACAATATAAACTCTTTCCAAAACATCAAAAGAGGAGTCAGACAGGGTTGTGTTTTGTCACCAGATCTGTTTTCATTTTACAGCGAAAACATCATGAGGAACCTAGAGGAAGACCCTGGATGAAAGGTTGGAGGAAAAATGATAAACAACATTCGATATGCAGATGACACCGTGCTAATTGCAGAAAGTGAAAGGGACCTACAAAACCTTGTGAATATACTAAAAATAGAAAGCAAAGGTAAGGGGTTGGAACTAAACAGCAGGAAAACTGAAGTCATAGTGATCAATAAAAAACATGAAATCCCCTCATGCAAAATAACAGCAAACTGCACAACATTGAGACAGGTTGATAAGTTTAAATGCCTGGGAACGATCATTTCACCAGACGGCATATGCACATCAGAAATAGCCAGCAGAACCAGCCAAGCCAAAACAACATTTAAGAAGATGGAAAGCATTCTTACCAACAAATGCCTATCAATTAACATCAGGAAGAGAGTTCTTGAATGTTGTATAGAACCAATACTGTTGTACGGTTGTGAGGCATGGACAGTCAACAAGCAAAGCCAGAACAAGATTGAGGCAGCCGAGATGTGGTTTCTAAGAATGATGTTGAGAGTTCCATGGACAGTGAAGAAAATAAACGAGACAGACTTGATGGAGGCAGACATAAGTAGATCATTCATAAGGAAGATTAGGAAAAGGCAGGCAACATTCATAGGCCATTTTATGAGGAAAGGGGAATTGGAACACTTGGTCACAACTGGAAAGCTGGAGGGAAGGAGAGCACTGGGTAGACCCAGGGAGAAGATACTAGACGGACTTCCAGAGTGGCTGAAGACAAAGAGGGTGGAAGAGATGCTTGAGGCAACAAGGGATAGAGACAGATGGAAGTCCATAATCGCCAACGCCATGCGGCAAGGCACCTGATGATGATGATGAATGAACGCCAGGGGCATGTCCTTAGATTAGCGCGAATGCATTGAATAATTGTCACACTGTGTATTTTTTTAAAGATGGTTGTAGCTCTGATACGGCTGTGCGGAGTTGGCTGTGCACTAAACAAAAATGACAATAAAACAAACAAACAAAAAACAGTAGTCAGTTTTTACATGTATTTTAGCATTCTTCCGTATGTTTACATTTGTGTTCGGGCTTGTTTTTCTTTTTGGATCCTCCGGGAATAAATTGGGTGGAATGGTCAACACCAGGGGCGTCTCCATAGATTATGTGCGTGAATGCATTGATACATGTACTTGATTTTCTTTTCCAGTTGTTTTTTTTTCAACGAGATTTTGTGTACATTTTGAAATGACATTATTCCATAACCACAATATGGTTGTGCTCAGTCAGACTGGCTTTAAACAGTAAGAATAAGACTGTTATCATTGTTGTTATTGTGACTATGATGACGATGATGATAATGATGATGGTGACTGACGACAGTGATTGTTTTTTGTTGTTGTTCACCTGCAGAGAGAGAGAGAGGGAGAGAGAGAGAGAGAGAGAGAGAGAGAGAGAGAGAGAGAGAGAGAGAGAGAGAGAAAGAGAGAGAGAGAGAGAGAGAGAGAGAGAGAGAGAGAGGAGAGAGAAAAAAAAAAAACTCGGGTAGTCTTGTCTGTCTATACAGCGAGCGAATCTTCTTCATGTTGACTTAGCCCTCGGCCAAAGGCGGCTCGGATCCTCCCTTCTCCCCCTCAACCTAATAACCATAGCGATCTTGAGGCTGTGGGAAACCTGGCGAAGAACGCTCTCTGTCGAACGATCTATTATCACCACCCAAGGCAAAAGAAAAAAACAAACAAACGTCTGTTAGGTCAAATCGCACATGGTGTTGTATGTGTCCAACTTTGAGCATCGACGATTGTAAATCATCTATTTCTTTATGCTGCTACCGCTGTTCTTGTTCCTGCTGCTGCTGCTGCTGCTGCTGCTGATGATGATGATGAAAGGAGATGATGATAATGAAAGTAATGATTGTCTACAGACGGGAGGAGAGAGCAGTACTGTCTGACTCAGGAGGTTAAACCACAAGTGGTGCAGTACGAAGAAACTTTGACCACTGACGATTGTTATCGATGTCGGTGCGACAGCACTGGTCTTCGTTGCTGCGGGTATGTATTACTATAGACATAGATAGATAGATAGATAGATAGACTAGCAGCAGGTGGAGTATACGCTGGTTCAGTATCCTGTATGTGTGTATGTGTGTGTGTGTGTGTGTGTGTGTGTGTGTGTGTGTGTGTGTGTGTGTGTGTGTGTGTGTATGAGTGTGTGTGTATGTGCGTGTGTGTGTGTGTGCGTGTGTGTGTGTGTGTGTGTGTGTGCACGCGCACGCAAAAGACATGCAGGATGACAACTTGGATCAAGCGTCACATACCTAGCTAGTTGAGTGTACCCTAGCTCTCTCTCTCTGTCTCTCTCTCTGTCTCTGTCTGTATGTGTGTGTGCACGCACATTGTTTCTTGTATGTGTGTAAGTGCTATGAGCGTGCTTTTGACATAGACTGTTTGTGAAATTATTATTGTTAATACAACTACTGTTATAATAATAATTATTATTATCATCATCATCATTATTATTATTATGACTACTGCCATTATTATTATTATTATTATCATTATTATTATCATTGCTGTATGGCTACCCATGGACATGGACAGGGAGACAGGCAACTTGTTCTCACTTGTTCTGTGACACTTTGTGATATGATCGCCAATAGAGACAGACAGGGAGACAGGCAACTATCTCTGTCACACCCTGTGATATAATCGCCCCGAGGAATGTTGGGATCTCCACCACCTCATTCCCTTATGATCTCAGGGTTGTGAGATTAATTTTTACCTTCCACTTTTTGTCTGTTTCACGAATGAGCTAATGAGGCCATACTTTTTTTTTTAAATTAAAAATTTTTTTTTTTAAGGATCACTGCACTCAGGGAGGTTACCTTTGTGCTGACCTTTTTTTTTCGTCCCATTTTCTACGCCACCTTAATGGCCACAGAAGCTGAAACAGTTTTTAATATACGATGATGATGATGTCGATGTGGATGATAATCATGATGCTATGGAGTTCCATCTAGGATTGAGATTGCGTGACAGGGCTGTACTCTATGCTTACTATCATAATGTATCCTAGCGTCAACCAGGCCCGAGAGATACAGACCCCTGCGGTGTTGGTCATAAGATTTGAGCAACACCCTCAATGACGCATCCGTGAAGTGGATGAGATTCGACTGTGTGTTTCCAGTCTTCCCAATGAGCCCATAGCACGCCCAACTCTGGATAGGAGCTGGAGAGAGCCTAAAAATCCCACAATGATTTTTTAAGGTACTGATGGGGATTCGAACCCACATTCTTTCAGTTTGTAGTCCGTTGCGTTAACCACTACACCACGGCGACTGGTAACGAGGCCACACTTACCAGAACATAGGGTTTTCTGTAAAAGGCACAAGGATCTACCAGTGCTTATGGGATTGTTTTGAGTGCAATTAATCTGTGGAGTGGGAGGAATTTTGGTGCTGGAATTTCCTCAAATCATAAGATTTTTGACAATTTAACCCCCCCCCCCCCAAAAAAAAATAAAAAATCAACCATGCAACACAGAAACAAAGAACAGGCATGTACAGAAAGATCTGGCTGTACTTAATTAACACAGGCAGACTCACTCCAAATGTCTTGTATGTAGTGGTGTATTCCTCCTACTCTGGTTTAAAACAAAAAAGGTATCCAAAATGTTCCTACTAAGTACTATCATCTTCACTGTCACCACCCTCTCCATCATGTACATCATCATCCATCATCACATGAGATGAGCTCATCTTCTGAAACTTTAACATCTTCACCTCATTCTTCATCACAGTCATCATCTTCATCATCATGTGCCCTGCCGCTTGGCATTGGCGATAATGGCCGTCCTTACGCATCTATCCCTTGTCGCTGCAATTGCATCTTCCACCCTCTCTGTCTTCATCACAGTATGCGTTTATAATACCTTCCTCATCGTCCGAACCACTTGAATAATAACAGATCAAGCATTTTTTTGCGACGAGTACAGTTGCGGAAATGTGATTTCTAAGAAGAATGTTGAGAGTTCCATGGACAGCAAAGAAATCAAACGAGAATGTCTTGAAGGAGGCAGACACAAGAAGATCATTAATAAAGAAGATTAGAAAAAGACAAGCAATATTTATAGGACATTTTAATGAGGAAAGATAAATTAGAGCACCTAGTCAGAACAGGAAAGCTGGAGGGAAAGAAAGCAGCAGGTAGACCCATGGAGAAAATATTGGACGGACTTGCAGGGTGCTGAGGACAGAGAGGGTGGGAAATGCATTTGCAGCGACAAGTAATATTTTTGTATGGAGGGCCATGATCGCCAACGCCATGTACAGGGCATATGATGATGATGACAGTTGTTGTGGATGGCGCTATTACAAAATCTCAGCAAAAGTCGGTCAGCTAGGTGACCAAACAAAGAGCTGATCCTGTCCTGGTGGACGTCTCCACCGTCTTTGGCACAACCTGCCTCCTGCCCGACGCCACTTTTCGTCTCCTGCTTCTTCTTCTCCTCCACTGCCCCTGCCCTCGACCTCGCTGCTGCAAGCTTCGTCTCCTCCTCTGCCGTCTTCGCCTGATGGTGCCGCCTTCGCCTTCTGTCCCGCCGGTGCCGCTTTCGCCTTCTGTCCCGTCGGTGCCGCCTTCGTCGCCACCTCGGCCACCACCATATGACTGTGATAGGCTGAAACTATGCCTTTTTAATGCTCAGTCAACATGCACTGATGGCAAAGCCGAAGTCATTGCTGATTTTATCGCAGATGAGCATGTTGACATTGCTTTTATCACAGAGACATGGCTTAACCCCCTTGGTCACGAACCTATACATGCTAGCCTCACTCCGAGTGGTTACAGGCTTGCTTCTTTCCATCGCTCATCCCGAGGTGGCGGTATCGCCATCCTCTACAACGACTCACTCCATTCCCGCCTATCTTTCTCGCAGTCTCTGCCTTTCTCCCATCCTTCTTTCGAGCACGTTGAAGTATCCTTCCAATCCACCCCTCACCCCATCACCTTCTCCTGTGTCTATCGACCCCCACCTAGCTCTGCCAACAAACTCACCACATCCACGTTTCTCTCTGACTTTGACCAATTGCTTGACCACTACTGCCTCTTACCTGGAAATCTCATCATTCTAGGTGACCTCAATGTCCACTATGACAACACTCACCGCTATGACACAAGACATATCATCAACTCTCTGTCCAATCACAATATGACTCAACACATTTCTGAACCAACCCATCAAAAGGTCACATTCTTGACTGGATCATTTCTCGTGATCACCACAATTCCGCTACTGACAACTGCTTAGTTCTTTCTACCCGTCTAACTTCAGCCCTTCCATCTGACCACTCTGCAATTCTCTGTTCTCTCGACATTTCTCCTCCTTCCCGTACCATGCGCACAGTGACTCGACGCAATCTCAAATCTATCGACCTCTCCACATTTTCATCTGATGCCTCCCGTCTCCTTTCTGAAAAGTCACATAACCTTGCCGATGAATTCTATACTACTCTCCACCATCTTCTGGACACTCATGCTCCAGCCACAACCCGTCTTTTACCTGACCGCCCCCCTACCCCCTGGCTCACTCATGAGATCGCCTGTGCAAAACGTGTCCGCCGCAGAGCAGAGCGCCGCTGGCGCAAATCCAAACTCACTGTACACAGGCAACTTTTCCAAGCCTCTAAAACGAAAGTATCCACCCTCATTGCATCAGCAAAAACAAGCTATTTCCAAACCAAAATCCTGAATGCCTCTTCTTCAAAAGAACTCTTTACAACCATGAATCATCTCCTTGGCACACGAAAAGATTTACCTCTCCCAACAAAACATACAAATGAAGAACTCCCATCTGTATTCTCCAAGTATTTCACCACCAAAATACAAACTCTTCGTGACAGGCTTGACAGGACACCCTGTCAACCATGCCCACCTGACCCTTCCTTCTCTGGCACACCTCTTACTACTTTTACCCCAGTCTCACAAGAAGAAATTCTCAACACAATCAGATCCATGTCGTTCAAAACCTGCGAACTGGATCCTCTTCCAGGTTCTCTCTACGCCGACTGTCTCCCTACTCTCCTCCCATTCATCACTGACATCATCAACACTTCTCTTCAAACTGGAACTGTCCCAGATTCTTTCAAGTCTGCTATTGTTCACCCTCTCCTCAAGAAACACAATTTAGACCCAAATGAACTGAAAAATTACCGGCCTATCTCTAATCTCTCTTTCTTGTCAAAACTCCTTGAAAAAGTCGTCCTCAACCAGCTGAACTCTCACCTGTCTGCCAACAATCTCCTCAATCCTTTCCAGTCAGCCTACCGCCAGTGCCATAGCATTGAAACTGCCCTACTACACATTCTCAACAATCTCCTCCTTGCAACTGATACTGGCAAAGTCTCTCTCCTCACACTCCTTGATCTGTCTGCAGCCTTTGATATTCTCCTTTCTAGACTTCATCATACTTTTGGCATCTCTGACATTGCTCTGTCTTGGTTCACTTCATACCTATCAAACAGAAAACAAACTGTTCTCATCAATGGCACTTACTCTCAACCTGCATACCTGACCTGTGGTGTTCCACAAGGATCTGTCCTTGGCCCTGTTCTTTTCACTCTTTACACCTCCCCCCTGTCCACCATCATCAACTCCCACTCTATAAAAACACCACTTCTATGCTGATGACACCCAACTTCAAGACAGTGACTCACCTGATAATATACAGCGCCTGTTGACTCGCACCACTGAGTGTTACTCAGACATTAAGAACTGGATGACGTTCAACAAACTTCAGCTTAATGACGACAAGACAGAAGCTATCCTCATTGGCACCCGTCAGAAACTTTCTCAGCTGCCTCCTCTTTCTCTCCCATTATGTAACACATCAGTCCCAATTTCTGATTCAGCTAAAAACCTTGGTGTCTGCATTGACTCTACCCTCTCTATGAACAACTTTGTTTCTCAAACTGCCAGATCCTGCTACTATCATCTCCATCGTATAAGGCTGATCAGGAAGTATCTCTCTGTCGAAACAACTGCAAAACTCGTTCTCTCCTTCATAATGTCTCGCATTGACTATTGCAATTCACTCCTGTCTGGTCTTCATGCCTCCACCATTCACATCCTACAGCGCATTCAAAACAATGCTGTACGCCTTGTACTCAAAAAGAAAAAAGCTGACCACATATCTCCTCTCCTGGCACAAGTTCACTGGCTCCCTGTATCAAAGCGCATACAGTACAAACTAGACACCATGTGCTACAAAAGCCTCAATAACGCAGCCCCCGATTACCTGTCAAGCCTACTTGAGATCTATATTCCCTCACGTACTCCGCTCTGCCTCCGATCCTCTGACTTTTCGCTTTCCACGCACTAAGCTCAATACCTATGGTCCACGAGCCTTCTCTGTTTCTGGTCCACTCTCCTGGAACAAACTTCCTCTCTCAGTCCGTCAGCAACCTACTTTTGTCTCCTTCAAGTCCGCTCTCAAAACTCACCTTTTCTCCTCCGCATAAAATCCTAACCTCACTCAACTCCCCCCCCCCCCCTCTGCAGCCTGTCTCCGCTCGGAGGGAATCACATGGTTATAATATATAATTGTATATGCTATGCTCTCTATAATTTTCCATTGCTTTTATTCTTGTTTTTATTGCTTTTATTCTTTCTCCCCATTTATAGCCATGCGTGTGTGTGAGTGTGTGTGTGTGTGTGTGTGTGTGTGTGTGTGTGTGTGCGTGCGTGTGTGTGCGTGCGTGCGTGCGTGCGTGCTTGCGTGTGTGTCTGCTTCAGCGCTTAGATTTGATTTTATCAAGATTTTGCGCTATATAAATATTGTAATTATTATTATTATTATTATGAAGGAACAATAGCCTGATAACACAGTCTAAAGGAGGGAATCCATTGCGGGAGTGTTTGGCTTTACGATTCAGTGATTATTTCCCTTGGAAGTGCCTGTTATTATTTAACCGGGGGAAAAGTTTATTTTATAACTAGTATATTTACCCTCAGCCTACCGCCAGTATATTTACCCTCAGCCTACCGCCAGTGCCATATCATAACTAGTATATTTACCCTCAGCCTACCGCCAGTATATTTACCCTCAGCCTACCGCCAGCGCAATCCGTAATGAGAGAACAGACTTGATGTCCACTGTCCTCCAAGGTAAAGTGGAAGGAAAGAGAAACAGAGGACGGCCACCTGCATCACTTGCTAGAAACATCACAAACATCAGTGGCAAGAAACTCCAGGAGGTGGTCAGACTTAGCCAAGATCGAGAGTGCTGGAGGCAACTTGTGAGGACATCATGTGCAGCGGCCAACACTGTTCCCGGTGACGCCGACACGTGAGACAGGTGAGATATTTACCCGTCAAGACTGAAACTGATGACGTCACCGATGAGTAGATAAACCCGTCAGGACTTTATCGAGTTTAACCCTTTGACTCCCGCACCCTATCCACCAGCATCCTGCATTGTCAATCATGCCAGCAAAGCAAAAACTTAACCCTTTGATTCCCTCACTCTATCCACCAGATTCCTCCTACAGATTTAAGTTTTTGCACTTGGTGGATATGGTGCGGGAGTCAAAGGGTTAAAATATATGAATCTCTCTTGAAATCAAGTCTTGAGGTCTGTTTCTTCAGGTTCGGGATCAAGGCTGGCACCAACGCGCAGAGTATTCCAGCACCACACGGCTGTAAAGTGGTGCTGGACAAGTGCGACTACTACTTTGTGGACGCCAGGACTAACGGCCCTTGCTTGGGCTAGAGGAAGCCGGTCAGCACTCGATGGTGAATTAACTCCCTTGACTCCCGCACCGTGTCCACCGGCATCCTGCATTGTCAACCATGCCAGCAAAGCAAAAACTTAAACCTTCGACTCCTTCACCCTATCCAAGCAGGAAGCTGGTGGATAGGGTGAAGGAGTCGAAAGATTAAGTTTTTGCAGTTGGTGGAGAGGGTGCTGGGGAGTCAAAGGGTTAAGTTACATACGAAACGATGGCCACCTGCTTTGGAAGCATGCCAGACTTCTCTTGTGGAGAACCTAAACATCGGCTGAGCGCTCTGGGAGAGTTACTGAGGACAGTTCTTTCTTTCCATTTCCCTTTTCCCCCATTTTTGTTCAGCATTGTCGGTCTCAGAAGATTCTTGTTTCGTTTGTGTTGTTTTAGAGACCATACCTAACCTTACTAAGTAAAAGATTGTTTTGTTGTTGTTGTTGTTGTTGCTGCCTTGATTATCTGCATATTTGTTTGTCCTTTACCGTTCACAAGGTCTGCAACTGCATTTCCCCCTCTCTAGGGGCTGAGGACACGTACTTGTATTTACTTTTCTTGAAAATGTTGCCTTGGGCAATCGTTCTTTTTTTTCTATAATGAAAATATGTATGCTTACGTTTCCCTTTGTCTTGGAGTTCCAAACCATGTTTAGTTGGATGCGGTTCACAAATGCTGTGTTATTGAGCCAACATTGTGCAGACTGTGCAGGCATCAAGTTGCTGTACACTTCGCATATTCCCTCCTGTCTTTGATGGGTGTGCATGTTGGATGCTTTCTCGTTTCTGTGTGCTACAGAGCAGTAAAACGGCGCTAAGGATCTTAAACGTGCGTAATTGATCTGCGTGCATATATACACGCATGTAGGAAAAGACAGTGGCGATGTATGATGGCGACTTACTTCCCTGAGTGGAGAACATGATGCATTTTATGCAGAATAATTTTTGTTCAAAAACATCGAATTCAGCCTGAATCTATTCTGTTCAAAACCCAGTGCCATGGAGTCCATAATAGTTGTTAAAGCTGCCGTAGGGTCACCTACCACAGGAGACTTTGCAGTCCTTCCACAGTTTAATTAATGGAAGCTTCCTGTTAAAATGCATTTGAAAGAGACATCCCATCATCTGTTGTTTTGGAATAAAGTTTGTTTTCACGTTGTTTTCGGTTGGAATTATGTGTGTGCTTGCGCGCGTGTGTGTATTTGTGTGTGTGTGTGTGTGTGTGTGTGTGTGTGTGTGAGCTTGTTGAAGACTTGTATGATATGCATGTGCATGTAGATGACGGTGATGATATATACTGTGTCCGTTGCGTGTTGTTTTCATGTGCGTTGTGCAGAATGTTGTTGTGTGCTGTGCGGTGTGTGTGTGTGCATCAGATGTATAATGTGTGATAGACGTGGGTGTGCTTTGATGTGTTGTATATAGTGTGCTTGCATGACTTTGAGTTGTTGATATGCATGTGCACGGCAGAGAGACAGGTACGAGACACAGATGCATCAGACAGTATGTGACAGAGGCAGCGACAACAGAGCAGACAAACAGAACGATGACAACACAGAGCGACAACAGACAAAACAGGATGAGCAACAGACAAGAGACAGACAGACAACAGAGAGACTGATACAAACAGACGAACCATGGAGACAGAACTTAGAACATGATCCAGACAGACATAGAGACAGACAGAGCAGACACACAGCAGACAACAGAGAGAAAACAGACACACAGAGACAGACAGTAATAAGAGAAGACAACACAGAACAGACAACAGATACAGGGAGAGACAACAAGACAGACAACACTGAGACAGACAACACAGACAGACGAACACAGACAGACAACACGAGACAGACAACACGAGACAGACAACACGAGACACACAACACAACAGACGGACAACAGAGACAGACAACACGGAACAGAAACACAGAGACAGACAACACAGACAGACAACACAGAGACAGAAACACAGAAACAGACAACACAGAGACAGACAACACAGAGACAGACAACACAGAGAGACAGACAACACAGAACAGACAACACGAGACAGACAACACAGAACAGACAACACAGAGACAGACAACACAGAGACAGACGGACAACAACAGACAACGACAAACACAGAGAGGACAACACAGAGACAGACAACACAGAGACAGACAACACAGAACACAGACAACACAGAGACAGACAACACAGACAGACAACACAGAAGACAGACAACACAGAGACAGACAACACAGAAACAGACAACACAGAGACAGACAGACAAACAGACAGAAACACAGACGACAACACAGAAAGACACACAGACAGACAACACAGAGACAGACAACACAGAGACAGACAACACAGAAGACCAGCAGACAACAACAAGAGAACACAGGACAGACAACACAGACAGACAGACAAACAGAGACAACGGACAACACACAGACAGATGGACAACACAGAGACAGACAACCAGACACAGAAAACAGACAACACAGAGACAGACAACACAGAGACAGACAACACAGAACGACACAGACGAAACACAGAACAGAACACAAAGCAGACAACACAAACAGACAAACAGAACGACAACACAGAAACAGACAAACAGAAGACAGACAACACAGAGACAGAACAGACAACACAGAGACAGACAACACAGACAAACAGACAACACACAGAGACAGACAACACAGAGACAGACAACACAGAAACAGACAACAGAAACCACACAGAGACAGACAACACAAGACAGAAACAGACAAACACAGAGACAGACAACACAGAAACAGACAACACAGAGACAGACAACACGACAGAAACAGAACAACACAAGAGACAGACAACACAGAGACAGACAACACAGACACACCACACTAAGTCAGACAACACAGAGACAGACAACACAGAAACAGACAACACAGAAACAGACAACACAGAAACAGACAGACAACACAGAGACAGACAACACAGAGACAGACAACACAGAAACAGACAGACAACACAGAAACAGACAACACAGAGACAGACAGACAACACAGAGACAGACAGACAACACAGAGACAGACAACACAGACAGACAACACAGAGACAGACAGACAACACAGAGACAGACAACACAGAGACAGACAGACAACACAGAAACAGACAGACAACACAGAAACAGACAACACAGAAACAGACAGACAACACAGAAACAGACAACACAGAGACAGACAACACAGAAAACAGACAGACAACACAGAAAGACAACACAGAGACAGACAACACAGAAACAGACAACACAGAGACAGACAGACAAACACAGAGACAGACAGACAACACAGAGACAGACAGACAACACAGAGACAGACAAACACAGAGACAGACAGACAACACAGAGACAGACAGACAACACAGAGACAGACAGACAGACAACACAGAGACAGACAGACAACACAGAGACAGACAACACAGAGACAGACAGACAACACAGAAACAGACAACACAGAGACAGACAGACAACACAGAACACAGACAGACAACACAGAGACAGACAACACAGAGACAGACAGACAACACAGAGACAGACAGACAACACAGAAACAGACAACACAGAGACAGACAGACAACACAGAAACAGACAACACAGAGACAGACAGACAACACAGAAACAGACAACACAGAGACAGACAGACAACACAGAGACAGACAGACAACACAGACAGACAACACAGAAACAGACAGACAACACAGAAACAGACAACACAGACAGACAACACAGAAACAGACAGACAACACAGAGACAGACAACACAGAGACAGACAGACAACACAGAAACAGACAACACAGAGACAGACAGACAACACAGAAAGACAACACAGAGACAGACAACACAGAGACAGACAGACAACACAGAGACAGACAGACAACACAGAGACAGACAGACAACACAGAGACAGACAGACAACACAGAAACAGACAACACAGAGACAGACAGACAACACAGAAACAGATAACACAGACAGACAGACAACACAGAGACAGACAATACAGAAACAGACAACACAGAGACAGACAGACAACACAGAAACAGATAACACAGACAGACAACACAGAGACAGACAATACAGAAACAGACAACCAGAGACAGACAGACAACACAGAAACAGATAACACAGACAGACAGACAACACAGAGACAGACAGACAACACAGAAACAGACAACACAGAGACAGACAGACAACACAGAAACAGACAACACAGAGACAGATGGACAACACAGAGACAGACAATACAGAAACAGACAACACAGAAACAGACAACACAGAGACAGACAACACAGAGACAGACAGACAACACAGAAACAGACAACACAGAGACAGATGGACAACACAGAGACAGACAATACAGAAACAGACAACACAGAAACAGACAACACAGAGACAGACAACACAGAGACAGACAGACAACACAGAAACAGACAACACAGAGACAGATGGACAACACAGAGACAGACAATACAGAAACAGACAACACAGAGACAGACAACACAGAGGCAGACAACACAGAGACAGACAACACAGAAACAGACAACACAGAGACAGACAACACAGAGACAGACAACACAGAGACAGACAACACAGAGACAGACAACACAGAGACAGACAACACAGAAACAGACAACACAGAAACAGACAACACAGAAACAGATAACACAGAGACAACACAGTCAGACAACACAGAGACAGACAACACAGAAACAGACAACACAGAAACAGACAGGCAGATAACACAGAGACTAACAGACAAACAACAAAGACAGGAAACACAGAGAGACCTACACACGATCATCACACAGCCCCAAACACACACAAGTTTCACATCTTTGATTTCTCTATTTCAAACATTAAAAACACACACCACAATACCGGTATCATGACAAAACTTGATGTAAACCTGTTGTTGGCCATTTGATAAAAGAAAATGCAAAACACCAGGACGTAATAATTCAATGACTACCTTTATGGCACAAGTCCCACCATACACACATCTCACCACACATACAGAAGGTGTGGGGGGGGGGGGGGGAGGAGGGAGAGGGAAACTATGATACAGAGGAGGTGGGGGAGGGAGGGAGGGCAAAACTGACACAAAATTAAATGCTTAGTCTGTGGCCTTGTAACACTGGAACATGTAAATAAGCTGCACAAAGAGAGAAAAACAAAACTGAATGCATGTGGAAATAATCATCATCAGCTGCTTCATTATTCTGTGTCTTGAAAGTGAGAGACAGACAGAGAGAGAGAAAGAGAGAGAGAGAGAGAGAGAGAGAGAGAGAGAGGAACACATGGGAGAATGCACACACACACACAGTGACTGTCGTGACAATGCCAAAACCAACAGACAAACATCATTAGTATTCAGGCAACACAATCACACACACACACACACACACACACACACACACACACAGTGACTGTCTTGACAATGCCAAAACCAACAAACGTCATTAATATTCAGGCAACACACACACACACACACACACACACACACACACACACACACACACACACACACACACACACAGTGACTGTCTTGACAATGTCAAAACCAACAAACATTAGTATTCAGGCCACACACACACACACACACACACACACACACACACACACACACACACACACACACACAGGCTATCTTGACAATACCAAAACCAACAGACAAACATCATTAGTACTCTGGCAACACACACACACACACACACACACACACACACACACACACACACACACACACATTGTCTTGACAATGCCAAAACCAACAGACAAACATCATTAGTATTCAGGCAACACACACACACACACACATTGTCTTGACAATGCCAAAACCAACAGACAAACATCATTAGTATTCAGGCAACACACACACACACACATTGTCTTGACAACACCAAAACCAACAGACAAACATTAGTATTCAGGCAACACACACACACAGAGACTGTCTTGACAACACCAAAACCAACAGACAAAGGTCATTAGTATTCAGGCAACACACAAACACAGAGACTGTCTTGACAACACCAAAACCCACAGACAAAGGTCATTAGTATTCAGGCAACACACACACACACACAGACTGTCTTGACAACACCAAAACCAACAGACAAAGGTCATTAGTATTCAGGCAACACACACACACACAGACTGTCTTGACAACACCAAAACCAACAGACAAAGGTCATTAGTATTCAGGCAACACACACACACACACAGACTGTCTTGACAACACCAAAACCAACAGACAAAGGTCATTAGTATTCAGGCAACACACACACACACAGAGACTGTCTTGACAACACCAAAACCAACAGACAAAGGTCATTAGTATTCAGGCAACACACACACACAGAGACTGTCTTGACAACACCAAAACCAACAGACAAAGGTCATTAGTATTCAGGCAACACACACACACACACAGACTGTCTTGACAACACCAAAACCAACAGACAAAGGTCATTAGTATTCAGGCAACACACACACACACAGAGACTGTCTTGACAACACCAAAACCAACAGACAAAGGTCATTAGTATTCAGGCAACACACACAGACACACACACAGAGACTGTCTTGACAACACCAAAACCAACAGACAAAGGTCATTAGTATTCAGGCAACACACACACACACAGACTGTCTTGACAACACCAAAACCAACAGACAAAGGTCATTAGTATTCAGGCAACACACACACACACCAGACTGTCTTGACAACACCAAAACCAACAGACAAAGGTCATTAGTATTCAGGCAACACACACACACACACACAGACTGTCTTGACAACACCAAAACCAACAGACAAACATTAGTATTCAGGCAACACACACACACACACACAGACTGTCTTGACAACACCAAAACCAACAGACAAACATTAGTATTGTGGCAACACACACACACACAGACTGTCTTGACAACACCAAAACCAACAGACAAAGGTCATTAGTATTCAGGCAACACACACACACACAGACTGTCTTGACAACACCAAAACCAACAGACAAAGGTCATTAGTATTCAGGCAACACACACACACACACACAGACTGTCTTGACAACACCAAAACCAACAGACAAAGGTCATTAGTATTCAGGCAACACACACACACACACACACACACACAGACTGTCTTGACAACACCAAAACCAACAGACAAAGGTCATTAGTATTGTGGCTAAACCAGTACATGACATAAAACATAAACAGAAACAGAGAAAATGTAGGTAGGTGTGCTTTGTCCTCAGCCCCAAGACCGAGAAAGTCATCAGGATGTCGCTGTCTTGCGAGGGTAAAAACAAACAAGCACACAAACTAAAAAAAACAACAGATGAACAAGGAAACAAAAATGACCTTTTACTAGAAAGAATTAACTGTCTGCAAAAACAGTTAAGAAACAAAAATCTTTTGAGGGAGAGGACATTTTTCGGTTTGTTCTTCCTTACCACTGAGAGACAGATGGCCTTGCTGAAGACCATTAATTCCTGCATTTATACTTCATGAAAATTCACCCTTGGCAGTTATTACCTCTCTGTCTGTTTCTCTTATATAAACATATTGACAAACTACAGCCACATAATTTATAAGTATAATACTATTTGCCTCTGGATGAAGGGCGAGCGATGAAATTTTCTTACTTGTTTCAATGTTTTCTCAAGGTATAACTCGTTAACTTCACTGATGAATGTACAAGGCTTACTTACGCCAGAAATTTGCTTATAGTTTGGTTGTACAGGTTGGTAGGATAAACTAACTGCAACACAAAACGAAACAAAACAAAAACCAAGTGAAATACGACAATCACTGAATCAGATTAGTTTCCGTTTCTCAAGATGACGTCTCCACACTTGGAATAAATACCATATGCACTAACGTCACAGGTGCCATGTGATGGAGAAGATCCAGACTGATCATGGCACAAGCCTTAAGCCTGCCCATAAACTCATGAGCTGGCCAGATCCTGAGGTCCTACCTAGCCTGTGGGTTTGTATATTATACAAGTACTGTATCAGTCTACTGTTGGAACAATGTTGGTTACATTGAAATGTGAAAATGAGTAAAGAAAGAACATATCAAATTGTAAATTTTGGCCAGTTCAGAAATACTCCACCCACCCATCCACACACATACATGTACATTACATACACACACGCACGCACGCACACACACACACAAAATGCTATGTCATGGATAAGCAATATTTGACAATACCATAAAGGAATCGATAGCAATGAACACACACACACACACACACACACACACATATACACACACACACAAACACACATGCATGCATGCACGCACGGATGCAGGTGTGGTCACCTGCACAACACAAACAAACAAAACAAAACCAATCAATAAAGACATCATCAAAACCAATGAGCCAGTCAAATAAATCCCTGATGAAGTAACAAAAACAGAAAACAAAAGAAAAGAAAATAACAAAGAAATGAAAATAAAATCATCTGCACACAATCCCTGATGAAGTAACAAAAAAAAAAAAAAAGTTAATACAACAAAATCATGAGTACATGGCCTTTGACCTCCAGGATTCTGTCCTCATGGATGAAAAAACAACAACAGAAACAATATTTCCAGCCCTGTCTATTTCCTCACACATGCAAGGAAGGTTTTCTTGTTCGTTCATTTGTTTATTTGTGACTGAAATTCCACAATTCTGGGTTAATGTTATTGTTATTTCTTTTTTTCTTTTTTTGTTGTTGTTGTCCCATTTTCTACGCCACTTTAATGGCAACAGAAGCTGGAACACTTTTTACAATGTGATGATGATGATGTCGATGTGGATGATAATCATGACGCTATGGAGTTCCATCTAGGACTGAGACTGCGTGACAGGTCTGTACTCTACGCTTACTATCATAATATATCCTGGCGTCAACTAGGCCCGGGAGATACAGACACCGGCAGTGTTGATCAGAAGATTTGAGCAACACCCTCAATGAAGCATCCGTCAAGTGGATGAGACTCGACTGTGTGGTCCCAGTCTTCCCAATGAGCTCACAGCATGCCCAACTCTGGGTACGAGCCGGTTAGAGCCGAAAAATCCCACAACAATTTTTGAAGGGATTGATGGGGATTCGAACCCACAACCTTCCAGTAGGTAGTCCTTTGCGTTAACCACTACACCACGGTGACTGGTGTTATTGTTATTCAGTGTTATTGTCATTTAAAGCCCAGCCGACTGCGCAGAGCCATATCAGGGCTACAACCATTCAAAACATATACCATACTTCACGGGAAAGGGCAAAAGAAAAGAAGCAAGCTTGTGACCGAACCCTTCACTGACAAAAGTCTTAAAATACAAAGAGTCCCATAATATGATGGAAACTCTGATGGAAACTCTGATCTTAAAAAAACAACAACAAAAAAGGCCTACTGGCCTACTTCATTTAAAACTGCTTCTGCATATCACCTTTCCTTAGAACCAAAAATGCAGTCAACACCTGTAGCCTATCCAATTATCAATCCCAACACAGCAAAGAAGACACAAAATTTACCATAGGAAAACTTATACAAAACAGAGATTCCACTGCAAAGGAAATGTAAAATTTGCCATAGAAAAACTTTATACAAAAGGGGTAATAAATAGCAAAGAAAACACAAAAAAATTTGCCATAGGGAAAACCAAAATACAAAAGGGGTAATAAATAGCAAAGAAAACACAAAAAAATTTGCCATAGGGAAAACCAAAATACAAAAGGGGTAATAAATAGCAAAGAAAATAAAATTTTCCATAGGAAAAACAATACAAAACAGATAATACCTAGCAAACATAAAATTTGCCATAGGGAAAACCAAATACAAAAGGGGTAATAGCAAAGAAAGTAAAATTTTCCATAGGAAAAACAATACAAAACAGACAAGTAGCAAACATAAAATTTGCCAAAGGAAAACCAAATACAAAATGGGTAATAAATAGCAAAGAAAACATAAAATTTGCCATAGGGCAAACCAAATACAAAAATGGGTAGTAAATAGCAAAGAAAATATAAAATTTCCTACTGGAAAACCTAATACAAAACAGATAACAAATAGGAAAGAAAACAACATTTTCCATAGGAAAACTTATACAAAACAGATAATATCTAGAAAACATAAAATTTGCCAAAGGAAAACCAAATACAAAACAGGTAATAAACAGCAAAGAAAACGTTGAATTGTCCATAGTAAAACCAAATACTAAACAAATAATCTGTAGCAAAGAAAACATGATACATGTAGGAATGCATGATACAAATCTAACATACACTTGCGTACCTACAATTCATGTAAGCACACACACACACAATGCATGAGCAAAAATATAAACATCAACTTGTGCACACACACACACACACGCACGCACACACACACGCACACACACACACACACACACACACACACACACACACATACACACACACGCGCACACAAAACCTTACGTCATACAACACACACCAAAGTGTACATAAATTTTCGGGTATTCTGGCAACTTCCTCCTCAAGGGGAAAAACATTGAAAAACCAAATCAAAGCACCAGATTCTATCCATCCCTCATCTCAAGTGTCTCCCCCTCCCCCCCCCCCACCAAAAAAACAAAACAAAACAAAACAAAACTCCCAAACAAAAACAAAACAAAAAAGAAAAACCCTACACCAAAACCAATACACAAAAAATTTTCTCCCAAAACATACAAGCCCCCCCTCCCCGACAAAACTCTAAGAAAAACAGCAATGCTCAGAGTCAGTATTCTAAAATTACAGATCTCAATAGTTTTCATATACATGCTGCGATAATACACCTTACAAAAATACTCATAAAGTGTAAACATCAGACAAAAATATATCACAATATCAAATTCACCAGTATGCTGAACATTTATGCACACATCAAATGGAATTTCACAAAATAATAACAACAACAAAGCCACACATAAACCAAAACACCACAGAGATCTCAATACTGAAGAGATTACATGATAAATGCTCGAGTATAAACACAACACATGTTTACAAAAATATCCATCATTTAACCCTTTCAATTCCTCACCTTTCCAGATTAATCCTTTAATTTCTTTACCCTATCCACAAATTTGGAATGGATAGGACTGAATTAATACATTTCTCATGACAAAAATTTTTCATGTGAGACGCGGATTTGTTCTCCCTGAGGAAAGTATCATTATCATATGTTCTTTGTTCTTTTCCGTTTTTCCTGTATGCTTGTATTTTTGTTTACTTCTGTAAATGAAATTTCTACACAATTTTGACACGGACGACTCTTGCTACTGTGGGACCTTTTAGATGCGCTAAGCACATGTTGCAAACAGTACCTTGGCTTATCCTCTTTTCTGTAAAATCCACCACATATCACCAGTCGACGGTTTATCATCTTTTCTGAAAAATCCAACACATTTCACCAGTCAATGGCTTATCTGAAAAATCCACGATGTATCACCAGTCAATGGCTTATCAGAAAAATCTGCCACATATCATCAGTCAATCGCTTATCATCTTATCCGAAAATTCCACCACATATCACCGGTCAACAGCTTATCATCTTATCTGAAAAATCCACCACATATCACCAGTCAACCGATTATCATCTTATCTGAAAAATCCACCACATATCACCAGTCAACCGATTATCATCTTATCTGAAAAATCCACCACATATCACCAGTCAACCGATTATCATCTTATCTGAAAAATCCACCACATATCACCAGTCAACGGCTTATCATCTCATCTGAAAAATCCACAACATATCACCAGTCAAGACCTAACAGAGGAGAGAGAAAGGTCTCTGTCTGATGGGAATTGAATCCAAGTTTCTCCTGTCCTAGGTGGGCGCCTCATCGCTAGACCAGTCAGTCAATCCGGCGTTTAGGAGGCAGATGCCTTATCTATAAGTCACGGAGGATGTTAAAAATGTGGGATACTTGAGGGTTGAACTCACAACCCCTGCATTATGGGCGCAGTGCTTTTACCACTTACTCTGCTCTACAACACACTGTCTGCAGGAAAGGTGAGGGACTGAGCAGCGCAAAACTGACAACAACAATAAAAGTACATGAAGCTCTGTCTCTCCCTTTTGCTGGTTTTCTTTCTATGTAGGGGTGGGAGGCTACATAAAGATGTTATTGTTATTGTTTAAAGCCCAGCTGACTGTGTAGAGCCATATCAGGGCTATAATTTACCTAAAATTGCTTCAGCATATCTCACCTCCCTAGAGCCAAAAATGCACTTAATACATGTACCCACTTAACCCTCTTAGCTTCGTTACGACCGTAGCCGACAGTTCCGCCCGCACTGCCTAGCGCTTCATTACGGCCGTACCCGACCGTAAAAGTCGGCCACGAGCATGGGCTATTTTGATCACGCACTGATCACATGTTTCTGACCCAGGGAGACTGACAATTGGTCAAACATTCTTGGTATCATCCAATGAGATGATCTTGGGAAAATTAGCACTACACACACATCCATTCAGTTATGCTTGGGTGCGAAATGTGGTTGGGGTATTTTCATTCATGCCTTGTAGCGTGTGAAAAAATGGCGATGCCCTTTGTAGCAGACGGTTTTCAGGATACAGATAATTCTCCAGATTATTCAGAGAAATTAAATACTACTGTTTGTAAATTAGGAAAACACGAAGAAGATGTAGCTGAGTCAGATATTGAGGTTTGTGAGGGGGAAGATGATGAAAACTGTGATTTATTAGAGCAGACCGACACAGAAGATAACACGCCGCTGACCGCATTCCAGCGAACGTGGCACCCATCTCTGGTTTCTGCTGACAGTAAAGAAATTTGATCTCTGGGTTGGACCAACTTGTATACTGCCAGCTGATGCCAAACCTTTAGATTATTTCTTTTTGTTTTTGTACAGACAATTAGTAAAGTGTATTATGAACATTGATTGTAGTTTTGTAGTGGAAAGAAAAATAATGATAAAAACTACCTGAACAAACTGTGTAAATACCTGAGGAGCACTTGGTGACATTTGGTGACCACTGTGAACACTATCACATGGAAATGCTGTTAGACACTTTTGCTAGGCCATGCTCTAATTCATTACTCATCTGTATGTGTTGTGGTCACGTATAGGCGTGCTTCTCTTGTTTTCATACATATGTCACTTATTTATTCATGTTTGGTGACATCTTTGGTGACAATGACACGACAAGCAGTGGTTAGAAAGACATATTCACTTGGATATGGAAGTAAAGCATGTTTACTGACACCTGACAAATTTCTAGCTTTATATCTGATCAGACATGCTCACAGTGTACTCATGAACAGAGTAACCGTACTTTGGGGGGAAAAGTTTCAGAAAATTCGAAATCTAGGGGCAGTTCAGCTCTCTAGAATGCAAATACAAGAGGGTTAATACATGTACCCAATTTATCAATCCTAAGAAAAAGTACATGTGAATGGACCAGCAAGGCAGAAAATGATAGGAAGAAAAGACAGAAAGCAAAGGAACAAAGCAGAAACAAAGAGAGTGACAGAAAAGAGGAAATTTCTAGCACAGAATTTCCAGAAGGTGGGGATACTATTTATACTGAAAGAGCCCCCAGCATCCCCACAAGGGGTCATGTCCTAGGTGGGCAGCTCACTGCTAGACCATTAATTCCACTCTACAACATACTGTCTGCAGGAAAGGTGAGGCACTGAACAGCACAAAACCGCCAACAACAATAAAAGTACACGAAGCTCTGTCTGTCCCTTTTGCTGGTTTTCTTTCTATATGGGGTGGGCAGGCTACATAAACATGTGGATTTACAGAAATGTATACATGCCAGAGAACTAACACTTAATGTACATATGGACTTTGCACATGTATAATGTAAAAACTGTACAATATCAATAATAATCAAAAACATCCAGAAAAAAAATATCGCACCAGTATGACTGACACAGTCCCAGATTCTGCTGACCTTGGTAAATAGTACTGAAGCAATATTCAGTTACACATCACTCAGTTACACATCACTCAGTTACACATCACTCAGTTACACATCACTCAGTTACACATCACTCAGTTATACATCACTCAGTTACACATCACTCAGTTACACATCACATATCATAAACAAACACCAAAAAGTCATGGACGCTGCTGCACTTTTAAAAAACTGAGCATCTGTTAAAAAGTCTGAGAGCAAATTCACAATATGTATACACACAAAAATAGTTAAAAAAAACATCTCATACAAAACTGAAGTAACAAACAACCCTAAAACCAAAAAGTTCCTCCTGAAACCTGAAAATCTTATATATATCATACACTGTTATTAAAACGACACACACTGATATGACAAATTCAAGATAAAAACAACGGATAAAGATCAAGATGTACAGATCTACAAAGCTACACATCGCAAATACAGCTCCACAGTTTTACATTCGATTTTTCTCAAAATAATCATGATTCATGTTTAAAGCCCAGCCCACAGCCTAGAGCCATATCAGGGCTTTAACCATCTCAAACAAAACGTATCTAAACGCTCAGATGACTCTAGAAAATTGAAAACATGAAAAGAAAAGTAAGTACACATATTTCATGCCAACAATCTAAGTACGTGTCCCTGGCACTGACCATTCCATCAAATTGATCATCGACGGATGAACCCTTTGACTCCCGCACCCTATCCACCAAATGCAAAAACTTAACCCTTTGACTCCCTTACCCTATCCATTAGATTCCTGCAGGAAGGGTTAAGTTTTTGCAGTTGGTGGATAGGGTGCAGGAGTCAAAGGATTAAGGGAGCCAACTTGTCAATGGGTACTAATTGTTTTAAATTTTTGCTGCTCTCATGTAAACATTTCCTAGAAAAGTATACACATATTTAGAAAGGAGAAATCCTGAACTGCACAATAACAGTAAAATAAACGCCTGTTTGCAGGAGAAAGTGAAATTACAGAGTGTTAGAATAATAAACACTTCTGTGCATGTACGATAAGACTTACAATGTAAACAAACCAAACTGAATGACAACCTGCATTCCATCAATGACTGATGTGCTAAAAATACCCTTCATCGTGTGCTCGAACTTCTCTGGTTCATTTATAACCAAAAACAAAGCCATATTTACCCCATAATCATCATCAGAGTCACTGTCAACAAGAGTCCCAACTTGTCAACTTCACAATCAGTCCTACTCTCACTCATTTTTGAGCAAAAAACTTTATAGAAATCTATCGAAGAACAGCAAAATGGCGACCGTGTGAAAGGAAGAAGGCAGAGGCCTCGCAAAAGAAGCCTTCTGATTGGTCAATTTGTATTCGCCTTATAGACTGGATGGTACTCAGCAGGAGATACAAATGGAGCCACGATCATGGCTCATCGTGTTTGGACGGTAGAGCCACAATCGTGGCTCATCGTCCCAAGCGGATTAACATAGGCAAATCACTTTCATGTTGCTGAGTCAGACCGAACTCAAACATCAGATCTTGCGTCTAGTGCTCTATCAAAACGGCCAGCCAGACTGTAACAGCTGACAATGAAAAACCATAAATTCAAATGTTTGATACGAGGTCCAGTATTAAAAAAAACTACGAACCAAAATACAAACAAGTAAAAAACAAAACCCAAAATGCAGACATGCTAGAGTTTGTCGTAAGTCCTATACTCTGCGCGGTTACCGATACAGGGACTGATGAAGAAGAGGTATCCGTCCCTGATGAGGGAGGGTAGGGAAAACCAAAACTCTCGGTGAGGCACTATCTCTGTGCAGCTTCCCCCATACATTGCTTTGCGGTATACAGAACCTGAAAAATAATGACATGACTTAATTAGAACTTTATTGCAAAAGGTAATTTCATCAGAACTTGAATATTGTTGTTATTACAAAAACCCATGTAGCAAATCCTCTCACACTCACACGCACACACACACTATTGCACTGTATATACACATACACACATTCCCGCTCACATACATGAATATGTAAGAACATGGAAGACAAATGAAAATATTTAAAAGAAAACTGAAAAAGAAGGAAAATCTTGATGAGGGGTTGTCCTAATGGAGATTCCTCTATACACTGGTTATAGGCAACCTGAAAAATAATTGCATAATTCAGCTTCTGTTCTTATCCTTGTCATCACCCTCACTATCAGTGACAATGCCACTGGCATCATCATTAAACACCATAATACATATTTATATATACATATTCATCTCTGATGCTCTCTCTCTGAACAGATATCTGTGTGTGTGTGTGTGTGTGTGTGTGTGTGTGTGTGTGTGTGTGTGTGTGTGTGTGTGTGTGTGGTATGTGTGTGTGTGTGTGTGTGTGTGTGTGTGTGTGTGTGTGTGTGTGTGTGTGTGTGTGTGTGTGTTGTACACAGACATTATAATCTGTTAATATAAAATCAATCAGTTACAGAATCAATAAACAAATCTCACAACTGAAAATTTTAGCAGTTGGATTGGACTGGAATATCATTATTATTTTTGTTTTTATTACAACAGAATTTTTGCATGTGAAATGTGGTTTGCTCTTTCTGGGGAAAACATCCCCCATTATTTGCCTTTAGCCCTGTGAGCATTTGTTCTTGTCTTACTAAAAATGGTTATTTTTCAACTGAATCTTAATGCAGACACTTCCTTAGCTGCCACGGAATCTTCATTAAATACTAACTGCCTGCTGCTCTTGGGAACATGTTTTCAAATTGCAGAATTCATCTCACATCCGCTCTGACATCATATTTACTCAAAAACACACTATGATGTCATTTTAGTCAGTTTATTCCTTTTCTCACACAGCAGGGAAGTTTCAGTCTTTTTCTCCTAATTTTTGTATCTGGTGTTAATTTGTTTGTGATCTTACGCTTGACAAGGCCAGTTGGCTGAAAATTTGTGCCTGTCTTGTCTTGTTGTATTAAATACGCGTTCTTATTCTTTTTTCCATGTTTTTTTCTGGATCCTGTTTTCTTGAATGCGGGCAGTCACACTCGTTTTGGATAATGTGTTTTACTGTCTCAAAAGACAAACATACAGATTATCAATCAAGGTTTTGTGGAGGAAGGAGAAAGAACCCACTTTGAATGGGAACTGATCCTGGGTGTCTGGCATCCTGAGGTGACAGATCCATCTGGCCACTTACTCCATTCAGGTGATACTTTCTTAAATTTAACTGCTTCATAATATGAGACCTGTTCTCAGAAATGGGGGCTTAAGTCACAGGTATTTCACCTGAGGTACAGTTTCAGGTTCTCAAGATGATGTCTCCACACTCAGAATGAATTCAGACTCACAAAAGTGATAAGCTTCAGGAGTCTGGTGGATAGCTCAGTTGACAATGCGGGATGCTGGTGGACAGGATGCAGGAGTCAAAGGGTTAATGTTTAAGCGTTGGAAAGGAAACTGAATGCCCTTTCCAATGATAACAACAATGTCTCCAAAAATCTCCTCTGTCCCCACTTGTGACAGTAGGTCACAATTATGTTAAATGCTTACCGATTCCAAAGTAGAGTGTGAGAGCAGAAAAGAAGATGAGGAGGAGGACGGTGCCAGCGCTCATCCCGACACTGTAAACGTTACGCTGGCAAAGGCCTGGACATGCACAGCGTGTTGACAGTGTGAAATTGTAGACGGTGGTGGTGTTGCTATCAAGGCTGAACTGTTCCACAGTCTGGTTACATTGCAGCTGGACTCGACTTGTGATGGACTTGTGGGTATCTTTAAATAACAGCAGCGCAGAACACAAAAAGTTTAATCATCTAAACTGAATACTGCTGACTTCTAATATTACATAAAAATGACAAAACTATCTGGATAATTGGAATCGAACATTGTTGGGTTTTAATATGTTCATAAAAATTACAAAACAGTGATTCAAAACTATCTGGATAATTGGAATTAAACATTGTTGGCTTTTAATATCAGATATGATACAATACAATTGTAAACAACTTTTGGATTATTGGAACTGAACAATGTTAGTTTTTACATTAACATTTCTTTTCATTCAAAATATACTGACGAAGCAGCAGGAAAGTTTCAGCTTTTTTCTCTTAATTATTGTAGTTGGTGTTTGTTTGTTTGTGATCTTACGTTTACGCTTGACAAAGGCAAGTCGGCTGAAATTTTGTGCCTGTCTTGTCTTGTTGTATTAAATACGCGTTCTGATTCTATTTTCAAACTTTTCTGGTTCCTGTTTGCTTGAACATGGGCGGTCGCATTTGTTTTGGATTGTATACTGATGAGTTTTCAAGGCCCACTTTGCATACAGGTACAGCACTCACCTTCCAGTCTCACTGTTTGAATCTGCATGAGTGTAAATCTATCTCAGGTAAAACTTCGTGGATAGGGCCTCCAATCTACTTAGCTATGGATGGGTACTTGTCTTTCTTCAAAGAGAAGGAAGGCAAAGCAGGAAACGAGAGCTCAGACATCACTCTCATAATGATAACCCTGGTCCTAGTTTAGAGTTTGTTCAAGAGGGGTTCATCACACTTTGGTACTCTGACATGTGTTCTACCCAAATCTGCTAGCTATTATCTGGCAGACTCCTTCAGCCTGCACAAAACTCTAAATGCTCTAAATGTGTGTGTGTGTGCGTGTGTGTGTGTGTGTGTGTGTGTGTGTGTGTGTGTGTGTGTGTGTGTGTGTGTGTGTGTGTGTGTGTTGTGTTGTGTGTGTATGTGTATGTGTTGTGTATGTGTGTGTATGTGTGTGTGTGTTGTGTGTGTGTGGTGTGTGTGTGTGTGTGTGTGTGTGTGTGTGTATGTGTGTGTGTGTAGGTCAGGGGTGGGATGGGGTAGGTCCTATGAAACACTAAACTTGACATCACCATAATGAATGGGGAATAGGGGGGGGGGGGGGAGAGCAGGACCTATGAAATACTAAAACTGACACCTTAACACCACCAAAATGACTGAAGTAGTTAGACCGTGAACAGACCAGTTTTTATGTTGTGGCCTGGGACTGAACTAGAGACATCATATCTTTTTTTAAGTCCACAGTTCTTGCATAACATGTGGCCAGCCTGAGGAAAAAGCTGTCAAAAGCACCTGGTGTTCCAAGGCAGTCACCCTATGTTCCTTAACTTTGGTGATTGGACAAGAGTCGGTGTTTTCAACATGGTATGACAAATGGCAGAGAAAAACAAAACAGAACAAAACAAAATTAAAAAAACTCAAATACATCCAAACAAACCCACAACACACACACACACACACACACACACACACACACACACACACACACACACAAACAGAATGAAAATCCCATGATACACTGACCTCAGGGTTATGGAACAACCTTTACTTAAAAAAACAACAAAACAGAATTAAGCTATTCATGATAAACATTCTGTTATTCCTATTCCATTTTTATATAAAACAAGACAAGTGCTAATTCATATGGCTGACTGGCCATTGTTAATCATATATACAAAGAACAACAACAACAACAACAAAATAAATACACATAACTTGATGGTTAAAAAACAATAGGAACAAACAACAACAACAACAAATTAGGGAAGTCATCAAATATTTTTTCAAGAAAGTTTCGTGTATCTAGTCTTTGCTGATTTTTATATACTATACGCTTAGCTGTGGTCAGTTGGCCAGAAATACGTTCCTGCCTTTTTGTTTTGTTTTGTTTTGTTTCATCAGATACATGTTCTTATTCTGTTTTTGTATGTTTGTGGTACTTACCTGCTTGAACGCTAGTAATCACTTTGACATAGAATTTTACATTTCATCACCAGAATTTCATGATATATAATGCACTGACAATTTCCACTTCCACGTGATGTATCATTTACTGCTACCGTCAACACTGAACTGTATTTCTGAGCAGTGAGTCC
>JAPXFY010000028.1:19682666-19685166 GCA_030674185.1 Monoplex corrugatus
TAATCCGACAGACTTCACTAAGACTAGGAAGTTTGTGTGTTGGAGCCAGAGGTCATGCAGTGATCCAGCAGGTTTCTAAGACTGGGAAGTTTGTGCGAACCAGAGGTTGTGCGGTGATCCGGCAGACTTCTCGGATTCACAGGGTATCCCGATGGTGGCACTTTACTGCCACCCAACAAGAACAGTGGCTACTATGGCTGATTGAAGTGTGGGCTGAATGGAGTAATACTGTCAGATTTCATTGGATAAGGCTGTGCCAGTAGATTTGTGAGTAGATGTCGCGCCAGCAGGCAGCAAAAGTGTGTGTGGTGTTTTACAGTGATTTTATCGTGGTTCTATTTGGTTTTATGCATTGAATTTTGTATCAGTTTGTTGCTTTGAAATCCTGACACACGGTGATGTAAATATTAAAATTTTTTTTTGAATATTTCACCAGATAATCTGATTTTAAAGTTTTTATACCTACTTTTCATCATTTTAATTCAGCCGCTCAAGTCGGACATTTTATTCTGTGAACTGTGTTTACATCTTAGCCTACTGTGTTCGCCCAACGCTACAGCTTCCAAACCTTTGTGTTCTCTGGATTTAAGTGTTGTGAATTGATCAACCCACACACCAACCTGCAAGTATCTTCCTCTCCTGACTGGCTCGCAATTATGGACCCGTCTTTTATAAAACAAATTGGACTGACACTTTTTAAACACAGCAAGTGCTACCTCGGTGGAGGCGTCTACCAGCGAATACGAACACTGGGGCTGTGTCCTAAGCCCCGCACTGCGCGATCCTGTCGTGGTGGACGTCTCCACCGTCTTTGGCACAACCTGCCTCCTGCCCGACGCCACTTTTCGTCTCCTGCTTCTTCGTCTCCTCCACTGCCCCTGCCCTCGACCTCGCTGCTGCAAACTTCGTCTCCTCCTCTGCCGTCTTCGCCTTCGCCTTCTGTCCGGATAGTACCGCCTTCACCTTCTGTCCCGCTGGTGCCACCTTCACCTTCTGTCCCGCCGGTGCCGCCTTCACCTTCTGTCCCGTCGGTGCCGCCTTCGTCGCCACCCCGGCCACCACCATATGACTGTGATAAACTAAAATTATGCCTTTTTAATGCTCAGTCAACAAGCAAGGATGGCAAAACCGAAGTCATTGCTGATTTTATCGCAGATGAGCATGTTGACATTGCTTTTATCACAGAGACATGGCTTAACCCTCTTGGTCACGAACCTATACATGCTAGCCTCACTCCGAGTGGTTACAGGCTTGCTTCTTTCCATCGCTCATCCCGAGGTGGCGGTATCGCCATCCTCTACAACGACTCACTCCATTCCCGCCTATCTTTCTCGCAGTCTCTGCCTTTCTCCCATCCTTCTTTCGAGCACGTTGAAGTATCCTTCCAATCCACCCCTCACCCCATCACCTTCTCCTGTGTCTATCGACCCCCACCTAGCTCTGTCAACAAACTCACCACATCCACGTTTCTCTCTGACTTTGACCAATTGCTTGACCACTACTGCCTCTTACCTGGAAATCTCATCATTCTAGGTGACATCAATGTCCACTATGACAACACTCACCGTTATGACACAAGACATATCATCAACTCTCTGTCCAATCACAATATGACTCAACACATTTCTGAACCAACCCATCAAAAAGGTCACATTCTTGACTGGATCATTTCTCGTGATCACCACAATTCCGCTACTGACAACTGCTTTGTTCTTTCTACCCGTCTAACTTCAGCCCTTCCATCTGACCACTCTGCAATTCTCTTTTCTCTCGACATTTCTCCTCCTTCTCATACCATGCGCACAGTGACTCGACGCAATCTCAAATCTATCGACCTCTCCACATTTTCATCTGATGTCTCCCGTCTCCTTTCTGAAAAGTCACATAACCTTGCCGATGAATTCTATACTACTCTCCACCATCTTCTGGACACTCATGCTCCAGCCACAACCCGTCTTTTACCTGACCGCCCCCCTACCCCCTGGCTCACTCATGAGATTGCCTGTGCAAAACGTGCCCGCCGCAGAGCAGAGCGCCGTTGGCGCAAATCCAAACTCACTGTACACAGGCAACTTTTCCAAGCCTCTAAAACAAAAGTATCCACCCTCATTGCATCAGCAAAAACAAGCTATTTCCAAACCAAAATCCTGAATGCCTCTTCTTCAAAAGAACTCTTTACAACCATGAATCATCTCCTTGGCACACGAAAAGATTTACCTCTCCCAACAAAACATACAAATGAAGAACTCCCATCTGTATTCTCCAAGTATTTCACCACCAAAATACAAACTCTTCATGACAGGCTTGACAGGACACCCTGTCAACCATACCCACCTGACCCTTCCTTCTCTGGCACACCTCTTACTACTTTTACCCCAGTCTCACAAGAAGAAATTTTCAACACAATCAGATCCATGTCGTTCAAAACCTGCGAACTGGATCCTCTTCCAGGTTCTCTCTACTCCGACTGTCTCCCTACTCTCCTCCCATTCATCACTGA
>JAPXFY010000028.1:19697666-19710166 GCA_030674185.1 Monoplex corrugatus
TAATATATATATATATATATATATTTTATTAATATAGATATCTGTGTGTGTATGTGTGTATGTATGCATCTGTATGTGTATACACTCTCCATCTCTCTGTCTATGTCTCTCTCTCTCTTTGTCCCCTTCTCTACCCCAGCACTTTAACTTCATATAAAACACATAGATTCAGCAAGCTGGCTGACTTACTTGACAGAACCACCTACTCCAAATCCAAAGTTTGGAGTTCACTCACACCTCATTACATAAAAACCAACCTGCTTGCAGCCCATCTCAACGCTTTAATTATCATGGCGGTGTCAATCTTTCATAGGGTCGGTCCTGTCCTCAACGCTTTAACCATTATGGAGGTACCAGTCTTTCATAGATCCCCGTCCCGTCCATCCACTACCCACCCACCCCCTCCCCACTTCAAGACCTTGCCAGTGCATAAGGGTTTACGCAGGCACAAGAACTCTGCCTGATAACTGCCTCCAGAGTAGACTGAAGAGACGTGGAACTGTCAAAATGCCAAGAGTCCCTCTTGAACAAACTTCAAATAAATTCCCAAAGTTCGAAGTGCACGCGCTCTTACCTGTGCAGTCTAAGATTCCCACCGTTCCTGTGTGACCTCCAACAACTACTCTTGTTTCAGCCGCAGAGGGAACAAGAGCAAAGCTTCTCTCTGTACAAAAATGTTCTAGATAGATAGAGGAAGCTGACGCTGCGTCTGAACTCCTAGTTTCCTACGCTGCTCCCACCCCCCCCCCCCCCATCTCTCTCTTACCCCGTCCCCTTGTTTGTGCTTTGTCCACGTCAGTGTTCCTTTCGAGGTTAAAGTCCCACCAGAGATATGTATAGAGAGAGAGACAGGCAACTGGCTCCTTCTTCCTCTGTGATACGATCACATTGCCATGCCTCGGAGTTTGTGGACATGCAGAGCTGAATCATGTAGGTGCATCATACAGCCAGCTTCCGTTCAGTGTTATGGCCAAATGTTGGTTATAAACTACCCCCACCCCCGAAACAAACAAAAGAACAAAACAAACAAGCAAGCCAACAAACAAACAAACCAGCGAACCAATCAACAAACCAACCAACAAACAAACAAACAAGCAAACAAACAAACAACAAACAAACAAACAAACAAAAACAATTAAACAAACAAACAAACAAACAAACAAACAAACAAACAACCAACCAAACAAACAATCAATCAATCGATCAATTAATTAATCAAACAAACAAACAAACAAACAAACAAACAAACAACAAACAACAAGCGAGCCAAGAAACAAGCGAGCCAACAAACAAACAAACAAACAAACAAAAAACAAACAAACAAACAAACAAACAAACAAACAAACAAACGAACGAACAAACAAACAAGCAAGCCAACAAACGAACGAACAAACAAACAAGCAAACAAGCAAGCCAACAAACAAACAAACAAGCGAGCCAACAAACAAAAACAAACCAAACAAACAAACAAACAAACAAACAAACATACTGGTAGACTGGTTGCGAGTGTCATAGGATTAAGTTCCCTAGTCATGATTCACACTCCGCACACTATTGCGAAACAGATTGTTGGATATGTCCCTTTTTTGAAGATAAAATACACAGATACACATGTTATTTACGTGTAACCAAGTTTATTCCAATGATAGGCTGATACAAAACCAGTATAAAATGTAGTAAGACACTCTGGGAAGAGCCAGACAGCAGAAGGTCCTCAGAAGAGAAACCCCCGTCAAGCAATTGTTTTCGGCCCTTAACTCCTAACACTCTAAGGGGGCCGGGCCACATCCAGTCAGAATTTCATGAGGTGTTAATCTATCATTCTTATATCTCTGGTCCTACCGCTAACAGTGTGTACAAGGACTATTTCCACGTCATACCTAAATTTGTTGTTTCTTAAAGATAACATAAATGTCTGTTTCTTAACGACAATGTAAGTGTTTGTTTCTTAAAGATAATGTAAATGTTTGTTTCTTAAAGATAATGTAAATATTGGTTTCTTAAAGATAGTGTAAATGTTTCTTAAAGATAATGTAAATGTTTGTTTCTTAAAGATAATGTAAATGTTTGTTTCTTAAAGATAATGTAAATGATGGTTTCTTAAAGATAATGTAAAGGTTTGTTTCTTAAAGATAATGTAAATGATGGTTTCTTAAAGATAATGTAAATGTTGGTTTCTAAAAGATAAAGTAAATGTTTGTTTCTTAAAGGTAATGTAAATGTTTGTTTCTTAAAGATAATGTTATTTTTTTTCTTAAAGAAAATACATTTTCTTGTTGAGATGTTGAGAATGTCATAAGCCAGAATTTCACGGAGGTGCTAATCTATTCATTTTATATTCTGGTCCTACCGCTAGCAGCGTGTACAAGGACTATCTCCTCATCATACCTAAATTTGTTGTTTCTTAAAGGTAATGTAAATGTTTGTTTCTTAAAGATAATGTAAATGTTTGTTTCTTAAAGATAATGCAAATATTTGTTTCTTAAAGATAATGTAAATGTTTGTTTCTTAAAGATAATGTAAATTTTGTATAATGTAAATGTTTGTTTCTTAAAGACAATGTAAATGTTTGTTTCTTAAAGACAATGTAAATGTTTGTTTCTTAAAGATAATGTAAATGTTTGTTTCTTAAAGACTAATGTAAATGTTTTTTTTAAAGATAATGTAAATATTTGTTTCTTAAAGACATGTAAATGTTTGTTTCTTAAAGACAATGTAAATGTTTGTTTCTTAAAGATAATGTAAATGTTTGTTTCTTAAAGATAATGTAAATATTTGTTTCTTAAAGACAATGTAAATGTTTGTTTCTTAAAGACAATGTAAATGTTTGTTTCTTAAAGACAATGTAAATGTTTGTTTCTTAAAGATAATGTAAATGTTTGTTTCTTAAAGATAATGTAAATTTATGTATAATGTAAATGTTTGTTTCTTAAAGATAATGTAAATGTTTGTTTCTTAAAGATAATGTAAATGTTTATTTCTTAAATATATTGTAAATACTTGTTTCATCAATAATGCCATTTTTTTTTCTTAAGAAACTGTAAATGTTGAGTCTCTCATAAGCCAGAATTTTATCAGAGGTGCTAATCTATCGTTCTTATATCTCTGGTCCTACCGCTAGCAGTGTGGAATACGGACAATCCTCCACGTCATACGAAAAAGACCAACGTGGACGGCTGTGGGACACAGCATAACTACGTGTTACCCTGTCACAGTTTATGTGCCATGCACCTTGGACAGGTCTGGGGTCGTAAACGTCAGTTCCGGTGTCAGAAAAATTCGATGCATGACGGGTGAGAAGACCGTGCCGATGGCGTTAAGTCCTCGATCGGTAAAGGGCTTGGGTTCAACACGTGATGTCTTTTGCCATATATAACGTTAAGTATTTATTACGGTTTTTTTGTCGTTTGTAACATCTTGTACGAAATTGATCGGCACGCAGCTGGACAAGTTGTATATCAATATATTTGTATAAAAAGAATTATTCTTGATGTTTCTAGAGTTACAAACCTATCCTTTTATTTGGATATTTCTTAAAGATGATATATTTTTTATTACTATACTAATTTATTTTTTTTTGGGGGGGGGGGGTAAAGATCATAACGGTCTTTTTCTACGTGATATGCGGGTTGATCATCCCTGAAATAAGATGTCGCCATAGTAAAGTGCCACTCGTTATTTTCTTTTTCCTGTATGAGTGTGTTTTTGTTTACTTACAAAACAGCAATTTTTCTGCAGGATTTTGGCGTCAGCAATTTGTTTGCTTGCCTGCAACCAAGCATTCCGCACATAGACCTTGGTTTATCGTCTGATTTGAAAAACCACCACTCAGGATCGACTTGACTTCACCTCTCACCTTTCTCCCTCGCCGGGATCGGGGGTAGGAGCCACGCTCGACGTCACAAGTCTTCTCCAGGTCACACGACTGAGACATCTGTGGGCGACCTCCTGGATATCCAGACCACAGACTTCAGCGATGTTGTTGAAGTAGGAGGTGTGCGGTTGTCCCTTTCTTCTCCTTGCCTCAACTTTCCCCTGCAAGACCGTTGATATCAAATCTGTTTTGGTGTTTCTGTTCACATGGCCTACGTATTTCAGTTTTGTTGTTGTTGTTGATCTCTGTTATCAGTTGGCGCTTGACATCCAGTTCTTTTAACACGATATCATTTGTTCATCTGTCTGTCTATTTGACTCTGAGAAGTTGTCTACAAAGCAACATTTCTGCCGTATTGATTTTATTTTCTTCGTCTTTTCTCAGAGTCCAGGCTTCGCAACCATACATTAATTAAAACAGGCCAACTCGAGTTGAGGGGAGAGACAATTCCATGTCCGACTGGGATTCAAATCCAGGGAGGGGTGGGGGGAGGAGGTGAGGGCTGTAACCAGCCGAGAAGTTGCATGCCATCATTCTGGCACCAAACTGTTTTGGTGTTTCTTGAACTGCTAATACTTTCCACGCTTCTTCTTCTTCTTCTTTTGTTTGCTCTGGTTGCATGGTCACGCCACATCTGGCGATGCACGTGGCCATGTTTGCCTGTTCCTGAGGTGGCGTTTATTAAAGATAATGTAAATCATTTTTTGTTTCCTAAAGACAATAAAAGCTGGAGGGAAAGAGAACACCAGGTAGACCCAGGGAGAAAATAATGGACGGACTTGCAGGGTGGCTGAGGACAGAGAGGGTGGGAGATGTTACTTACAGCGACAAGGGATAGATACATATGGAGGTCCATGATCGCCAACGCCATGTGGCAGGGCACATGATGATGATGATGATGATGATGATGATGGTGATGATGATGATGATGAAAGACAATGTGAATGTTTAATTGTTTCTTGGAAATGTGAATGTTTCATTGTTTCTTAGACAAACGTTATCATATTCTATTAGTTCTAAAACAAAATGTAAATATATTATTTTTTTTTAAATGTAAATCATTTATATTCTCAGAGATAACGTAAATGTTTTATTGTTCTTTGAAAATGTAAATCTTTCGCCGCTTTTAAGAGAATGTAAATTATTTATATTCTCAGAGATAAGGTAAATGTTTTATTGTTCTTTGAAAAGGTAAAACTTTCGCCGCTTCTGAAAAAGCGAACGTGTTATTGTTTCTTACAAATGTAAATGTTTTATTGTTTCTTAAAGAAAATATGAATGGTTTATGTTTTTCTTAAAGAAATATGAATGTTTTGTGGTTTCTTAAAGAAATATGAATGTTTTGTGGTTTCTTAAAGAAATAAGGTTTTATGGTTTCTTAAAGATATGTAGGTGATTGTTTCTTTAAAAAAATAAAAGTTTTCTTTTGATTCTTAAAGATAATGTGAATGTTTTATTGTTTCTTCAAAATGAAAACTGTTTCATTGTATTATCGTAAAGGACAAATTTTCTTTTTTCTTACAGAAATGTAATTACATTTCATTGCTTATTAAACAAAACGTATTTTTCATTGTTTCTTAAAGAAAATGGAAATGTTTTATCCTGTCTTAAAAATTGCAAACATTTCATAGTTTCTTGAAGAAATGTGGTCATATTTTTTTGTTTCGTAAAAAATGTAAATGTTTTATTCTTTCTTTAAAAAAAAAAGTTTAATTGTTTCTTGAAGATATTGTAAATATTTGTTTCTTATGAATATTGTAAATATTTTATTGTGTCTTAAAAGACGTGTACATATACGCATGTTTTATCGTGTACATTTCATTATGATTTTCATGTAATATATTGTATTCAGGCAGAGTAGTAACCTCCCCTGAAATGTAAATGTGTTATCGCGTACGTTTCATTAAGATTTTCATGTAATGCCTTGTTTTCAGGCAGAGTAGTTGTCTCCCCATTTAAAAAATCAATCAAGTCTTTGTACAGTATTGCAACTGCACTTCATGCCTTTTGGGGAGGGTGGGGTTGGGGTTGGGGGTAAATTTACCAGAACATTGTACCCAACATACTGCAGTACAAAACGGAAAGAAGACAGTGTAAAACTGACGTGGCATCGAGATGTGTTCAATTAACCCTTTGATTCCCCGCACGCAGTCTGCCAACATCCTGAATAGTCAACCATGCTAGCAAAGCAGAAACTTAACCCTTTGCTCCCTCACCCTTTCCACCAGCTTCCTGCAAACTTAACCTTTTGACTCCCTCACCCTTTCAATCAGCTTCCTTCCTGCAGGAGACTAGTGGAAAGGGTGAAGGTGTCAAAAGGTTAAGTTTTTGCAGTTGGTGGACAGCGTGCAGGGAGTCAAAGGGTTAAAAAAAAGTGTTGGCTGCCACGTTTACCGTTAACAAACACAGGGAAACTCAGCGTGGTTTGTAAATGAAACGCGTAGCAACGCAGAGACGGGTGGCGCGATGGCCGAGTGGTTAAGATCCTGGTCTTCCTGTTGGAGTGTCCGAGTTCGAACCTGCTTGGTTCGATCCTGCCTGGGTACCTCCCGCCTGGTGCGTAAAAGGTGGACCTTTTCTCCATCATGTGGACAACATCAAACATATGTGCAGACTTGTTGGTCCTGGTCCCCCTTTCTTTTTTATGTGTGTATGAGTGGCTGGTAGGGCGTCAAATTAGCAGTTACATATCCTGTAAGAATATGCTAGTATTCAGTACCTGAATGAAAACATGACAACAACTAATATATACACACCACACCAAAGCAAAGCAAAGCAAAGCAAAGCAAAGCAAAGCAAAGCAAAGCAAAGCAAAGCAAAGCAAAGCAAAGCAAACCAAACCAAAACGAAAGAGAAAAACCCAAACAAACAAACGAACGAACGAACAAACGAACGAACGAACAAAAGAACAAACGAACAAACGAACAAACGAACAAACGAACGAACAAACAAACGAACAAACGAACGAACAAACAAACGAACGAACGAACGAACAAACGAACGAACGAACAAACGAACGAACGAACAAACGAACAAACGAACAAACAAACGAACAAACGAACAAACAAACGAAAAACAAACGAACAAACGAACAAACGAACAAACAAACGAACAAACGAACAAACGAACAAACAAAGGAACAAACAAACAAACAAAAGAACAAACAAACAAAAGAACAAAACAAAAGAACATAAGAACAAACAAGCAAACAAAAAATTAACAAGCAAGCAAGCAAGCAAACAAACAAACAAAAAGACCCGCCAAAAGAACCCACACCAAAAACCAAATAAAAACCAAAACAACAACAACAACAACAACAACAACACAAAGAATTAAGAAACGAATCAAACAAACAAAAACAGCGGCCAGCCACTTTAAAGCCCATTCTTTACCTCAAGTAGCCTACACGTGGTGGACACAGTGCACGTTACCTCAAGTAGCCTACACGTGGTGGACACAGTGCACGTTACCTCAAGTAGCCTACACGTGGTGGACACAGTGCACGTTACCTCAAGTAGCCTACACGTGGTGGACACAGTGCACGTTACCTCAAGTAGCCTACACGTGGTGGACACAGTGCACGTTACCTCAAATAGCCTACACGTGGTGGACACAGTGCACGTTACCTCAAATAGCCTACACGTGGTGGACACAGTGCACGTTACCTCAAATAGCCTACACGTGGTGGACACAGTGCACGTTACCTCAAATAGCCTACACGTGGTGGACACAGTGCACGTTACCTCAAGTAGCCTACACGTGGTGGACACAGTGCACGTTACCTCAAGTAGCCTACACGTGGTGGACACAGTGCACGTTACCTCAAGTAGCCTACACGTGGTGGACACAGTGCACGTTACCTCAAATAGCCTACACGTGGTGGACACAGTGCACGTTACCTCAAGTAGCCTACACGTGGTGGACACAGTGCACGTTACCTCAAGTAGCCTACACGTGGTGGACACAGTGCACGTTACCTCAAATAGCCTACACGTGGTGGACACAGTGCACGTTACCTCAAGTAGCCTACACGTGGTGGACACAGTGCACGTTACCTCAAATAGCCTACACGTGGTGGACACAGTGCACGTTACCTCAAGTAGCCTACACGTGGTGGACACAGTGCACGTTACCTCAAGTAGCCTACACGTGGTGGACACAGTGCACGTTACCTCAAGTAGCCTACACGTGGTGGACACAGTGCACGTTACCTCAAGTAGCCTACACGTGGTGGACACAGTGCACGTTACCTCAAGTAGCCTACACGTGGTGGACACAGTGCACGTTACCTCAAGTAGCCTACACGTGGTTGACACAGTGCACGTTACCTCAAGTAGCCTACACGTGGTGGACACAGTGCACGTTACCTCAAATAGCCTACACGTGGTGGACACAGTGCACGTTACCTCAAATAGCCTACACGTGGTGGACACAGTGCACGTTACCTCAAATAGCCTACACGTGGTGGACACAGTGCACGTTACCTCAAGTAGCCTACACGTGGTGGACACAGTGCACGTTACCTCAAGTAGCCTACACGTGGTGGACACAGTGCACGGAACGAGGGAAAAGAAAAAGCCGGTACACACACATAGCAGAGATTTATTGTGCTTCCGAATAATTGTGTATTTATCATAATCATTTCTCTGTGTGTGATCTTTGATATACAGATTTATTGTTGTTAAGGTTTTCATTGATATAATTTTGTATTATCCACCAGTCGCCATGGTGTAGTGCTTAGCGCAACGGACTACCGACTGGAAGGCTGTGGGTTCGAATCCTCCCCACCAGTCCCTTCAAAAATCATTATGGAATTTTTCGGTTCTAACCGACTCCTACCCAGAGTTGGGCGTGCTATGGGCTCATTGGGAACACTGGGACCACACAAGTCGAGTCTCATCCACTTCACGGATGCGTCATTGAGGGTGTTTGCTCAAATCTTCTGACCAGCACCGCAGGTGTCTGTATCTCTCGGGCCTGGTTGACGCCAGTGTATGTTATGATAGTAAGCGTAGAGTACAGCCCTGTCACGCAGTCACAATCCTAGATGGAACTCCATAACATCATGATTATCATCCTCATCGATATCAGCATCATCGCACTGTAAAAAAAAATGTGCCAACTTCTGTGGCCATTGAGATGGCGTAGAAAATAGGACCAAAAAAAAAAAAAAAGGTGAGCGCAAAGGTAACCTCCCTGAGGTGCGATGATCCTTAAAAAAAGTTTTGGATTATCGGCAGATCTGGGATTTATTTTTCGCCCCGTTTCGTGTCTGCACCAATTTCTTTGAAAATACCGATGATGATGATGATGATGATGATAATGATGATGATGATGATGGCGGTGACGATGATGATGATGGTGATGATGATAATTGTTATTAGTGTTGTTATCACTATGATTACTTTTTTTTCTTTCCTTGTTCCATCTGGCTGCCATTACTTCCATGCCGTTTTTTTTTTCGTTTTTAATCTTCCTTTTTGTTACATTTTTAGTAAAAAGGGAGAATATTTCATATCGACTGGTGGTGTCTCTGTCTGTGTCTGTGTGTGTCTGTGTGTGTGCCTGCATGTCATCATCATTATCATCATGTGCCCTGCCGCATGGTGTTGACGATCATGGCCCTCCATACAAATCTACCCATTGCAGCTGCAAGTATATCTACACCCTCTCTGTCCTCATCTACTCTGCAAAATCATCCAACATTTTCCTCATCTGCTCTGCAAAATCATCCAATATTTTCTACCTGGCTCTACCTGGTGCTGTCTTTTCTACCAGCTTTCATGTTGTGACCAGGTGCTCAAATTTATCTTGTCTCATAAACTGTCGTATGAATGTTGCTTGTCTTTTCCTAATCTTCTTCCATTAATGTTCTTTTTGTGCTTGTCTCTTTCAAGACTGTCTCGTTTGTTTTCTTTTGCTGTCCATGAAACTCTTTTAACGTTCTTCTTAGAAACCACATTTCAGCTGGCTCAACCTTGTTCTGACTTTGCTTGTTGGCTTGTCCACGCTTTGTATCCTTACGTGTGTGTCTGACTGTGTTAGTAAAGTGACATCATGATTCTCTCAGCTGTTTCTGAATGCAACTTTCTAAACTCGGGTCAAAAGACTGTTCAAGAGTCACGACTGTTTAAGTCTGGAGGACAATGTGCCAAGGTCAAGGTCACACGAAGCAAACCCCCCCCCCAAAAACCCAACCAAACTACACAAAAACAAAAACAAAACAACAAAACAAAAAACAACCAAAAACAAAAACACCCCCCCCCCCCCCTGCAAATCTGCACTATTTGAAGAAGGTACCTGAGCAGCACTTTCTTTTAGGAATTTGTGACATTGTTTCAGTTCTGTTTTCCTACTGTAACAGGCTGTCGTTGTCCTCATTTCTCATCGAAATTTGTCCTTGAAGGGGTTGCTGGGGGCTCTTTCAGTATAAACATCATCCCCACCTTCTGGAAACTCTCTGCCGGATTCTTCCTCTTTCTACCTCTCTCTAGGGAGAAGATTGGCAAAATGGTTAAGACGTTCGCCTGTCAATAACTTAACTCGAGGTTCCAGGGTTCGTTCCCCGTAGAGGCCTCGACTTTTTTCCTCAGTTTGACCGGAAAATCGAACTGAACATCTAGTCCTTCGGAAGGGCACGAAAAATGAGTCGGATCCGTGTGCCTTCTGGCTGCGCACGCTAAAGATCCCACGGCAATTGAAAATCGTGAAGAGCAGGGCATTGCCTGGCTGCCTTGGTACAAAACATTGGACAGATAGGTTGATTTCCCGGGTCCCACCCCTTGAAGACCAATTAGCCTTCTTGCCTTTCTGAAGTCTTGGTAAAAAGAAGGACTTCAGGACCTGGCCATCTCGTGGGTTTATGTGCAGGCTTATCTGGATTTTCTCCATCACAAGGCACCTGTGACGTTAGTGTATATGGAATTCATTCCGCGCACGGAGACGTCATCCTGAGAAACTGAAATTGAAAATGAAACCGCCTCTCTTTTCTTTCTGTCTTTCTTTCTTCTGTCATCTGTCCCTGCTGCTGATCTATTCACCTGTATATGTTCACCAATATTGTCCCCCTGTGTCACCAGAGGACAACAGGACATCCAAACACTATTAGAGACTTTGCCATGCCACTGCTGACCTAGTGATATCATCATCATCAGGTGCCCTGCCGCATAGCGTTGGCGATCATGGACTTCCATCTGTCTCTATCTCTCGTTGCCCCTAGCATCTCCCCCACCCTCCTCGTCCCCAGCCACTCTGCAAGTCCGTCCAGCATTTTCTCTCTGGGTCTACCTGGTGCTCTCTTTCCCTCCGGCTTTCCCGTTGTGACCAGGTGCTCTAAATCTCCCTTCCTCATAAAATGGCCTATAAATGTTGCCTGTCTTTTCCTAAATCTTCCTTATGAATGATTACGTGTGTCTGTCTCCATCAAGACTGTCTCGTTTGTTTTCTTTGCTGTCCATGGAACTCTCAACATTCTTCTTAGAAACCACATCTCGGTTTGCCTGAATCTTGTTCTGGCTTTGCTTGTTGACCTCGTGATATAGGGTTTAGTATATACCTATTTCAGACTGCTTCAGTCTCTGTCGGTGACAAAACACCTACCTCAGGCGGAAATGTGGACATGTGACACATTCTTTCGTGACATAGGAATGAAGGGAGAAGGTTTGTCATAGATAGGAAAGGACTCAAAGGGTTAAAGCCTGACATACTTTTTATTAGGACTGATGATTGGATACATGTAGTAACTGCATTTTTGGCTCTGAGGAAAAATGACGTGAACAATAAATTTTAGAAACTTTAGGCCAGTTTTACATATGCTTTGGTGCTTTTAGTTATCTAAAAACAAGTGTGACTGCCCGCGTTCAAGCAAACCCGAACCAGAAAAACAAAACAAAACAAAAACAAAAAACAAAACAAACACGAAAAACGAATAAGAACGCGTATTTAACCCTTTAATCCCCGCACCTTGTCCACCAGCATCGTGCATTGGCAACCATACTAACAAAGCAAAAACTTAACCCTTTGACTCCCGCACCCTGTCCACCAGCATCCTGCATTGGCAACCATACTAGCAAAGCAAAAGCTTAACCCTTTGACTCCCTCACCCTATCTACCAGCTTCCTGCAGGAAGCTGGTGGACAGGGTGTGGAAGTCAAGGGGTTACATTTTTGAAGTTGTGGATAGGGTGCAGGAGTTAAAGGGTTAATACAACAAGACAAGACAGGCCAAATTTTCGGCAAACTGGCCTTTGCTAAGCGTAAGATCACACACAAACAAACACCAGATGCAAAAATTAGGAGAAAAAGACTGAAACTTCCCTGCTGCTCCGTCCAGTGTGAGAAAAGGGATTTAGTTATGTTTATAATGTAGTTAGGTTTGTTTTAGTTTACATTTGTAGTTAGGTTTGTTTTAGTTTATATTTGTAGTTAGGTTTGTTTTATTTCATATTTGTAGTTAGGTTTGTTTTAGTTTATATTTGTAGTTAGGTTTGTTTTAGTTCATATTTGTAGTTAGCTTTGTTTTAGTTCATATTTGTAGTTAGGTTGTTTAGTTATATTTAGTTAGGTTTGTTTTAGTTTATATTTGTAGTTAGGTTTGTTTTAGTTCATTTGTAGTAGTTTTTTTATAT
>JAPXFY010000028.1:19715166-19725166 GCA_030674185.1 Monoplex corrugatus
GAAAGAAACTAACAAATAAAGAAACATAACCAACCAACCAACTAACCAACCAAAAAACCCAAACCAAACCAACCAACCACAACAACCAACCAACCAGCCAACCAACCAACCAACCAACCAACCAACCAACCAAACCAAACCAACCAACCAACAAACCAAACCAACCAAACAACCAACCAAACCACAAACCAACCAACCAACCAACCAACCAACCAACCAACCAACCAACCAACCAACCAACCAACCAACCAACCAAACAACCAACCAACCAACCAACCAACCAACCAACCAACCAACCAACCAACCAACCAACAACCAAACCAAACACAAGAAAGAAAGAAAAGATGCTCTTACCAGTAACAAGTAACACCACAGCCCACGCGCCGTTTTCTTACTGCTCTTGATCTCCCGGGACCGAATTATCACTGATGATGTCTATGTCCTCTTCAAGGATTCCCATTTCCCGTATCGCCTCTTTCGCAACATTGTGGATTTGATTGAGTTGCTCGAAGAGGTCGCGTATCTTCTCCGACAGGTCTTTCACATAATCATTACACTTCTCCAGATCGGACGTCCCCTCCGCATACTCCGACACCCAGACACACACCAGGAAGAAGAGACAGAAAAGCCGAGAGAACTGCATTCTGAAAACGACAACGACGACGACGACGATGTGATGACGATGATGATGATGATGATGATGATGACGATGACGATGACGACGACGATGATGATAATGATAATAATAATGATGATGATAGTGATGATGATGGTAATAATAACAACAACAATAATGATAATAATAATGATAAAATACTATCAATAATAATAATTATAATAATAATTACATGATGATAATGATGATGGTGGTGGTAGTGGTGGCTGGTGCTGGTGATGATGATGATGATTATGATGACGATGACGACGACGACAACAACAACAACGATGACGACGACGACGATGGTGACGACGACGACGACGATAACAAGAATAACAACATCATTGATAAACAACAACAACAATGATGATAACAATAACAACAACAACAATTACAGCAATGACAACAAAACAACAACAACCAACAACAACAACACAACATCAACAACGATGATGCTGAAAAAGGTGATATGATAATGATGATAATAATGATAATGGTAATGATAATGATGATGATGACGACAACGACAACGACGACAACCACAACGACGACGATGACGACGACGATGTTGATGATAATGATGATGATGATGATGATGCTTATGACGACGACGACGAGAGAGAGAAAGAGAGATGAACAAGATTTTCTCAGTTTTGTACAGCTGGAGGTTTATCAAAGTTTAAGTCAAAGCTATGGACTGATAAAAAGACGCAAGTACGTAGGTTCGTCAGATAAAGCTTCAAGGTGAAGGTCACACGAAACAACAACAACAACAACAACAACAACAACAACAACAACGACGACGACGACAAGAACAAGAACAACAACGACGACGACGACGACAAGAACAAGAACAAGAACAAGAACAAGAACAAGAACAACAACAACAGCAACAACAGCAACAACAACAAGAGAGGGTTTCCCCAAATCAACCCTTTTGGAGGAAGATACGAGATCTGTCATTTTTCAAAAAGTTTTGAAAATGTTTAGTTTGGTTTGGTTCAGTTTTTATGTCGACACCCACCTCAGGTGATATGGCCGACGGGGATAACCATCCCAGGGAAAGTGGGGAAAGGGGAGGGGGGGGGGGGGCTTATCTAATCCTATACTGACACCACCAGAACAACAATGATGTTAAGATGGGACAGTGAGAAGGCCAGTTTTAATATAGCACACCCCGGGATTCGAACCCACAATCCTTATTAGCATGTGAACCCGACTCTCAAACCAACTGAACTGCTGGGGCCCGCACCAAAATGCTTATAATCTGTTTTCCCCTTTTATTTGCAGCCTAAGTACCATTGTCTCCATCGCATGTCAGGTTATCTTGTCTGTTAATTGTTCACTGTCAAAGCGGCCATGAGAAGTTCTAAATTTGATGTTCTTGTGGGGCGCAAAAAGTTGAGGTATAAGAAAAGAAAAGGAGAATTGTTAGAATGGCTTGACTATCTTGCTCTTTTTGTGAGAGAGATTTTGTTTAGCTTTGTTTCTCTCAGACATGGTCATTTGTCAAGTCGTCAGCCAGGCTCTTTTGGATAAAAGATGTAGTAAAGAGAGATACTTTAATATCTACCAGATGTGTATGTGTGTATGTATGACAGACATAAGAGAGAGAGAGAGAGAGAGAGAGAGAGAGAGAAAGAGAGAGAGAGAGAGAGACAGCGAAAGAGATATAGATAGATAGATAGAGAGAGACAGAGACAGAGACAGAGAGACAGAGACAGAGATAGGGAGAGAGAGAGAGAGAGAGAGAGAGAGAGAGAGAGAGAGAGAAACAGAGATGGAGAGAGACATGGAGAGAGGGAAAGAGAGAGACAGAGAGAGGGAGACAGAGAGATATAGAGAAAGAGAAAGAGGCTGAGAGAGCGAGAGAGACAGAAAAAGAGAAAGAGAGAGAGAGAGAGACAGGGAGAGAGCACACAGAGAGAGAGAGGGGGGGGGAGAGACTGAGAGATCGAGAGAGATAGAGCAAAAGAGACAGCAGACACAGAGACAGAGAGAGAGAGAGAGAGAGAGAGAGAGAGAGACAGAGAGAGAGAGAGAGAGAGAGACAGACACAGACACAGACACAGACACAGACACAGACACAGACAGAGACACAGACACAGACACAGACACAGACAGAGACACAGATACAGACATAGACACAGACACAGACACAGACAGAGACACAGACACAGACACAGACACAGAGACAGAGAGAGAGGGGGAGAGAGAGAGAGAGACAGAGAGAGAGAGAGAGAGACAGACACAGACACAGACACAGACAGAGACAGAGACAAAGACAGAGACAGAGACAGAGACAGAGACAGAGACAAAGACAGAGACAAAGACAGAGACAGAGACAGACACAGACACAGACACAGACACAGACACAGACACAGACAGAGACAGAGACAAAGACAGAGACAGAGACAAAGACAGACGACAGAGACAGAGACAGAGACAAAGACAGAGACAGAGACAGAGACAGACACAGACAGAGACAGAGACAGAGACAGAGACAAAGACAGAGACAGAGACAAAGACAGAGACAGAGACAGAGACAGAGACAAGATAGAGACAGAGACAGACACAGACAAAGACAGAGACACAGACAGAGACACAGACAGAGACAGAGACAGAGACAGAGACAGAGACAGAGACAGAGAGGTATTTCTTACTTGCGGCAGAAAACACCGAGATGGGGAAAAATATTCAAACTGCTCTGAGAAAAAGTAGCCACAGCCACAAAGGGAGAAAACTGAGATCCAGAAGAGAGAGAGAGGAGAGAGAGAGAGGGAAGAGAGAGAGAGAGAGAGAGAGAGAGAGAAAGAGAGAGAGAGAGAGAGGGAGAGAGAGAGAGGGAGAGAGAGAGAGAGAGAGAGAAAGAGAGAGAGAGAGAGGGGAGATAAAGAGAGAGATAGTGAGAGAAAGAGACAGAGACTGAGAGAGCGAGAGAGAGAGAGTGAGAGACAGAGAGTGAGTGGGAGAGAGAGAGAGAGTGTGTGAGAGAGAGAGAGAGAGGTGAGAGGGAGAGAGGGAGAGACAGGGACAGAGACAGAGACAGAGACAGAGACAAAGACAGAGACAGAGACAGAGACAAAGACAGAGACAGAGACAGAGACAGAGACAAAGACAGAGACAGAGACAGAGAGGTATTTCTTACTTGCGGCAGAAAACACCGAAATGGGTAAAATATTGAAGCTGCTCTGAGAAAAAGTAGCCACAGCACAAAGGGAGAAAACTGAGATCCAGTCCTCTTTAAACTACGTACCCACACAAAATAAACTCATTAAATTGTCAACTGACATGATTTCACAGACTGGCTTTCAAACCATAGCTATAAATAGTAAGATAGACCGGCATATCTCAGAGGCCGACCATTTGACAGGTTCAGGCTCTGACTTCCATTTCAGTATCGATTTCAGTTTCTCAAGACGACACGACGTCTTCGTGCTCGGAACGAATTTTATATACACTAACGTCACAGGTGCCGTGTGTATGGTGACTGAAGCCGCTCTGAACAACTTCCGGCCTTTGACAGCCTCAGCGGCTTGTTTTGTTAGATAAACACATCTTTACAACGAAATGACGTTGTCACAAGTTAAAAGATCATTGTTTGGAAATAGTAGTGTATTTCTGTGGCGATAGTTTTGTTCGTACTTCTGTGTTATTGACCAGAGATGGGAGCTTTTTCCTCAAATCTCTTTCATTTTCCTGTTTCATTCCTAAGCATTTTATTTTGTTTTACTTATTTATTTATTTATTTATTTATTCATTTAGTTACTATTATTTATTTATTTATTTATTCATTTGTTTATTTATTTATTCGTTTATTCATTTATTTGCTTTTTCATTCATTTCTTTATTTATCTAGTTATTTATTTGTTTCTTTCTTTCTCTATTCATTCATTCATTCATTCATTCATTTATTCAGTCAGTCAGTCATTTATTCATTATTTTGTTTATTCATTTATCTATTCATTTATTTGTTTATTCATTTATCTGTTTATCTATCTGTTATCTATCTATCTAAGTATCTATGTATCTATCTATGTATCTATCTATGTATATATCTATGTATCTGTCTGTGTATCTATCTATCTATCTATCTATCTAGTTTTTGATCGTAAACTCTCCGTCAGAATGATTTATAAGTGGATGGTTATCATTGTCTATTTTCTAAGAACTGTGTGACACAGCAAACCCTAGCGGACTGTGCAACTTTGTTTGTTCGTCTGAATCATTTTCAGTCAATGGCTTGTCATTGTTTTGTTAGAACTGAAGCGAGCTGAGTGACACAGCAAACCTTTGCAGATTCTTTAGCCCTGTCTGTCAGAATAAATTTATAAGTCGATGGTTTGTCATTGCCTATTTTCTCAGAACTGAAGCGAGCTGACTGACATAGCAAACCCTGGCAGATTGTTTGGCTCTGTTTGTCCATCAGAATAAATTTCTAAGTCGATGGCTTGTCATTGCCTATTTTCTCAGAACTGAAGCGAGCTGAATGAAACAACAAAACCCTTGCGGATTGTGTAGCTCTGTTAGTTCGGCAGGACAATTTTTTAGTCGATGACTTCTCTCTCTCTCTCTCTCTCTCTCTCTCTCTCTCCCACTCACTCTCTGTCTCTCACTCTCTCTCTCTCGCTCTCTCAGTCTCTGTCTCTGTCTGTTTTTTTCTTCTTCTAGAACTGAAGCCAGTTGAGTAAAACGGCAAACCCTGGCGGACTGTTCAGCTCTGTTTGTCTGTCAGAATAATCATTGTCTGTTATTTAACGAGTTTATTTTGTGTGGGTACGTAGTTTAAAGAGGACTGGATCTCAGTTTTCTCCCTTTGTGGCTGTGGCTACTTTTTCTCAGAGCAGCTTCAATATTTTACCCATCTCGGTGTTTTCTGCCGCAAGTAAGAAATACCTCTCTGTCTCTGTCTCTGTCTCTGTCTCTGTCTTTGTCTCTGTCTCTGTCTTTGTCTCTGTCTCTGTCTCTGTCTCTCCCTCTCTCCCTCCCACCTCTCTCTCTCTCTCTCCCACTCACTCTCTGTCTCTCACTATCTCTCTCTCGCTCTCTTAGTCTCTGTCTCTGTCTGTCTGTTTTTTCTAGAACTGAAGCCAGTTGAGTAAAACGGCAAACCCTGGCGGACTGTTCAGCTCTGTTTGTTTGTCAGAATAATCATTGTCTGTTATTTTAGAACTGAAGCTAGTTGAGTGCAACAGGAATCCTTGCAGATAGTGCCGCTCTGTTTGTCTGTCAGAATAATTTATAAACCAATGGCATCATTGTCTGTTTTTGTCTAGAACTAAAAGCCAGCTGAGTAAAACGGCAAACCCTGGCGGATTGTTCAGTCTGTTTGTCCGCCAGAATGATTCGTTAGTCAGTGGTTATCATTGTCTGTTGTTTTCTAGAACTAGAGCGAGCTGAGTGACACAGCAAACCCTTGCGGATTGTGCTAGCTCTGGTGACAGAGCTGTGGACTTCAAAACCCATGTCTAAATTAACCCTTTGACTCCCGCGCCCTGTCCACCAGCATCCTGCATTGTGTGCCATGCCAGCAAAGCAAAAACTTAACCTTTTGATTCCCTCATCCTATCCATCAGCTTCCTGCTGTTGGTGGACAGGGTGAGGGAATCCAAGAGTTAAGTTTTTGCTGTTGGTGGATAGGGTGCAGGAATCAAAGGGTTAAGTTCAACATCTCAGCCCACAACCTAAAGACTGGTCTGTCTGCCGCCCATACGTAATGCTCCCATCATTTTGCTGTGTCAGCTTAGTTTGGGGGTCGTTCAGGAGGGACTCACGGCACTCGGGCGATTCCATAAGCGCTCCATCCAAATAGCGCAAAGCAAATATCTGGCAGACTCTCTCAGCCTGCACGAAAATCCTACAACAACAGCAGCAGTAACAACAACAACAACGACAACAACAACAACAACAACAAAAACAACGACAACAACAATGACAACAACAGCAGCAACAACAACAACAACAACGACGACGACGACAACAACAACAAAAACAAAGACAACAACGACAACAGCAGCAGCAACAACAACATTAACAAGAACAACAACAACAACAACAAACCACGAGGGGATCAATCACAAAATGCAACAGAGCTACTTGCCTGTCTATCTATCTATCTATCTATCTATCTATCTATCTATCTATCTATCTATCTATCTATCTATCTATCTATCTATCTATCTATCTATCTATCTATCTATCTATCTATCTATCTATCTATCTATCTATCTATGTCTATGCTGGGGGACGAACGCATGAAGTGTGCGATAATTTTTTTTTTATTGCCTCGATCTTAAAGTCAGAGTTAAGTCGTAAATTGCAAAGATGCCTGTCTCGTGTCACTGTCATGCAGCGTGCGTAAGTTTTTCATTTTTCTTCCTTTTTTTTCTTTTTTTGTTGTTGTTTTGTTGTTGTTTTGTTGTTGTTTTGTTGTTGTTTTGTTGTTGTTTTGTTGTTGTTTTGTTTAGATTCATGTCTTATTTCAAAGGGATATTGCGTGATTTCAGCCAGGGAGATTGAATGATTGATTGATTGATTGATTGTGTGTGTGTGTGTGTGTGTATGTGTGCGCGTGCTTGCGTGCGTGTGTGTGTGTGTGTGTGTGTGTGTGTGTGTGTGTGCGCGTGTGCGTGTGTGTGTGTGGTATGTGTGTGTGTGTGTGTTTGTGTGTGTATGTGTTTACAAGTTTGTGTGTGTCTGTCAGTAAGTGTGTGTGTGTGTGTGTATGTATGTGTGTGTGTGTGTGTGTGTGTGTGTGTGTGTGTGGTGGTGTGTGTGTGTGTGTGTGTGTGATGATCATTTTAATCTTCTTCATCGCATGGCACCCGTGGCGTTAGTGCATATGGAATTCATTCTGAGTGCTGAGACGTCATCTTCAAAAACTGAGACTGAAACTGAGATGGCTTTATTGCAAGGAAATGATCTGTCTATCTGCAATATTCCATCTGCCATCTATCTATCTATCTATCTATCTATCTATCTATCTATCTATCTATCTATCTATCTATCTACCTGTCTGCCTATCTGCCTATCTAACTATCTTTCTATCTGTCTGTCAGTCTGTCTGTCCATCTATCTGTCTCTCTATCCATCCATCCATCCATCACTCACTCTCTCACTCACTCACTCACTCATTCACTCACTCATCCACTCATCCATCCATCCATCTATCCATCCACCCACCCACCCACACACACCCCCACACACCCATCCATCAATCCATCATCCATCCATCCATCCATCCATCCATGCCCATAAAAGTTTTACCAGCTGATCATTGTCTCGCTTAATCCACGCCAACCTTCAGTCTCTGTGTGTAAGGAACGTGTCTCGGAGCTACAAAGATCTGCGGTTTTTATCGTTCTGTTCTGAGCCCTCTGCAGCGTTGTGTGCCACTGGTTGTTCCAGGGAGATACTTTTGGACAGCACGACACAATGCCAGTTACCGATCTCTCGCTGTTTATGTCTCTGGCCTGCCTGTCATCATTATATCGTTAACTTCCTTTTCTTGACACCTTAAAAGTGTAAAGTGAAAGATAAGATATAGACAGAAAAGTCATACTGCCTATCTCTTTTATGATGAAACATAATAGAGCCATACTTAGATGCTCCCTCCACCCCCCCCCCCCCTGTGGGGATGCTGGGGGCGATTTCAGTGTAAATAGTATCCCCACATTCTGTGTTAGAAATTTCCTCTTTTCTCTCACTGTCTTTGTTTCTGCCTTGTTCTTTTGCTTTCTGTCGTTTCTTCCTATCATTTTCTGCCTCGCTGGTCTAGTCACCTGTATGTGTTCGATAAAGTCTTGCGTACTTTTTCTAAGGAGTGATAATTGGATACACGTAATTAGTGCATTTTTTGGCCCAAAAGAAACGAGATATGCAGAAGCAATTTTAGGTAATTTCGACCCGTTTTCATATACGCTTTAGTGACCTTAGTTGTTTTTAAATTCGTATTCAGGTATGTTTTTTTTAAATCCCCTGTTTGATAAATTGGAAGGAGTGATCAACGCCAGGGGCATCTCTTTAGATTATGTACACGAATACATTGATATGTGTACTTAATTTATTATTTTTTTCTTCTGTTCAAGTATTGTGTATGTTTTGAAACAGGTTATAGCCCTGATATAGCTCTACGCAGTCGGCTGGGCTTTCAACAGAAAATAACAATAACTTAGATGCTCCAGCGTATGAGGCAGCACAATCACTCCAATGGGCTCGGTTGGCAGAGAGTCTCAGGGCATCACTACAGCGTCTATCCATCAGTTGTAGGTCTGTGTCACTCCAACGTCTGTCCACCTGTTGTAGGTCTGTGTCACTCCAACGTCTGTCCACCTGTTGTAGGTCTGTGTCACTCCAACGTCTGTCCACCTGTTGTAGGTCTGTGTCACTCCAACGTCTGTCCACCTGTTGTAGGTCTGTGTCACTCCAACGTCTGTCCACCTGTTGTAGGTCTGTGTCACTCCAACGTCTGTCCACCTGTTGTAGGTCTGTGTCACTCCAGTGTCTGTCCATCAGTTGTAGGTCTCTGTCACCTGTCACTCCAGTGTCTATCCACCAGTTGTAGATCTCTGTCAACCGTCACTCCAGTGTCTATCCACCTGTTGTAGGTCTGTGTCACTCCAGTGTCTATCTATCAGTTATAGGTCTGTGTCACCTGTCACTCCAGTGTCTATCCACCAGTTGTAGATCTCTGTCAACCATCACTCCAGTGTCTATCCACCTGTTGTAGGTCTGTGTCAACTGTCACTCCAGCGTCTATCCACCAGTTGTAGGTCTCTGTCAACCATCACTCCAGTGTCTATCCACCAGTTGTAGGTCTGTGTCAACTGTCACTCCAGCGTCTATCCACCAGTTGTAGGTCTCTGTCAACCATCACTCCAGTGTCTATCTATCAGTTATAGGTCTCTGTCAACTGTCACTCCAGTGTCTATCCACCAGTTGTAGGTCTGTGTCACCTGTCACTCCAGTGTCTATCCACCAGTTGTAGGTCTGTGTCAACCGTCACTCCAGTGTTTGTCCACCAGTTGTAGGTCTCTGTCAACCGTCACTCCAGTGTCTATCCACCAGTTGTAGGTCTGTGTCACCTGTCACTCCAGTGTCTTTCCACCAGTTGTAGGTCTGTGTCAACTGTCACTCCAGTGTCTATCCACCAGTTGTAGGTCTCTGTCAACCGTCACTCCAGTGTCTATCCACCAGTTGTAGGTCTGTGTCACCTGTCACTCCAGTGTCTTTCCACCAGTTGTAGGTCTCTGTCAACCGTCACTCCAGTGTCTATCCACCAGTTATAGGTCTGTGTCACCTGTCACTCCAGTGTCTATCCACCAGTTGTAGGTCTGTGTCACC
>JAPXFY010000028.1:19735166-19760166 GCA_030674185.1 Monoplex corrugatus
ACTACTGACAGGCAGAAAGCTATGAGCAGTATCACTCTACTGAAAACTCACATGGTCTACTACTGACAGGCAGAAAGCTATGAGCAGTATCACTCTACTGAAAACTCACATGGGTCTACTACTGACAGGCAGAAAGCTATGAGCAGTATCGCTCTACTGAAAACTCACATGGGTCTACTACCGACAGGCAGAAAGCTATGAGCAGTATCACTCTACTGAAAACTCACATGGGTCTACTACCGACAGGCAGAAAGCTATGAGCAGTATCACTCTACTGAAAACTCACATGGGTCTACTACCGACAGGCAGAAAGCTATGAGCAGTATCGCTCTACGAAAACTCACGTAGGTCTACTACCGACAGGCAGAAAGCTATGAGCAGTATCACTCTACTGAAAACTCACGTAGGTCTACTACCGACAGGCAGAAAGCTATGAGCAGTATCGCTCTACAAAAACTCACATGGGTCTACTACCGACAGGCAGAAAGCTATGAGCAGTATCACTCTACTGAAAACTCACGTAGGTCTACTACCGACAGGCAGAAAGCTATGAGCAGTATCGCTCTACAAAAACTCATGTGGATCTACTACTGACAGGCAGAAAGCTATGAGCAGTATCGCTCTACAAAAACTCATGTGGATCTACTACTGACAGGCAGAAAGCTATGAGCAGTATCGCTCTACAAAAACTCATGTGGATCTACTACTGACAGGCAGAAAGCTATGAGCAGTATCGCTCTACAAAAACTCATATGGGTCTACTACTGACAGGCAGAAAGCTATGAGCAGTATCGCTCTACAAAAACTCATGTGGATCTACTACCGACAGGCAGAAAACTATGAGCAGTATCACTCTACTGAAAACTCACATGGGTCTACTACCGACAGGCAGAAAGCTATGAGCAGTATCACTCTACTGAAAACTCACATGGGTCTACTACTGACAGGCAGAAAGCTATGAGCAGTATCGCTCTACAAAAACTCACATGGGTCTACTACTGTCCCGAACACGCTGGTGTTAAGGGAAATGAACGTACCAAAAACTTTCAGGTAAAGCCACTTCGACAAAACTTCTACGTCTTTGAAAGTCTGAAGTTCTCAGACGCTTAAAACCACACCTTGCGAATAAAATGTGAGTCATCATACTTCTGATCGTCTTGACTGAAAAGAAATAGTAGTTAGAGGAAGTGGTCGAACATCCACCATGAGAGAAAAGCTAGAACCCGTCATCAATCAGACAAATATTGGTACTGTATCGAAAGTCACGCTGCGCAGACCTCCACTGCGTGGAATGGAAAGTGTTTGGGAATATTCCTGAAACAAATATAAAAGAAATTTGAAGAAGTTGAAAGGACGAAATGGAGGAATATTGAATATCATCCTAGTGTTTGTTTGTTGTTCAAATTTGTCGTGTGTGTGTGTGGTGGTGATCTTTGATTTAATGTCTATTCACTAAAGTGATTTTAGACAAAAAAAACAAAACAAAACAAAAACAAAAAAGGGGAGGGGAGTGATAGAGGAGGAGTGAAGAGGATATTTGAAAATTGTCAATTTTGAATTTGAGAAAAGATGATCCAGAAAACAACTGTTTTGAAGAGGGGAAGGTAAAAATAAGAAATAATGTTACCATAATTATCGATTTAAAGAAACAAACTAACAAACAAAATTAGTAAATATCCGGAAGAAATGAATAAAAAGTAAAACTAATAATTGACTAACCACAACAGTGAACAAGTCAAATAACATTTTAAAGGTAATTCGCTATAGGACTTTTTGACAGGCTAACAAAAAATTCATACAGTAATGATGATGAGGCAAATATGTCAGAAACTGTACTCATAGATAGTGTTGGAATATGTCGTTTTACCCTAACGCAAGAAAGAATATGACTATGTGTTATCTTCTTTCCACACAGACACACTATGTTATTGGTACATTTTGTTTTGAATGCATTAAGTTTCCATCTGTACATAAGGGACTGTATAGTTCTGCTGGCATGAAGCTGCTTAAGTATTTTGCTAACTTCAAAGTTCATGTGACATTTATCATACTTTTTCTGTTTTAATTGGAACTGCTTCCAGACGTAGTTGTCCACTAAAGTGTAATTCTCGTGCAACGAGAGAGAAAGCTGGATATTGTTTGAATCTGGTGAGTTATTCGCTCCCCGTTTGGCAGCCCTGTCAACTTTATCATTATAACGAAAAGAACTATGAGAAGGTATCCAGCAGAAAGTAATATCAGTGCCTCTTAAAGATAAATTATGAATCAAGTGACTTATTTCCAGAATCATTTCTGATCTTGTTTGTAATTTTGATAATTCAAGAGCCTGAAGTACTGATTTTGAATCAACGCAAAAAAGTATCTGAAAAATTGTCCTAGGAAGACTTATCAGAAAGTTTAAAGCCATTAATATTGCAAAGAGTTCAGCTGTAAAGATAGATTTATCAAGTCCTATGTAGAAAGATTTTTCAATTTTGAGAGCAGGTATTAAAAACGCTGAGCCTGCTTTTCTTTCAGTTACTGATCCATCAGTGTAAATTTTCAAGTGATCGGAATATACGTCGTCTATATAACATTTAACCTGACTTGCCAGTAAGTTTATATTGTCTCCTTTTTTTAAATTAGTGTGGTGTACGTCAAATCGTGCTCTTTGGAGTTCCCAACTGGGTACTGGCGAAAAGGAAGGTCGTATAGATACAGGATCTACGTCTAGATCAATTCCTGAGCCTTTCATGACGTCAGATGTGTATATATATATATATATATATATGTGTGTGTGTGTGTGTGTGTGTGTGTGTGTGTGTGTGTGTGTGTGTGTGTGTGTGTGTGTGTGTGTGTGTGTGTGGTCTGTGTGTGTGTGTGTGTTGTGTGTGTGTGTGTTTGTATTAAATATTGCAAAGTAGTGTTTTGTCGAGTGTATATGTATGCCTGTTGCATGAGTGCTCTTCGATTTGAATTGTCAAGATTTGGTGCCGTATAAATACTGTAATTATTAATTATTATCATAAACGAATATTCGTTTATTTTAGTCTATAAAGGGAAGTTGTGCAATGGCGTGACCATTTTTTTTCTGTTCTTTTTCGAATGCGTGTCTGCGTATTGTTGACCCCCATTGTCTGCAGGCGGTATAGTCTGTGTATTCTTTCTTCGTAGCCCTGATATGGCTCTACGCAGTCGGCTGGGCTTTAAAAACATAAAGAATAACAATAACAATTTTTTCTGAGGGAGGGAGGGAGAGAGAGAGAGAGAGAGAGAGAGAGAGAGAGAGAGAGAGAGAGAGAGACAGAGAAAAAGAGACAGAAACTGAGAGACAGACAGAGACAGAGAGAGAAAGATCTATGCTTTGAGCTAATCTCTTACATATTTTTTTCAAAGGCAGATACACTGAAGACCCTGAAGAGGCGTTCTTCAACTAAAGGCAGCCATGTCCTATTCCAACGACACAAACACCACCAGCAGTTCAGAAGACCTCTCTCTCAAAGACTGGAACCCCAACCCTTTGCCAGAACAAAGCATACAGACGGCCACCAAATGGATGTGGTTGCTATGGCCACCAGTCATCCTGGCCATGGGAACGTTCGGCAACGTGGCGTCCCTGGCCGTTCTCAGCCGGGTGGGCGTGGTGGGCACCTCCCCCATCAACATCTATCTCTTCGCTCTGGCTCTGTCCGACCTGGTCGTCCTATACACAGGCTTGCTTCGCTACTGGGTTTTGCAGGTGAGAATAGAATTAGAACTGAACTGTTCTTATTGTTATTGTTATTGTTATTGTTATTGTTATTGTTATTGTTATTGTTGTTTAAAGCCCACGGATATAATATGGTAATTTTTTTTTTTAAATAGTCTGTGAAATTGATACATAAAGAATGAAGACACACATTTAAAAACAAAACGTATTTCTAGTATATAGACTGTTATTGTTGTTGTTATTGTTGTTTAAAGCCCAGCCGACTGCGTAGAACCATATCAGGAGTATAACCGCTTCAAAACAAACAATACTTCAACAGGAAAAAAAGGAAAAGAAAATTAAGTACACATATCAATGCATTCATGCACATAATCTAAGGACATGCCCCCGGTGTTGACCACTCCCGTCCAATATATTGCACGGGGGAGATTTAAAAAACACACCTGACTACAAATATAAGCATACATAAGGACACCAAAACATATAAAACCAGGCATAAATTACCTAAAATTGCTTCCGCATATCTCACCTCCCTAGAGCCAAAAATGCACTTAATACATGCACCCAATTATCAATCCTAAGAAAAAGTACGTAAGACTTTATCGAACACATACAGGTGAATGGACCAGCAAGGCAGAAGATGGTAGTTAGAAATGACAGAAAGCAAAGGAACAAGGCAGAAACAAAGAGAGTGACAGAAAAAAGGAAATTTCTAGCACAGAATGTCCAGAAGGTGGGGATACTCTTTATATTGAAAGAGCCCCCGGCATCCCCACGGGGGCAGAACTGAACTGTTTTTTGCTTTTTCTTTGCTTAATCTTGTACCCTGCCTCATTGTCACTAACACCCCTCCCCCACCCCCCACCCCTGCGCCGTTCGTTTTCGGTGTCCCAACACTCTTCCAAACCCAGACAAACTAAGGTTACCACGGGAGCAAGTTATGAAAGGCCACAGAATCTGAGACATTTCTTTTTCACCATGCCATGATATGAGAATGGGAATGATAGTGATGATGCAGTCAACACGCAAAGCCAGAACAAGATTGAGGCAGAGCTATAGCTGAAATGTGGTTTCTAAGAAGAATGTTGAGATTTCCATGGACAGCAAAGAAAACAAACAAGACAGTCTTGATTGAGGCAGACACAAGAAGATTACTGATAAAAAAAATTAGGAAAAGACAAGCAACATTTATAGGTCGTTTTATGAGGAAAGGGGAATTCGAGCACCTGGTCACAAGTCACAACAGGAAAGCTGGAAGGAAAGAGAACACCAGGTAGACCCAGGGAGAAAATATTGGACGGACTTGCAGGGTGGCTGAGGTCAGAGAGGGTGGGAGATGTACTTGCAGCAACATGGGATAGACTATTGTGGAAGACCATGATCGCCAACGCTATGCTGCAGGGCACATGATGATGATGCTATAAAGTTATATTTCTCACTGAGACTGCATGATGGGGACTGTATTCTGTGCTTGATTTCATAACATATCATTGCGTCAACCAGGCCGAAGAGACATAGGCGTTTGTGATGTCAGAAATTTGAGCAACACGCTCAATGATAAAATCCATGAAGCAGCCAAGGTTTGACTGTGTGGTGGTTCCAGTCCTTCCAATAAGCCCAAAGAACGGTCAAGGTTTGGAAGGAGTTGGTGGAGACTGAAAGCCCCCACTACATCAGCTGATAGGGTTTAAATATCCAACCACTCAGTCATCAGTCCATTGTAGTAACCACTTCTCCAAGGTGATTGTTTATTGAATGATAATGGTTCGGATATGGAATTGTTCCGAGTGCGAGGAATCCCTCTTGAACAAAACTCCATACTATTTCGGTATATTTCTGGTTTGTAGATGTAAAGTGGATGACTCCTAGCTTTGTGGTGAGGGACTTTCTCTATGCAAGACTTAGAATCTGACAGAACACTCTCTGCTAGGACATATTTTTTAATCCCCATACCCCAACATTTAACATTTTCGAAAGCAGAAGTATTCTTGAACAAAACCCAAACTCTAACCTCTCATTCTATTTTGGTATGTTTCTGGTCCGTAAATGTAAAGTGGATGATTTTTGGCTTCATAGTAAGGGATCTTCTTTGTGAAAGACCTAAAGGCTGACAGATCACTCTCAGCTAGGACATTTTGAAAAGTCCCATACCCCAACATTTAAGATTTTCGATAGCAAGAATACCTCTTGAACAAAACCCAAACTCTTAAACTCTCATTCTGTTTTGGTATGTTTCTGGTTTGTAGATGTAAAGTGGATAAATCTTGGCTTCGAGGTGAGGGGATTTCTTTGTGCAAGACCTAAAGGCTGACAGAGAACTCTCTGCTGGGCATAGAACATTTTTAAAAATACCCATACTCCAACATTTATCATTTTCGACGAGGGAATACCTCTTGAATAAAACAGAAATCCCAAACTCTCATTCTATTTTGGTATGTTTCTGGTTTGGAGATGTAAAGCAGATGACTCTTGGCTTCGTAGTAATGGACCTTCTTTGTGCAAGACCTGAAGACTGACAGAACAGTCTGGTGGCGTCAGCTAGGACATTTGTTTTTATCCCCATATCCCAACATTTAACATTTTCGACAGCATGAATACCTCTTGAACAAAACCCATACTCTAAACTCTCATTCTATTTCGGTATGTTTCTGGTTCTTAACTGTAAAGTGGATAAATCTGGGCTTCGTGGTAAGGGACCTTCTTTGTGCAAGACCTAGACACTGACAGATCACTCTCAGCTGGGACATTTGTTTTTATCTCCATGCTCCAACATTTAACATTTTTGACAGCGAGAATACCTCTTGAACAAAACCGAAATTCTAAACTCTTATTCTATTTTGGTATGTTCCTGACCTTCTTAGTGCAAGACCTAGAGACTGACAGAGCACTCTCTGCTAGGCAAGGGACATTATTTAAAATCCCTATACCCCAACATATAACATTTTCGACAGCAAGAATACCTCCTGAACAAAACCCAAACTCTAAACTCTCATTCTATTTCGGTATGTTTCTGGTTTGTAGATGTAAAGTGGATAAATCTGAGCTTCGTAATAAGGGACTTTCTTTGTGCAAGATCTAAAGATTGACAGAACACTCTGGCGACGTCAGCTAGGACATTTCTTTAAAATCCCCCATACCTGAACATTTAACATTTTCGACAGCATGAATACCTGTTCAACAAAACCCAAACCCCAAACTCTCACTCTATTCGGTATGTTTCTGGTTTGTAGATGTAAAGTGGATACATTTTGGTTTCGTAGTGAGGGACCTTCTTTGTGCAAGACCTAAAGGCCGAGAGATCACTCATACCCCAACATTTAACATTTTCGACAGCGAGAAAACCTCTTGAACAAAATCCAAACTCTAAACTCTCATTCTATTTTGATATGTTTCTGGTTTATAGATGTCAAGCAGACGACCCTTGGCTTTGTGGTGAGGGGTCTTCTTTGTGCAAGACCTAAAGACTGACAGAACACTCTGGTAGTGCTAGCTGGGGCATTTGTTTTTATCCCCATACCCAACATTTAACATTTTCAACAGAGAAATACCTCTTGAATAAAACTCAAACTCTAAACTCTCATTCTATTTTGGTATGTTCCTTGTTTGTACCTGTAAAATGGATAAATCTTGGCTTCGTAGTAAGGGACCTTCTTAGTGCAAGACCTAAAGACTGACAGAACACTCTGTGGCGTCGGCTAGGACATTTGTTTTTATCCCCATACCCAACATTTAACATTTTCAACAGAGAGAATACCTCTTGAACAAACTCCAAACTCTCAATCTATTTTGGTATGTTTCTAGTTTGTAGATGTAAAGTGTAGAAATCTTGGCTTCGTGGTGATAGACTTCTTTGTGCAAGACCTAGAGGCTGACAGAGCGCTCTCAGCTAGAACGTATATTTTTATCCCAATATCCCAGTATTTAACATTTTTTCGACAGCAAAAGTCTTCCTCAAAAGGTTTCTGTTTCACTTATGTTGTTACAGATTAGGCAGATATTTCTGTCAAGTAAAAGGTCTGGATTTTGTTTTGTTTGCTTGTATATTATATTTTGTTCCTATACTGGTTTTTGCTTGTTTGTTTTTACCGTTGCAAGAGAGAGCACCCTGGTTTCCCTCTCTTGGGGCTGAGGGCGTGTGACTGGATTAACTCTCTTGTGTGGTGATAGTTTTTTTTCCTTTTGAGTTCATGACACAGTGATTTCTGAGCAGGAAATTGTCAAGATAGAATAATGTTGCTCTGTGAGGATGTCAGGGGGCTCTTTCAGTAATAAAAAGTATCCCCACTGTCTGGAAATTCGGTGCTAGAAATTTCCTCTTTTCTATCATTCTCTTTGTTTCTCCCTTGCTCCAGTGCTTTCTACTGTCTCTTTCTATCATTTCTGCCTTGCTGGTCTATTCACCTGTATATGTATGTTTCCCATAAACCCTTCCATATTTTTTCTTGGGATTGATAACCAGGCACATGTATTAAGTGCATTTTTTGCTGTAAGGAAATGAGATGTGCAAACGCATTTTTAGGTAATTTAGGCCAGATTTTACGTTTTAGTGTTCTTATTATGTTAATATGTTTATAATTCAGTTTTGTTTAGCCCCCAGCCTTGGTGATAAATTGGACGGAGTGGTCAACACCACGGGCATAACCTTAGATTATGTGCACAAATACATTGATATGTGTACTTAATGTTCTTTTCCAAGTTTTTTCCCCAGGTTCAGACAGGTGTTGAGATGGTATGGCCCTACACAGTCAGCTGGGCTTGAAACAATAATGGTAAAGAAAACTGAAAAGGATAGAATTATGGAGCAATTTGTTAGGCTGATGAATATTTTAAAAACTTTTTATTTGTCTGTGGTTCGGTGACTTGCATTTTTTTTGTTAAGAGTTTTCCTATGATATTCCAGTCTTTGTTATTAGTTGTTTTGTAACAATGTGTTTTGTTATCTATTGTCTAAACACATGTCTGTATCTGTCAGGGCTTTTGTCGATAGCGGATATTTTGTTTTGTAACAATGTGTTTTGTCATCTATTGTCTAAAGACACATTTTTTTCTGTCAGGGTTTTCGTTGATAGTGCATATCTTCTCTCTTTGAGTTCAATCTCAACATGCAGCATATTAAAAACTGGCCTGCTTGCCACCGATTTTAACTCATTGACTCCCGCATACTATCCATCTACTGCAAAAACTTAACCGTTTGACTCCCTCACCCTATCCACCAGCTTCCTGCTGGAATCTGGTGGATAGGGTGAAGGAGTCAAACGGTTAAGTTTTTGCTTTGCTAGCATGGTTGACAATGAAGGAAGCTGGTGGACAGGGTGCGGGAGCCAAAGGGTTAATGCTTTTGTCATTCTGGTGGTGTCAGCATAGTTTGTCATGTTCCTCCTTACGACCCGTTAGCTTCCATATCAAGACTTTACTAGTGTACAAGGTGTTGCACAGGCTCAGGAGTTCTGCCATATTATCACCAATCTGTCTGAGTGCAGTACATAAATATAGAATTGTATAAGTGTGTGCGGATGCCGGGGCTCTTTCATTATAAATGATATCCCCACCTTCTGGACATACTGTGCTAGAAATTTCCTCTTTTACTATCATTCTCTTTGTTTCTGCCTTGTTGCTTTGCTTTCTGTCATTTCTTCTTATCATATTCTGCCTTGCTGTCCATTCACCTGTATGTGTTCGATAGTCTTACGTACTGTTTCTTAGGGTTGATAACTGGGTACATGTATTAAGTGCATTTTTGGCTCTAGGGAGGTGAGATATGTGGAAGCAATTTTAGGTAATTTATGCCTGTTTTTATGTATGTCTTGGTGTCCTTAATTATGCTTGTATTGTATTCAGGTGTTTTTTTTTTTTTAAATCCCCTGTATGATAAATTGGACGGAGTGGTCAACGCCAGGGGCATGTCCTTAGATTATGTGCGCGAATGCATTGATATGTGTACTTAATTTTCTTTTCTTTTTCCTATTTTTTTCCTATTGAAGTTTTGTAGGTTTTGAAGGGTTACAGCCCTGATATGGTTCTATGCAATCAGCTGGGCTTTAAACAACAATAACAATAACAATAACCCACCTTGAACTAGCTCAGACTCAGACCCACGCTCTCTCTCCTCAGGGGCTCTCTTATGACGTGTACTCGTGGCACGCGGGCGCGTGCAAAATGGGCATGTGGTTGTACGCAACAGCGTTAAACAACTCTACTTATCTGTTGGTGGTGCTGACCATACAGCGTGCCTTCTCCGTCGTCTGCCCTCACCGCGTGCACCTCACGTGCAAGCACTGCACCACTCTGGCTCTCATTGGTGGAATCGCTGTCGCCTCATTAATACTCATGGCGCACGTGCCTTACGGTTATGACGTGGTCACCTCAGGGAATGGCACCCAATACACTTGCGGAATTGGGTCTTCGGAATATTTCAGATTTATTGTGGTCTTGGTGTATTTTCAGATCGTCACTTTAGCTCTGCTTCCGTTCGTCTGTCTGCTGATCAGTAACTTGGTTTTAGCTTGGCGCCTGAAGATTTCCGTTTCTGCAGCAAAACAATTAACAACCGACCACTCCACGAAAATGAAAGAGCGACGAAAGAAAGCGTCGTCAACGACGATAACGGTGATGGCGATGTCCCTGACTTTCATTATCTTCACTTTGCCGCTTTTTATAATAATTACAATATTTATATAGCGCAAAATCTTGATAAAATCAAATCTAAGCGCTGAAGCAGACACACACGCAGGCACGCACGCCCGCACACACACGCACGCACACACACAGACACACACACACACACACACACACACACACACACACACACACACACACCCACACACACGCATGGCTATAAATGGGGAGAAAGAATAAAAGCAATAAAAGCAAGAATAAAAGCAATGGAAAATTATAGAGAGCATAGCATACAATTATATATTATAACCATGTGATTCCCTCCGAGCGGAGACAGGCTGCAGAGGGGAGGGTTGAGTGAGGTTAGGATTTTATGCAGGAGAGAAAAGGTGAGTTTTGAGAGCGGACTTGAAGGAGACAAAAGTAGGTTGCTGACGGACTGAGAGAGGAAGTTTGTTCCAGGAGAGTGGACCAGAAACAGAGAAGGCTCGTGGACCATAGGTATTGAGCTTAGTGCGTGGAAAGCGAAGAGTCAGAGGATCAGAGGCAGAGCGGAGGGTACGTGAGGGAACATAGATCTCAAGTAGGCTTGACAGGTAATCGGGGGCTGCGTTATTGAGGCTTTTGTAGCACATGGTGTCTAGTTTGTACTGTATGCGCTTTGATACAGGGAGCCAGTGAACTTGTGCCAGGAGAGGAGATATGTGGTCAGCTTTTTTCTTTTTGAGTACAAGGCGTGCAGCATTGTTTTGAGTGCGCTGTAGGATGTGAATGGTGGAGGCAGGAAGACCAGACAGGAGTGAATTGCAATAGTCAATGCGAGACATTATGAAGGAGAGAACGAGTTTTGCAGTTGTTTCGACAGAGAGATACTTCCTGATCAGCTTTATACGATGGAGATGATAGTAGCAGGATCTGGCAGTTTGAGAAACAAAGTTGTTCATGGAGAGGGTAGAGTCAATGCAGACACCAAGGTTTTTAGCTGAATCAGAAATTGGGACTGATGTGTTACATAATGGGAGAGAAAGAGGAGGCAGCTGAGAAAGTTTCTGACGGGTGCCAATGAGGATAGCTTCAACCTTATTATCAATTCCACAGACAACCTCGACGCTCATCAGAAAGCGGGGACGTCCCCAGAAGGTCACTTCGTGCAGTCTTTTGTAAATATTTTGCTCTACTGCAATTCTGCTGTGAATTTTTATCTGTATTGTTTAACAGGGACCAAATTCCGGCGGGAGTTTCTAAGCCTGTTTCACCGAACGACCAAGACACAAGACGCAGTAACTGTTCAGTCTCGTACGACTGAAGATAAGGTTGATGAGTTTTGAAGTAAAAATCGTTACTGTATAGCAAATCGTAATCTTACAATTAATGGCTTACATTGGTTGTGGTGTTGTTGGTGGTATGTGTATGTGTGTGTGTGTGTGTGTGTGTGTGTGTGCGCGCGCGTGCGTGCGTGCGTGCGTGCGTGCGTGTGTATGTACGTACATGTGTGTGTGTGTGTGTTGTGTGTGTGTGTGTGTGTGTGTGTGTGTGTGTGTGTGTGTGTGTGTGTGTGTGCGCGCGCGCGCGTTTCTATAGAGATGAGCATCTTTAAATTCATATATTTTTTTTATATACAAAATTGAATTATTTTCCACGTTGTGTTTAATTGTCAATGAGTTGTGTGTTTATGCAATTTCTTTTTTGGAGGAAATAAAGCTGACTTGGCTTTAAAACGGTGGTGAGTTTTGCATGGTTATAAAAGTTGAAATGACCTTCTCTAATCCAATCAGCTTAAAAACACTCAAAACACAAACAAAGAGAAGAAGCAAAGAAAGAAAGGAAGGAAGGAAGGAAGAAAGAAAGAGAGAAAGAAAGAAAGAAAGAAAGAGAGAAAAAAAGAAAGAAAGAAAGAGAGAAAGAAAGAAAGAAAGAGAGAGAGAGAGAGAGAGAGAGAGAAAGAAAGAATGAGAGAAAGAAAAAAAAGAAAGAAAGAGAGAAAGAAACTGAGAACGAAAGAAGAAAGAAAGAAAGAAAGAAAGAAAGAAAAGAAACCAGCAAACACATAGCGACAATGAGAAAACCTGAAAATATGTCATGTATACTGACCGGCCCCTTCTGTCTCTCTCTGTACGTCTGTGAGTGTGTGTGTGTGTGTGTGTGTGTGTGTGTGTGTGTGTGTGTGTGTGTGGAGTGGTGTGTGTGTGTGTGTGTATGTGTGTGTGTGTGTGTCTGTGAATTGTGTGTGTGTGTGTGTGTGTGTGTGTGTGTGTGTGTGTGTGTGTGTGTGTGTGTGTGTGTGTGTGTGTGTCTGTGTCTGTGTGTCTGTGTGTCTATGTATGTGTGTCTGTTTTGAAGATAAGCACTTTTAAATTCATATCATTTTTGTTGCATACAAAATTGAATTAGTATGCATGTTGTGTTTTATCGTGAATGTGTTGTGTGTTTGTGCAATGTCTCTTTTGGAGAGAATAAAAATGACTTGACTTTACGATGGTGGTGAGTTTGCTTAGTTATAAAAGTCGAAATGACCTCTAATTCAATCTGCCTAAAAACACACAAAACACAGACAAGCAAACAGAACAAACAAACAAATATAGAAATAAAAGAAAAACAGACAGACAGACAGACAGACAGACAGAAAGAAAGAGAGAAAGAAAGAAAGAAAGAAAGAAAGAAAGAAAAAGAAACCAGCAAACACATAGCGACAATGAGAAAACCTGAAAATATGTCATGTATACTGACCGGCGCCTTCTGTCTCTCTCTGTACGTCTGTGAGTGTGGTGTGTGTGTGTGTGTGTGGAGAGAGAGAGGAGAGAGAGAGAGAGTGTGTTTGTATGTGTGTGTATGTGGTGCGTGCGTATGTGTGTGTGTGTGTTTGTGTGTTTGCCTATGTGTGTGCGTGTGTGTGCTGTGTGTGTGTGTGTGAGTGGTGCGTGCGTGCGTGCGTGTGTGGTGTGTGTGTGTGTGTGTGTGCGTGCGTGTGTGTGTGTGTGTGTGTGTTTGGTGAATGTGTGTGTGTGTACGTGTGTGGGTATGTGTGTGTGGTATGTGTGTGTATGTGTGTGTGTGTATGTGTGTGTTTTGATGTGTGTGTGCGCGCCGCGTGCATGCGTGCAAGTGTGTGTGCCTATGTGTGTCTATATATGTACATGACACTGGTTCTGGAGCAGTATCCCGTTTTCTTTTCTTTTTTTTCACCCCATTCATCTTTACTTAATCATTGTCAAACCACACCAACAAACTTTCTTTTCTCAACTCTCTGACATAACCTCTGCAGAATGTGACCCAAATAATGAGCGATGTTACGAAAAATATCAGAATGCACACACACACACACACACACACACACACACACACACACACACACACACACACACACACACACACACACACCACACACACACACACACACACACACACACAACACATTAGATGGACATATCACTCACCCAAGGAAAATGTAAACTTTTCGATCACCCAAACCGTCTTTTTCTCAGCTTCTGATACCCTCTCCTTTTCTTAACCCTTTGGTTCCTGCACGCTGCCCACCATTATCCTGCATTGCCAACCACGCTAGCAAAAGGAAACTTTAACGCTTCAAGTCAAAGGGTTAAGTTTTTGCAGTCGGTGAATAGGGGGCGGGAGTCAAAGGGTTAATCTGTCAAAGAATTCATTGCTCAAACTCTTACAAGCTCTCCTGTCTTAATTCCACAAACTCTCAGAATTCTCCAATTTCCAAACTCTCGCAGGTTCTTCCGTCCCTTTTCCTGAAATTCTCATAGCTCTGCGTTGCTCAGTGTCTTACAAATTCTTCTGTCTTTTTTCCCTCACACTCTCATAGTCTTCATTGTTCAAACCCTTGCAGAATAAAAGGTAATTTTGTATGGAGGGTCATGATTGCCAAAGCCATAGGCAAGCCACATGATGATGATGATGCTGTAATGACGTAATTTCAAAACTCGTCAAGCATTTCTTCTGTCATATGACGCTGTTTAGTGATTGTTCCTTTGGATGTTCGATGAAAGAGGTTTTGGAACTCCCGCCGGAATTTGGTCCCTGTTAAACAATACAGATAAAAATTCACAGCAGAATTGCAGTACAGCAGAATGTTCACAAAAGACTGCACGAAGTGACCTTCAGCAGACGACTCCGCATCCTGGTGAGCGTCAAGGTTGTCCATAAAATTGATAATTAGTTGATGAAAAGCGGCAAAGTGAAGACGATGAAAGTTAGTGACATCGTCATCACCGTTATCGTCGTTGATGACACTTTCTTCCGTCGCTCGTTCATTTTGCTGGAGTGTCAGTCATCAGTTGTTTCCCTGCAGAAACGGAAATCTTGAGGCGCCAAGCTAAAACCAAGTTACTGATCAGCAAACAGACGAACGGAAGCAGAGCTAAAGTGACGATCTGAAAATACACCAAAACCATATTGAATCTGGCATAATCCTGAGACCCAAAACCACAAGTGTATTGGGTTGTGTTCCCTGCGGTGACCACGTCATAACCATAAGGCACGTGCGCCATGAATAGTAATGAGACGACAGCGATTCCACCAATGAGAGCCAGAGTGGTGCGGCGTGTGCACATGAGGTGTACTCGGTGAGGAGAGACGACAGAGAGGGCGCGCTGTATGGTCAGCACCACCAACAGGTAGGTAGAGTTGGTCAACGTTGTACCGTACAGCCATATGCCCACTTTACACGCGCCCGCATGCCACGAGTACACGTCATAGGACAGCATCTGACGAACAGAGTTGAGAGTTTTGAGTTTGATCAAAGCAGATTAAACAATTCTACATACTCTCTCATCCAAATTTATCTGTGATATTTTGGCAGAAATCTTGAGCCTGCACAAAACCATGTGACCTCGGAAGATCTTGAAATGGAATCTAACAGGCAGGAAGGGAAGGGGGACTTATTAAAGACTAAGCTGACACAACCAGGATGATTGGGGCATAAAATGGGCAGTGAACAGGCCAGTTTTTATGTTACAGTTTGAGACTGAACTCAGAGAGAGCAGTACATGTCACAGACAGTGGCCGCTGACAGAAAAAGACATCTGTGGACAACAGATCACGGTACAAGCCTTAAAAGCCTGAACATAAACCCATGAGCTGACCAGGTTCTGAGGTCCTACCTAGACAGTTCTACAACCTTGTGGTCGTAGGGGAGTGAGGTGGCCGAGACCTCAACTTTTCACAGGGCCAGCACCATGAGGGCGGCGCCATCCCTTCTCCCTTGCTTCAAATTCATATTCATGTCACTTTTTTTCAAACAAGACTTCAGAAAGGCAAGAAGGCTGATTGGTGTTTAAGGGGTGGGACCTGGGAAATCAACCTATCTCTCCAATGTTTTTTTTAACCAAGGCAGCCGGGTAATGCCCTTGCTCTTCACGATTTTCAACTGCTGTGGGATCTTTAGCGTGCGCAGCCAGAAAACACACGAGTCAGACTTGTTTTTGGTCCCCTTCCCGAAGACTAGACCTTCAGTTCGATTTTCTGGGTCAAACTGAGGAGAAAAGTCTTGGCAGAAATACAATTTAATTCAATTTCCCCTCTCACCTGCAAAACCCAATAGCGAGGCAAGCCTGTGTATAGGACGACCAGGTCGGACAGAGCCAGAGCGAAGAGATAGATGTTGATGGGGGAGGTGCCCACCACGCCCACCCGGCTGAGAACGGCCAGGGACGCCACGTTGCCGAACGTTCCCATGGCCAGGATGACTGGTGGCCATAGCAACCACATCCATTTGGTGGCCGTCTGTATGCTTTGTTCTGGCAAAGGGTTGGGGTTCCAGTCTTTGAGAGAGGGATCTTCTGAACTGCTGGTGGTGTTTGTGTCATTGGAATAGGACATGGCTGCCTTCGGTGAAGAACGTCTTCTGAGTGTCTTCAGTGAATCTTCCTTTGAAAAATACATAGAGAGATTATTCAGCTCACAATGTAGATCTCCCTCTCTGTCTGTCTTCGTCCCCTTTCTCTGTCCTGTCTGTCTTTCTCTCTCTCTCCTCTTTCTCTGTCTGTCTGTCTGTTTTCTCTCTCTCTCTCCTCTTTCTCTGTCTGTCTGTCTGTTTCTCTCTCTCTCTCTCCCTCTGTCTGTCTGTTTCCTCTTCTCTCTCTCTTTCTCTCTCTCCTCTTTCTCTGTCTGTCTGTTTCTCTCTCTCTCTCTCTCTCTCTCTCTCTCTCTCTCTCTCTCTCTCTGTCCCTCTCTTTATGTCTAACGACAAGTGACACAAACAGAAAGTATGACGAACCATAATTGTAAAAAGAAGAAAAAGGTAAAAGAAACATACGAATAGAGACGTGGCCTGGTTGATATCACTACAAACAATTACCGTGTTTCTCTCAAAGAGATATCAAAAGCCTGAATTTTGTATCATTATAACACTGAAGGTTCATCGTGTTTCTGTGACATGGAATTACGGTTCGTATCTTGTAATGTTTGACTTTTGTCACCTGGTTGAAATGTTTGCCTCTACATTTCTTCTGCTTCCTTTTCGTTCCCTGGTTATGATGTGTTTGTCTCCCTTTTTGCGAGTTTGACAAATGTTATCACTGACTAAATGGACTCCTTCTTTTAATGAAAAAGGAACTGGCTAAATAGGTTGAAATGATCCATTTAAAATACAAAAATATACCTGCACTTCAATTTATAACGATCTACCGGATATTGCAACCTTGAGACAGGTCGATAAGTTTAAATATCTGGGAACGATCACCTCATCAGACGGCAGATGCACATCAGAAATAACCAGCAGAATCGGCCAAGCCAAAACAGCATCTAAGAAGATGAAAAGCATTCTTACCGACAAATGCCTATCATTTAGAAACGATAATGTTATACGATTGTGAGGCATGGACAGTCAACACGCAAAGCCAGAACATGATAGAGGCAGCCGAGGTGTGGATTCTAGGAAGAATGTTGAGAGTTCCATGGACAGCAAAGAAAACAAACGAGATAGTCTTGATGGAGGCAGACACAAGAAGATCATTGATAAGGAAGATTATAAAAGACAGGCAACATTTATAGGCCATTTTATGAGGAAATGGGAATTAGAGCATCTGGTCTCAACAGGAAAGGTGGAGTGAAAGAAAACACCAGGTAGACCCAGGGAGAAAATATTGGACGGACTTGCAAAGTGGCTGAAGACAGAGAGGGTGGAAGATGTGCTCGCAGCAATGAGGGATAGATACACATGGAGGGCCATGATCGCCAACTTCATGTGGCAGGGCACATGATGATGATGATGACCGGATACTGATGGTCCTGCTGCCTTAGTGGGAGTGCATTTACCACCCGGTATATCAAAATATTACAAAGAGACAAATGTGTATAAAGGTGTGTGATGGAAGTAAGCTGGTCACAAACTTGGTTTTGTCCACTCTGTCCATATCCTGTCGATGTTTCATCAAATGTTTTAACAAGGTTAGCGATTTCTTTGCTCAGAGCCTGGCAGGCCATTCATATGATTTGCGAAACGAGTTTTTGATGGTTCTTCCTCCAAATCTCCTTAGCTAATTTAGCTGACGTACACCTCAAGTGCGTCAGTCATGATACGTACCAGGAATATGTTGAAAAGCGTGGGGGACAGAACGTAACCCTGTTTTTGTTGTTGAAAGCCCAGCCTCCTGCGTACAAGTATATCAGGGCTATAACCGTTTCGGTGCACATACAAAACTTCAACAGGCCAAAACAAAACAAACAAAACAAAACAAAACAAAACAAAACAAAATAACAAAACAAAACAACAAAAAACAACAACAGAAAATTAAGTACATACGTCATTGCATTCGCGCACATAATCTAAGGACATGCCCCTGGCTTAGACCCCTCCGTCCAATTTATCGCACAGGGGATTAAAAAAGACATACCTGGATGCAAATTTAAACATACGTAAGACACAAAAACATATAAAAATGGACCTAAATTACCCACAATTGCTTCTGCATATCTCACTTCCCTAGAGCCAAAAATGCATTTAATACATGTATCTAATTATCAATCCTAAGAAAAAAAAAGTACCTAAGACTTTATCGAACACATACAGGCGAATAGACCAGCAAGGCAGAAAATGATAGGACGAAAATGACAGAAAGCAAAGGAGAAAATGATAGGAAGAAATGACAGAATGCAAAGGAACAATACAGAAACAAAGAGAGTGACAGAAAAGAGGAAATTTCTAGCATAGAATTTCCGGAAGGTGGGGATATGTTTATATTGAAAGAACCCCCGGTATCCCACGGGGGAGTGGGGGGTGGGAGGGTGCGTAGCCTTGACGAATTCCAAGCAAAGTCTGACATGGAAGTGGCTCGGCCTTCTTAGAGTGTAAGAAGATTAGGACCGAAACACTTGCTTGACAGAGGGGAATGGGCAGGGGGTTGGGGTGGGGGGCTTCTCTTCTGTGGACCTTGTGCTGACCAGCTCTCCCCCAACGTTATACTTCTATAGAGCTGGAGGAGAGTGGACAGATTCATATGTATGTCTTTGAGGAGTAAAACAAAAAAGTCCAATGATACCATCACTGTTTATCGATGAGCTTGTTAAAGAAACAATGTAACGTGTGTTAAGAAGGCGCTCAGTTTATTCCTGACCATGAGAACTTCGTTGTGATATTTGCTGACGATGTCATTTCTTGTGTCAGACACTGGATTCTGAAGTCAGTTGAATGTTCTGTTAAAAAATGTTATACACAAACTGGAGTTAAAGGTGACTTTAGAAAAAAATATAAATAAATCTATTTAAGAAATGATCATTTAGTTTGTAACAAAAAACTGGTTGTATGACACTAAATGTATTCCAGCTGTGAATCTGTATAAACAATTAGATATTGACTGTCATTTTCACATGCTCTAATTGATGTGGCACGCCATGCAAAAAACAAACAAACAAACAAACAAAAAATTAAAACCCAAACCAAACCAAAACCAAAACCAAAAAAAACAAAACAAACGAAAACAAAAACAAAAACAAAAACAAACAAACAAACAAACACAAAACAAACAAACACCACCCCACCCCCCAATTTTATAAGTGTTATCAAACCATTGTGGTCTCTCGGAGACAAATCTCACAAAACATAGTTCAGATTGCTCATGTTCAAATACAAGCAATGTTGAATTATGGATCTGAAATGTCTGGTGCTGACTTCAGAACTCAGGAACCAATGAGCGGGTTCATGTATTTGCACTCAAGCATTTTGTAAATGTTAGCATGAAAACTCCAAAAGACTTGGTATGAAATGAGCCAGGAAGGCAACATTTCATGAACATCTATACGAAGTGTACAAAATAACGATAAAAAATTTGAAAGGTGAAAAATGATCAGAATCTTTGCAAAGTATACATAAGTATACATAGATTGTGTGTATTTCTACCTGAACGGAAGAAGAAAACATGGTCTCACTTGTTTGCTATCTTTTTGTGCGAGTTACAAGTTGATATGTAGATACCAAGAGACGGCGTTTGCAATAGAGGAAGACAGAAAACTAGATGGAGAGACGACCTAGATGGATTTGACAAGAACTGGAGAAGGAAAAGTGGTGGAACGTAGTGAATGGAAGCAGCTGTGGAAGGCCTACGTCCAACAACGGATTTGGATGGCTGAAAGCTAGATAAATAAAACCAAGGGGGAAGGAGATGAACCATTGTTTTTGAAACATTCGAAAAAAACAGGTTACACATTGCTTGCATGCAAAACTGGACCAACATTAAAAGTAGTAACAAATGATCACCTCACCAGACGGCAGATACACATCGGAAATAGCCAGCATATTCGACCAAGCCAAAACAGCATTCAAGAAGAAGAAAAGCATTCTTACCAACAAATGCCTATCAATTAACATCAGGAAGAGAGTTCTTGAATGCCATATAGAACCGATAATGTTATACGGTTGTGAGGCGTGGACAGTGAACAAGCAAAGCCAGAACAAGATTGAGGCAGCCGAGATGTAGTTTCTAAGAAGAACGTTGAGAGTTCCATGGACAGCAAAGAAAACAAACGAGACAGTCTTGATGGAGGAAGACAAAAAGAAGATCATTGATAAGGAAGATTAGGAAAAGACAGGCAACATTTGTAGGCCATTTTATGAGGAAGGGGAATTGGAACACCTGGTCACAACAGGAAAGCTGGAGGGAAAGAGAGCACCAGGTAGACCCAGGGAGAAAAAGATTGGACGGACTTGCAGGGTGGCTGAGGACAGAGAGGGCGGAAGACGTGCTCGCGGCAACAAGAGATAGATGCATATAGAGGGCCATGATCGCCAACGCCGTGTGGCAGGGCACTTGATGATGATGATGGTGAACAAGTATGGTACACCACGTACCACTTCGTTTCAATTCACTCCGTGGGGATAATTCGTTGCTTGTGTACGCGTGTTTTGGTTTGTAACCCGTTTGTGATAAGAACCCGTTAACGGTACAACACAGACCAGTCGTGTCTTATCCATTTGACACGTGCACCATTGAGACTGTTACTTAAATTGCCAGATCCGGTACCACAGGTGTCTGTATCTCTCGGGCCTGGTTGACGCCAGGATATCTTTAAGAAACAAAGGAAGCGTAAAGTATAGCCATGTCACGCTGTCTTAATTAAGCCCTTGACTCCCGCACCCTCCTTTGACTTCCTCACCCTATCAACCAGCTTCCTGCAGGAAGGTGGTGAATAGGGTGAGGAGTCAAAGGGTTAGATTAATTTTTTTGCTTTGCTAGCATGGTTGATTATGCAGGATGCTGAAAGACAGGTTGCGGAAGTCGAAAGGTTAATCTGGAATGGAGCTTCATGGTATCATGATGGTTAATCTCCATCGTCATGCATCATCAGAGCATTAGGATTAGATAGGAAAAAAAACAACTTTGAATGCACGGAGAAGAAATAGTTGTTTTATTTCGAAGAGACGTGATTAGGCAAAAAAAAAAAAAAAAAACGTTTGAACACACGGAGAAGAAGAAAATACGGGATTTTCTTCTAAGCGACGTATATTTGTGAATCTTAACAATGTGTGGAGGTCTCCCCAATATGGCGTCAACACCAGGCTGAGACTGTACCAAAGCTGTGTTCTTTCCACCATACGGACAGGCTCAGAATGCTGAAGGATGACAGAAAGCCACGTTACCAAGCTGTCAACCTCCCACACAAAGAACCTTCGAAGACTCAGGATAAATCTTCTACCCCACACCATCTCCAATCAGCGTCTACTTGCCCAGAGTGTATGGGCGCTATCATCATATAAGGCGATAGAGATGGACTGGGTACATCAGTCCAAAGAGAGCAGGACAACATCATCCAGACTGCCCTTCACAGACTTGCAGGGTGGCTGAAAACAGAGAGGATTGGGAAAAGTACTTTTGCGTGACAGTGATAGATTCCTGTGGAGAGCTGATCGCCAGTGCATTGCAGCAGTTAGATCCGTGGAGAGCCATGATCGCCAATGCCATGCGGCAGTTAGATTCCTGTGGGAGGCCATGATCGCCAATGCCATGCAGCAGTTAGATTCTGGGAAGCCATGATGCCAGCATGCGCAGTGATTCCTGTGGGGCCATGACGCCAATGCCATGCAGCAGATAGATTCTGTGGAGGCCATGATCGCCATGCCATGCAGCATTAGATTCCTGTGGAGGCCATGATCGCCAATGCCATGGCAGAGTTAGATTCCTGTGGAGGCCATGATCGCCAATGCCATGCGGCAGTTAGATTCTGTGGAGAGCCATGATCGCCAGTCCATGCAGCAGTTAGATTCCTGTGGAGAGCTGACGCCAATGCATGCATTATCCCGTGGAGGCCATGATCGCATCCCATGCAGCAGTTAGATTCCTGTGGAGACCATGTCGCCAGTGCCATCGTTAGATTCCTGTGGAGGCCATGATCGCCTAGTGCCATGCAGCATTAGATTCCTGTGGAGAGCCATGATCGCCAATGCCATGCAGAGTTAGATTCCTGTGGAGGCTGATCGCCATGCATGCAGCAGTTAATCTGTGGAGACCATGATCGCCAATGCACAGCAGTTAGATTCCTGTGGAGAGCCATGATCGCCAATGCCATGCGCGTTAGATTCCTGTGGAGAGCCATGATCGCCAGTGCCATGCAGCAGTTAGATTCCTGTGGAGAGCCATGATCGCCAATGCCATGCAGCAGTTAGATTCCTGTGGGGGAGCCATGATCGCCAATGCCATGCAGCAGTTAGATTCTGTGGAGAGCCATGATCGCCATGCCATGCGGCGGATAGATTCGTGCGAAGGGCCATGATCGCCTAACGCCATGCGGCGATAGATTCGTATGGAGGGCCATGATCGCCTAACGCCATGCGGCGGATAGATTCGTATGGAGGGCCATGATCGCCTAACGCCATGTGGCGGATAGATTCGTGCGAAGGGCCATGATCGCCTAACACCATGCGACGGATAGATTCGTGTGGAGGGCCATGATTGCCTAACACCATGCGACGGATAGATTCGTGTGGAGGGCCATGATCGCCTAACACCATGCACGGATAGATTCGTGTGGAGGGCCATGATCGCCTAACACCATGCGACGGATAGATTCGTGTGGAGGGCCATTATCGCCTAACACATGCGACGGATAGATTCGTGTGGAGGGCCATGATCGCCTAACACCATGGCGACGGATAGATTCGTGCGGAGGGCCATGATCGCCTAACACATACGACGATAGATTCGTGTGGAGGCCATGATTGCCAATGCCATGCAGCGACAGCGATAGATTTCGTGTGGAGGGCCATGATCGCCAACGCATGCAGCAGGGCACATGATGATGATGATGATGATGATGATGATGATGATGATGATGATGATGATGATGATGATGATGATGGACGACGACGACGACGACGACAATGATGACGACGACGACGATGATGTGATGATGACGACGACGATGATGACGACGACTATGGCGACGACGACGATGATGATGATGATGACGATGATGATAATGATGCCCTTCACTGGACACCTGGAGGAATACAGAAGAGGGGAAGGCCAGAAACACCTGGCAACGAAGATAATATGGAGATGCCAACGCTCTGAAACATCTATGGGGTGCAATACAAACACTATCCTAGAACAGACAGGGGCGGAGAACCTTCGTCGCTGCCATACACGCCAGTGGCATAATGGGCAGTATGTCAGTATGATTGTGTTCCCCCCTGGGGGATGCCCGGGGGCTTTTTTTATTTTATTTTATTTTTTAGTATAAATGGTATCCCCACCTCCTGGATATTTCTTCCTATCATTATCTGACGGTCCTCAATTAGCTAAAGTTGCTTCCGTGTATCACATTTCCTAGAGCCAAAAACTCCACTTAATACATGTACCCACTCATCACTCCTAAGAGAAAGGTATGCAAGACTTTATCGAACACATACAGGTGAATGGCCGGGGGCCATTTTCATCCGTCTAATATCACTTACAGTGAAAAGACGTTAAATCAAAAAACGAACGAACAGGTGAATGGACCAGCAAGGCAGAAAATGATAGGAAGTAATGACAGAAAGTAAAGGAACAAGGCAGAAAGGAAGAGAGTAACAGAAAAGAAGGAACTTTTCCAGCACATAATTTCCAGAAGGTGGGTATACAATTTATACTTGAAAGAACACCCCCCCCCCCCCGGGCAACCCTTCGGGAGGGGGAGGGGCAGTGGGAGAAAGTGTCGATGGGTTAGGGAAAAAAATAAAAACACCAGGCATGCATATCCACCAGGGACGGAGTGCACACACTGAACAGCGAGATACCGCTTGCCGACAATGCGGGCCGCACAACGTGCATACTCATGTTCGGAAAAATAAAAGAATCAAGATGGTGACACCATTTTATAATCTCCCTTTTCAGACATAAACGAACGAATAGTCGTTATTAATGCACGCATTTCTCATTGAAAATCTCCATGCAGCTGATAAGCTGAAAAAATAAAATAAAAGCACATCTGTTAAAAACAAGCAGTATCAAAAAATATTATGTCTGTCATACTTACACCTATCATCATCATCATCATCATCATCATCATCATCATCACCATCATCATCACTATCATCTTCAAGTGCCCTGCCACATGGCGTTGGCGATCATGGCCCTCCATATGTGTCTGTCCCTTGTTGCCGCAAGCACATCTTCCACCCTCTCTGTCCTCAGCCACTCTGCAAGTCCGTCCAATATTTTTCCTTGGGTCTCCCTGGTGCCCTCTTTCCCTCCAGCTTTCCTGTTTTGACCAGGTCCTCCAATTCCCCTCTCCTCATAAAATGGCCTGTAAATGTTGCCTGTCTTTTCCTAATCTTCCTTATCAATGATCTTCTTGTGTCTGCCTCCATCAAGACTGTCTCGTTTGTTTTCTTTGCCTTCCATGGAACTGTCAACATTCTTCTTAGAAACCACATCTCGGCTGCCTCAGCTATGGGTCAATAGCTCCACAGCCTTGTGGACATCTCAAGAGAGAACAAGGCTAAGGGAGTAAACCACGAAAAAAAATCGCCCTACTGCCTTTTAGGTTGTCGTATGCATTTCTGGTATATTCCATCTTTCTGTATGATTGCAAGACATGGATCCTCACAGCAGAATCCTAATCATCAGCTACGATGATCATAACACCAATGAAAAAGTGCGCCAAACCATCAAGCAGCACACTGGATCACATGAAGATCTACTGACTTCAATTAAAAAGAAAAAAAAAGCTATGTTGGTCATCATCATCGTCGTCATCATGTGC
>JAPXFY010000028.1:19770166-19777666 GCA_030674185.1 Monoplex corrugatus
CCAATTCCCCTTTCCTCATACAATGGCCCATAAATGTTGCCCTGATCTTCCTTATGAATGATCTTCTTGTGTTTGCTTCCATTAAGACTGTCTTGTTTGTTTTCTTTGCTGTCCACGGAACTCTCAACATTCTTCTTAGAAACCACATCTCGGCTGCCTCAATCTTGTTCTGGCTTTGCTTGTTGACTGTCCACGCCTCGCAGCCGTATAACATTATCGGTTCTATATAACATTCAAGAACTCTCTTCCTGATGTTAATTGATAGGTATTTGTTGGCAAGAATGCTTGTCATCTTCTTGAATGCTGTTTTGGCTCGGCCGATTCTGCTGGCTATTTCTGATTGCATCTGCCGTCTGGTGAAATGATCGTTCCCAGATATTTAAACTTATCAACCTGTTCAAGGTTGTGCCGTTTGCTGTTATTTCGCATGAGGGGATTTTATGTTTTGTACTGATCACCATGACTTCAGTCTTCCTGCTGTTTAGTTCCAACCCCTTACCTTTGCTTTCTATTTCTAGTATATTCACAAGGTTTTGTAGGTCCCTTTCATTTTCTGCAATTACACGGTGTCATCTGAGTATCGAATGTTGTTTATCATTTTTCCTCCAACCTTTAATCCAAAGTCTTCTTCTAGGTTTCTCATGATATTTTCGCCTAAAGTGAAAACAGATCCGGTGACAAAACACAACCCTGTCTGACTCCTCTTTTCATATTTTGGAAAGAGCTTATATCGTTTTCTATTCTCATTGCAGCTCTTTGTTCCCAATACATATTTCTGATTATTCGTAGATCTTTTCCATCAGCATTGAGTCTTTCTAGCTGGTTGATCAATTCATCATGTCTTACCCGATCGAAAGCCTTGGTATAATGAACAAAGCATAAATATAAATCCTTATTCATCTCGATTGACCACTCTATGATAGTTCTTAGGATGTATATGGCATTAATAGTTCCTTTCCCTTCCACAAATCCACACTGTTCTTCTGCTATTTCTCTTTTGATTCTATTCCTTGTCCTCATCATGATTATTCTTAATAGGATTTTTGTTACATGACTCATCAAACTGATTGTGCGATGGAGTTCGCATTCTATAGCCCCTGTCTTCTTTGGAAGCGCGATGAAAATTGATTTTGACATATCTTTGGGGATTTTTCCAATGTCATAACCCCCATTTAAGAGGACTGTTATTTTTTCAATACCAAATTTCTCCAGGGCTTCGATCATCTCTGCAGTAATGTGTTGTCTGGTCCTTGGGCATTTTCCTGGTTTCATCTTTTTCAGTGCTCTCTAAACTTCATCTTTCATTATGGGTGGTCCTTCAGCGTTCTTTCATATAATGTGTTCTTCGTTACTGTCATCTTCAAAAAGACCTTTGATGTACTCTCCCCATCTAGAATCTATCTAGTATTTTGTCTTTTTCCATGATAAGCGTACCATCTTTCGATTTTAAGCAACCAGTTGATGTGCATGTATTTTTCCTGTAGACAATTTCTTCAGCGATAAAAAAAAGGAAAAAAAAAAAAGATTCGTATGGAGGGCCATGATCGCCAATGCCATACAGCAGGGCACATGATGATGATGACGATGATGAGTGATGATGACGGTGATGATGACGACGATGACGACGGTGATGATGATGATAATGACAAGCCTATGAATACACAAACGAATTTCCATAAGAATTTAATGAAGTTATACTGAATTGGATTGAATTGATCGGTTTCCTTCAGATGCCAATTCAAGTCTTCGAGTCCCGCACCCTTTCCACCAAATGAAAACACTTAACCCTTTGACTCCCTCACCCTATCCACCAGCTTCCTACAAGAAGCTTGATGGATAGGCACCTGTAACGACAGTGCATATGGAATTCATTTCGAGCGCGGAGACGTCATCTTAAGAAATTTAAACTGAAACTGATGGACAGGGTGAGAGAGTCAAAGGGTTAAGTTTTTGGTTTTGCTTGCACGCTTGACAATGCGAGATGCTGGTGGACAGGGGCGAGGGAATCAAAGGGTTACACTGATTCAAATGCCACACTCAAGACTCCAACTACAAATCGTTCTTGATGATGGTAAATAGTGTCCCAACTACAAATCGTTCTTGATGATGTAAAATAGTGTCCCAACTACAAATCGTTCTTGATGATGGAAATAGTGTCCCAACTACAAATCGTTCTTGATATGTAAAATAGTGTCCCAACTACAAATCGTTCTTGAGATGTAAAATAGTGTCCCAACTACAAATCGTTCTTGATGATGCAAAATAGTGTCCCAACTACAAATCGTTCTTGATGATGTAAAATAGTGTCCCAACTACAAATCGTTCTTGATGATGCGAAATAGTGTCCCAACTACAAATCGTTCTGATGAAGCGAAATAGTGTCCCAACTACAAATCGTTCTTGATGATGTAAAATAGTGTCCCAACTACAAATCGTTCTTGATGATGCGAAATAGTGTCCCAACTACAAATCGTTCTTGATGATGCGAAATAGTGTCCCAACTACAAATCGTTCATGATGAGCGAAATAGTGTCCCAACTACAAATCGTTCTTGATGAGTAAAATAGTGTCCCAACTACAAATCGTTCTTGATGATGCGAAATAGTGTCCCAACTACAAATCGTTCTTGATGATGCGAAAGTAGTGTCCCAACTACAAATCGTTCTTGATGATGGGAAATAGTGTCCCAACTACAAATCTTTCTAGATATGCAAAATAGTGTCCCAACTACAAATCGTTCTTGATGATGCAAAATAGTGTCCCAACTACAAATCGTTCTTGATGATGCAAAATAGTGTCCCAACTACAAATCGTTCTTGATGATGCAAAATAGTGTCCCAACTACAAATCATTCTAGATATGCAAAATAGTGTCCCAACTACAAATCGTTCTTGATGATGTAAAATAGTGTCCCAACTACAAATCGTTCTTGATGATGCAAAATAGTGTCCCAACTACAAATCGTTCTTGATGATGCAAAATAGTGTCCCAACTACAAATCGTTCTTGATGATGCAAAATAGTGTCCCAACTACAAATCGTTCTTGATGATGCAAAATAGTGTCCCAACTACAAATCGTTCTTGATGATCAAAATAGTGTCCCAACTACAAATCGTTCTTGATGATGCAAAGTAGTGTTGAAAATAATAATTTTAAGAAAAATGCTGGATGCCGAAAAACTCTGAAAGATTATCTTGGAGTTTTAATCTGGAGTTTGTTCGAAAAGGATCCATCGCTCTCAGACAATTCCATATACGCTGTAATCAAATCTGCCAGCACAGATGTGGCATACTTCTTGAGGTTGCGTGCATCAAACCCTGTACGTTGGCAGTATTTTGGAATGGGGGAGGGTGATACTATCTATTAATTAACCCTTTGACTCTCGCACCTTGTCTACCAACTGCAAAAAAGTAACCCTTTGACTCCCTCACCCTAACTTCCTGCAAGGAAAGACTTTACTAGAAAAATGATCAGAATGCGTATTTGATGTAACAAGACAAGACAAGACAAGACAAGACTTTACTAGAAAAATGATCAGAATGCGTATTTGATGTAACAAGACAAGACAAGACAAGACAAGGCAAGACAGCACAAGAGAGGATAAGATGAGCAAGAAGAAAACAGAGGTGTTAATACTTAATATCACAAACCCCTCACAAAGAGGGGGGGGGGGAGGAGAGAGAGAGAGAGAGAGAGAGAGAGAGAGACAGAGACAGAGCAGAGCAGAGACAGAGACAGAGACAGACAGGGAGATAGAAAGACAGAGAGACAGAGACAGAGACAAAGTCAGAGAGAGAAGTACAGAGTTCTTAGTGGAGCAAGATTTTTTTTTTTCTTAATTCTTTATTCTGTTTAACCCTTTGACTCTCAGTACCCTTTCCACCAACTGCAAAAAAATTAACCCTTTGATTCCCTCACCCTATCCACCAGCTTCCTTCCTAAAGGAAGCTGGTGGACATAGTAAACGCTGAGCTGACACCACCAGAATGATGAAAACGTGAAGATGAGCGGCGAACAGATCAGGTTTTTAATGTTGCGGGCTGGGGTTGAACTCAAGATATCAGATCTTGAGTCCATGGCTGTTTCGTTAGAACCAGCCGGCCCCGCGTGAAGACAAAGATGTAGATTCTTACAACGATGAAAAAAAAAATTGAGATCTTGTAAGAAGTTTTTTTCTTCCTGAGAAAGCGCTCTTCACGCACTTTACTCAAAATCCCGTGTGACCTTGACCTTGAAGCTTTCTCTTCTAAACGTATAGGCTTTCGTGGTTTATCAACGATCCACAGCTTTTCTGTATCTCTCGGGCCTGGCTGACACCAGGATATGTTAGGATACTAAGCGTAGAGTACAGCCCTGTCGCGTAGTCTCGATCCTAAATGGAACTCCACAGCATAATGATTATCATCCTCATCGACACCATCATCATCATTATCGCATTGTAAGAAGCTGTGCCAGCTTCTGTGGCCATTGAGGTGGCGTAGAAAATGAGGTTAAAAAAGAAAAAAGGGTGAGCACATAGGTAACCTCCCTGAGTACAATGATCCTAAAAAAAATTTAAAATCCCCTGCTTTGACCAAACTTGAGCAAAGATGAACCCACACAGAACTAAAAAAAAAGAAAACAAAAAAACCCCCAAAACGAACAGATAAACACAAAAAAACCCCACCAACATCTTGTTTACACATTTTTATCACAGACAGACAGACACATTCACAGACAAGAAAGTCAAGCCATTAAAAAAACAACAACACAACCCCCCCCCCCTCCATTTTCATACAGAAATCATTACACAGAAAATTCCTTTTATTTATTTATTTATTTATCTATCTATTTATTTATCTATTTATTATTTATTTATTTACTTATTTTTAACTAATCAACCTCATTGTAACCTTAAAGGAGCTTCGGTTGAAATATACTTTATGTGCATCAAGGACAATAGTAGACTGTTACAAATGTGCCAGAGTGCTATCAGTTCTGAAGTCTTTCACAGTGAAGGTCCTTATGCGTCACCTAAGACATTCCTGCTTCCTATCCCTCAGTACGTTTTTCTTTCCTACAGTGTTGTCTCCCCCAAAAGGTTCTGATTCGTTTTGTGTTAGTTTCAGACCAAACAGTTAAATCTGTCATTCATCATCGTCATCGTCGTCGTCATCGTCGTCGTCGATCATCATCGTCGTCGTCATCATCATCACGTCATCCCGTTGTCATCTCGCGTCGTCATCATCATCATATCATCATCGTCATCCATCCTCGTCACCACCACCACCACCAATCATCGTCATCATCATCATCATCTTTTGTGTGTGTGTGTGTTGTTTTTGTGTTTTTTTTTGCTTCTTCTGTGTCCTTCTCCTCTTCTTCTTCGTCTTCTTGCTCTTCTTCTTTTTGATCTTGTTCTTGTTCTTGTTCTTGAACTTAGTATCATCAGTATACATTTCATGGTGGGCAGAATACATACAAGGAGAGAGGTTAGTGGAGCCGTATCGAATGTGAACAGAACAGGATCAAGGACAGAACCTTGGGGAACACCGAAATGGAGAACTAACTATGATGATTTATTTCCACCTACAATGACAGCTTGTTTTCTTTCCAAAAGATAAGATCCAGATTGAAATCGGCTTACAACGGTGTTTTCTTATTACAAAATTTTGATCCAAACGGGAGAGAAGAATTAGTGACCAATGGTATCAAAAGCAGCCGAGAGGTCCAAAAGTAGGAGATTAGAAATATTGTCTTGATTCTGTAGAAGATTTAGTTTCCTGCGTGAGGATGCCGGGGCTCTTTCAGTATAAATAGTATCTTCACCTTCTGGACATTCTGTGCTAGAAACTTCCTCTTTTCTGTTATTCTCTGTGTTTCTTTCTTCCTCCTTTGCTTTCTTTCATTTCTACCTATCATTTTCTGCCCTGCTGGGCCATTCACCTGTGTGTGTTCCATTGCTTTCTATGTCTCAGTTCTAGTTTTGTTAGATTAGCAAGACACTTCTTTAATCCTTTGACTCCCGCACCCTATCCACCAACTACAAAAACTTAACCTTTGACTCCCTCACCATTCAATATAATGACTCTCAAAAGCAACGACTTGGTTTAACCACACAATTGCCAAAACCATTTTCCTTTGCATTTTCTTTTTTTGTGACGCCTAGTTAAATTTCTTAGACTGTCTTCGACTTATTTTGTAATAATAACATCTACGGTTTTGTAATAATGACATCTACGATTTTGTAATGACATCTATGATTCTGTAATAATGACACCTGTCATTTTGTAATAACAACATCTGATTTTGTAATAATGACATCTATGATTTTGTAATGACATCTATGATTGTGTAATAATGACATCTATGATTTTGTCACAATGACATCCATGATTTTGTAATAATGACATCTATTTTGCTACATAAACTTCTTACTGGCGATGAATTAAGTTTTAACCAGTAGTTTATGCATTCAGCAGACGTTCTTGTATAAAGAGGACATCTTCCATTTTATCCTAACTGAAATTATTTGAAGCACGTTGGGCTAGACCGATATGGCTCAGTATAGACTTTCTCAATCCTACAAGCTTCATTTACGCTCCAAAATTTTGGAGGCATATGTGAGGACAGACTTCAGTTTCAGTTTCACTTTCTCAAGATGGCGTCTCCGCGCTCGGAAAGAATTCCACACGCACTAACGTCACATGTGCCGTGTGATGGAGAAAATCCAGACTGATCACGGCACAAGCATTCAGCCTGCACATAAATTCCAAGAGCTGGCCCAGGTCCTGACGTCCTATCTAGATAGTTCCATAACCTTGGGGTCGTAGGGGAGTGAGGTGGCAGAGACCTCAACTTTTCCCGGGCCAGCACCATGAGGGCGACGCCCATCCCCTCTCCCTCGATTCAAAATCATATTCCTATTCACACCTTTTTTTGTTTAACCAAGACTTCAGAAAGGCAAGAAGGTTAATTGGTCTTCAAGGGGTGGGACCTGGGAAATCAACCTATCTCTCCAATATTTTATACCAAGGCAGCCGGGCAATGCCCTGCTCTGCACGATTTTCAACTGCCGTGGGATCTTAAGCGTGTGCAACCAGAAGGCACACGGGTCCGACTCGTTTTTCGTCCCCTTCCGAAGGACAAGACATTCAGTTCGATTTTCCGGTCACATTGAAGAGAAAAGTCAAGGCCTCTACGGGGAGCGAACCCTGGAACCTCGAATTTAGTTTTTGGCAGGTGAACGTCTGAACCATTCAGCCACTTTTCAGGGCAGACTAAATTTGGGAACTGGGTATAAAATAATGCAAAAGCCATGAATAGATTTGTATCTTTCAGTCTTCACAATGATATCTGTATTCAAACAACTGCTGTTTTGTGGTTCGTGCGTATTACTAATAAAGCCAGATGAAGACTAAGCTTTCTGGCAAAAAGCATGCCAAGGGAATCACGGAGTTATCTCCCATGTAGAATTTCTCAAACCCAACACAGTTTGCGCTACCCATTCAGCTAGCATAG
>JAPXFY010000028.1:19780166-19837666 GCA_030674185.1 Monoplex corrugatus
AACGACTGGACCGGAATTATCTCATGGTACATCGCTTAACCAACCTTAAAACACAACTACTGGACCGGAATTATCTCATGGCATTTCGTTTAACCAACCTTAAAACACAACTACTGGACCGGAATTATCTCATGGTACATCGTTTAACCAACCTTAAAACACAACAACTGGCCAGAATTATCTCATGGCATTTCGTTTAACCAACCTTAAAACACAGCTACAGGACCTGAGTTATCACACGGCAAATTGTTTAACCCTCTGACTCCCGCAACCTATCCGCCAATTTCGCTGGCATGGTTGGCAATGTAAGACGTTGGTGGACAGGTTGCGGGAGTCAAGGGGTTAACCAACCTTAAAACACAAATAGAGGACTGCATTATCTCACGGCACATCGTTTAATCCTCTGACTCCTGCACATTATTCGCCAACTGCAAAAATTTAACCCTTCGATTCTCTGACACTATCCACCAGCTTCCTGCTGGTGGAAATGGTGTAGGGGTGAAGGGTTAACTAACCTTAAAACACAACTACAGGGCTGGAGTTATCTCACGGCACATCGTTTAACCAACTTTAAACACAACTACAGGACCTGAGTTACTATTACTGTTATTTTTGTTTAAAGCTCAGCTGACTGCATAGAGCCATATCAGGGCTATAACCATTTCAAACCATACTCAATTTTTCAACACGAAAAAAAAAGGAACAGAAAATAAATTTCACATATCAATGCACTTGTACACACAATCCAAAGAGATGCCCTTTGCGTTGACCACTCCATCAATTTATCGCAAAGGGGACCCAGAAGACATACCTGAATACAAATTTAAACATAACTAAGGAAATCAAAACATACATAAAATTGGGCCCAAATCACTGAAAATTGCTTTTGCATATCTCACTTCCCCAAAGCCAAAAATGTACAAATACTGATGTACCTAATTATCAGTCCCATGAGAAAACACGTAAGTCTTTATTGAACACATACAGAAGAATGGACTAGTAAGGTAAAAAATGATAGGAAGAAATGACAAAAAACAAAAGAGAAAGAAAGAAAGAAAGAAAAAAGTAGTAGTAACAGTAGTGGTACTAGTAGGAGGATGAGTAGGAGGAGGAGTTTGCAATAAAATGTTCACACCCAATCAATATTTTTACTGCAAAAGAACAGTGTTCCTCTTTTATCAAAATGCTCACAAAAAAACAACAACAAACAAACAAACATACAAACAAACATACAAACAATCGTGAAACATGTTTTAATAAAGTAACATCAGTTCCATTGAAGTAAGTTGAAAATTTGGAATGATTGGTGCAAAGTTCTGTTTATGCATTACACTAATTTTTACTGATTTTGTCTTTTAGTGACAATTTTTCTTTCATAACTCCTGTTAAGTTTCAGCTGCATTTCACTGGTAGTCCACATCTTATTTCTCGGTATTTGTCTCTTCTTTTTACACATTTTCTGTCTCTTATTCCGTGTCTCCTCTGCTCCCCGTCCACTTTTGTCCATTAAATATCAATTAGAGTGAAAAGACGTTAATTAACTGAGTTTCAATTTCAGTTTCAGTTTCTCAAGATTTCGTCTCCGCGCTCGGAACGAATTCCATATGCGCTAACGTCGCAGGTGCCATGTGTACGGTGATTATGGTACAAACCTAAAGTTAAGCCCGCACATAAATCCATGAGCTGGCCAGGTCCTGAGGCCCTACCTAGACTATGTATTACCAAGTCTATATTTTGCTATGCTACTTTATCAGCCTACCTCTGGAATAATCTTGGTTATATGTAAATGACATGTGTATGTGTGTATCTCACCTTCAAAAAAGGAACATACATATAAAGTAAGTAAATGAATAATTAAAGGTCTGAATCACGACACAACGAGCTATTCTGTATAAACTCGTCTTACATGACAGAACCCCACCCCCCACCCCCACCCCATCAATGCCCAAATGTTCAGCTGTCTATCAACTAGATGAAGACAATATTTTCTTAATCATAGATAGAAATGTAAGTAAGTAAGTAAGTAAGTAAGTAAGTAAGTAAGTAAGTAAGTAAGTAAGTAAGTAAATGAGTGAGTGAGTGAGTGAGTGAGTGAGTGAATAAAGTGAATAAGAAGTGAGTAAGTAGGTGAATAGATAAACACAAAACAGAGGAGTATGTAGATAAATTAAACAGGTAAGAGATGAAAATAACAAATAACAGTAAACACATGCATATACCCACATGCCCGCACACAGACATACACACATACATTCATACATACATACCCATGTCGACACAGCATGATGGCCGACAACAACAAGTACACTTGATCAACAACGTGTGGTCCTTAAGTAAGTAAGTAAGTAATTGAGTGAGTGAGTGAGTGAGTGAGTGAATAAGATGTGAGTAAGTAGGTGAATAGATAAATACAAAATAAAGTGCACGCGCTCTTACGAGGAAGAGACTCGGGCCTTGGAAATGGCGATTGATTGGGCTGTAGACGAATGCTGCGAGACTGACTCAGTCGCGGTATTCACTGATACTCAGTCGCTGTGAGAAACCCTCCTTGGTTCTTCCCCGTGTCTCGATAGTCTACGCCTTCATCTCTGAAACCTCCGTTTTCAACTGACGACACAGTGAGTTCCGGGCCATAGCAACATCCCCGGGAACGACCTTGCGGACGAGGCCGCAAAGCAGGCAACAACATCCCCGGGCCCAGGCAGATCGATATCCTACAGTAGTGCTTGCGCCCAGATAAAAAAAAAACATAACAAAGGACCCCCCAATACAACATGCGAGAAGGAGTGAGGTGTAGGGCATTCTCCATGCAGAGAGGGGCGGAAATAAAGTTCCGCAGAGATCAGACCCTATTTGCAAAGCTGAGGTCGGGTCACCACCCTTTGCTGCGGGCCTATAAACATACGATCGACTCAACAACGGATCCAGTGTGTCCCCTGTGCAACGAGGAGGAACAAGATCTGGCACATCGGATCCAAAGATGCCCAGCAACCGAGTACATGTGGCAATTATTCGGGGAGGACAGCAGGAGGCTGGAGTGCCTCACCAAGTATCCCGTGAAGGCGGTGGATCTGGCAAGGAGAACGCTCCTTGGATCTCGGCAACAGCAATGATGTCGCTCATTTCCACACACACACAACAACAACTACAACAACAGCAACAACAACACCAGCACAGAGGAAACACCCATATATACATATCAAAACCAGAGCAAGATTGAGGCAGCCGAGGTGTGGTTTCTAAGAAGAATGTTGAGAGTTCCATGGACAGCAAAGAAAACAAACGAGACAGTCTTGATGGAGGCAGACACAAGTAGATCACTCATAAGGAAGATTAGGAAAAGACAGGCAACATTTATAGGCCATTTTATGAGGAAGGGGGATTTGGAGCACCTGGTCACAACGGGAAAGCTGGAGGGAAAGAGAGCACCATGTAGACCCAGGGAGAGAATGCTGGACGGACTTGCAGAGTGGCTGGGGACGAGGAGGGTGGGGGAGATGCTAGGGGCAACGAGAGATAGAGATGGATGGAAGTCCATGATCGCCAACGTCATGCGGCAGGGCACCTGATGATGTGATGATGATACATATCATGACAAACTTACATACATGTCTGGATAACACTCAACAAACAGCCCACAAACACACACACACAGACGGTTTGGCCAACTTGCTTGTTCTTCGGTTGTCTTTTCCTTTTCTTTGCTTTTCCTTGATCTCTGCTTCAGGAAAAGCCCAAATACTTTCCATTCCACGCTGTAAGAGTCTGTGCAGTGTTACTTTTGAGATGATACTAATATTGGCCTGATTAATGATAGCTCTTGTTTTTCCTTTCATAGTGGATTTCCGGCCACTTCCTCTATCTATTCCTTTTTGGGTAAGACGTTCGATGGTATGATGACTCACATTTTGTTCACGAAGATATGATTTAAAGCGTCTAAGGATCTCAGACTTTCCCAGATGGAGATTTTTTGTTGTGGTAGCAATGCCTGCAAGTTGATCGGCCCATTCATTTCCCTTAATACCAGCGTGTCCAGGGCAGTAGATCTACGTGAGACTTTTTAGGTTGATACTGTTCATTGCTTCATGCCATTCTGGGGTCCCTACTCCATTTTGCACTTTTGAAGTAGATTCATTGAGTCAGTCAGGATGAAGTTTAGGCCTTCTTTCATGGAGTCATCCAGTGAGGTTAACCATTGTAGCGCATGTGTGACTGCCTCAGTTTCCATTGTTTGACTGGAAACATGATTAACTGATATAAATAAAAGAGTCAACAGACCATAAACATTATCACACTCACACAAATACACAATGACACACACATATACATGTACACGCACACACACACGTACACACACACACTCACTCACTCACTCACTTACTCTCTCACCCACATACACACGTACACGCATGCACAGACAAACACATACATAAAATCAAACACACACGCGCGCGCGCACACACACATACACACACTCACTCACATATGCACGCACACACACACTCACTCACACACATAAATATGCACGCACACACACACACACACACACGCACGCGCACACACATGCATACTAAAACATACATCTATCTTACACACACATGCGCCCGCGCGGGCAAGCAGGCACGCACGTACGCACACTCACGCCCACACACACCGTGCGCGCGCGCGCTCGCACATACAACACACGCAAGCATTGTGACATACATTCTCTCTCTCTCTCTCTTTCTCTCTCTCTATCTATCTATCTATCTATCCATCTATCTATCTATCTATCTAACACACACAAAACACACACGCGCGCGCGCGCGCGCGCTCACACGCACACGCCCATGCGCACGCACACACACACACACTCGCACAAGACACGCACACGCACACAAAAGTACACATTTTTTTCTATCTCTCTCTGTGTCTCTCTGTGTCTCTGTCTGTCTCTCTCCCTCCTCTCTTTCTCTCTCTTACACACACACACACACACACACACAAACATGCACGTGCTCACATACCCACACGAACGCACACACACACGTTGTTTGTCTGTCTGTCTGTTTGTCTCTCCCTCCCTCTCTCTCACTCACTCGCTCGCTCGCTCGCTCGTTCGTTTGTTTGTTCATTTGCTCGCTCTCTCACACACACATACGCGGGAGTGCACACACACACACGCACAAACACACACACACACACACACACACACACACACACACACACACACCCCAACAAGCACACACACAATAAAGATTTCAGTTACCGTTAAAGCGAAGGGTAAAAAATCAAATAAATACATAAAAAAACAACACTTTCCACATTCCATGAAACAAAAAATACTTAAAAGCTTTCCTCCACCCAAGTGATTTACAGTTGTCTACCCGCATGATCCCGTAACGTATCCGGATAGTGATGTACAGGTTGTCAGACACTTTAACATTGATTGTCCCTGCTGTTTGCAGCAAAGATTTATGTCTTCCCAACACACAGAAGGATCGGGTAACAGGAGGGTGACAGGTTAAAGAGGGGGAACAAAAGAACACTGTCACCTCCCCATCAGATGGAAGGCTGTGGTTTTGAATTCTTATCAGTCCCTTCACAAATCAGTCTGGGATTTTTCGTCTCTAACCGACTCCTACCCAGAGTTGAGCGTGACATGGGCTCATGGGAAGACTGGGACCACACAGTCCAGTCGAGTCTCATCCACTTCACGGATGCATCATTGAGGGTTCTGCTCAAATTTTCTGACCAGCACCGCAGGTGTCTGTATCTCTCTGGCCCGGTTAACGTCAGGATATGTTTTGACAGTAAGCGTACAGTACAGCCCTGTCACTCTCAATCCTAGATGAAACTCCATGAGAATCATGATTATCATCCTCATCGACATCATCATCATCGCATTGTAAAAAACTGTACCAGCTTCTGTGGCCGTTAAAACATTATATGAATGCACAGAAACTAGTGTGGATAAAAAAGGTAAGATGTAACAGTCAAAAGTAGAAATGTATTAGATCTCACAAGTATCCAAAAGTTCTGTCATTTGGTTAAGCAAAGTTTATCCTTTCCAGTTCATTAAGAAAAACATGCCAATGAATTATAGGTTAATGCTTGTCGAGGTTTTCATGATCTCAGAGGAAGAAAATACGTACTGAAACATCAGAGGAACCGGTTAACTAAAGAACTTATCTTTTGTCATGAAAATATAAAGTTTGCGAGTAAAGTAATATACTATGAATTCTCGTTTGAGAAATCAAAAATAATGTTACTAGCTTTTTTAATCCAGATGGCATATATGGGACCTTGCAAAATTTCAAGCGAAAATATGGAATTTTAATTCATTATATAACACACGCTAGATGTATTCATGTGATAATCTGGTAGGTAAATATAAAATTACAATCAATAATGACTATCAATGGATTGCCATAATATTCTAAAGCTGACAGATTTTATAAATTACGGTGCCAGACTGTGTTATGATATCTTGACACAAAATGATATAAGACTCAAATGTTGTGGGAAATAGAATGATAGACTTGATATTGACGTAAACTGGAATATCCTGTCTAAAAGTTTCGCAAAATGAAAAATAGAGCTAAAATGGTTTCAAATCAGAGTTATTCATAGAATATTTGCCACTAATCGTCTCTTATTGATACAAACAACATATTTTTTGGGAATGCCCACAAACAAAACATTCCCAGAACAACATATCACAGGCATAAACATCTGCCTAAATGCAGTTCAATTCGGCTGAGTGGAAGTGCTGTACTTTTTGATGCTGATGCTACTTTGAGGTCATATGATACACTTGACATGATTGGTTCATTCTTCATCATCATGTGCCCTACCGCATGGTGTTGGCGATCATGGCCTTCCATATGAATCTATTCCTTGTCGCTGCAAGTACATCTCCCACCCTCTCTGTCCTCAGCCACTCTGCAAGTCCGTCCTTGGGTCAACCTGGTGCTCTTTTTCCCTCCAGCTTTCCTGCTGTGACTAGGTGCTCTAATTTTTCTTACCTTTTAAATGTCCTTTAACTGTTGCTTGACTTTTCCTAACCTTCTTCATAAATGTTCCTCTTGTGTTTGCCTCCTTCAAGACTGTCTCTTTCGTTTTCTTTGCTGTCCATAGAACTCTCAATATTCTTCTTAGAAACTATATTTCAGTTGCCTCAATCTTGTTCTGCTTTCCGTGCTGACAGTCCACGCCTCGCATCCGTACAACAGTACCCGTTCTATATAACACTCAAGAACTCTCTTCCTGATGTTAACTCTTTGGAGACGCGCCCTAAAATGGCTGCTGAAACTCCCAAGACGCACAGTTTTTGGTACTTTTTGAAAAATTATGGAGAATATTCAAAGACAATAAACCTATTCTGTTATATATGTTTTAAAAGGTCATTATGTCTACTTTGTAACTGTGCTGACAGCTTGTTTATGCATGCTTTCATTTTTTTTCTGGTTTACTATTGGAAAAAAACATAACATCTCCACAGCTATAGCTGCGAAGCGTCATAGTCGAGACACGGACCTCCGCAGCTATAGCTGCGGAGCGTCGCCATTGAGCCATTTGTTGGTGAGAACACTTTTTATCTTCTTGAATGCTGTTTTAGCTTGGTCGATTCTGCTGGTTATTTTTGATTTGCACCTTTCGTCTAGTGAGATGACCCTTCCCAGATATTTAAACTTATCATCTTGTCTCAGTGTTCTACCGTTTGCTGTTATTTATTGTTTCATTAGCAATGTCTTTTTTATGAATGCAAAACAGAAAAGTGTACAACTCAATTTCACTTATTCAGATATAATCTGAAACATGCCTATGAATGTACAAAAATACAATCTAAGTAACATAACTCTTGAGAGTCACGGAATTATCTCCCATGTAGAATTTCCTAAACCCAACACAGTTTGCGCTACCCATTCAGCTAGCATAGACGCAGCCACAAAGCATAAAGTGGCAAGCTCAGAACATTCCTGTGTCTGGTCCTCAGACAACAGATTATGAACAAATTAAAGGGGGAAGGTGTAGGGGGTGGATAGTCCCTGTGTAGTGTTGGTCAAAACAACGTACATACAGGCATCCAAGATAATATGACTAATCTGAAACCAGAAAAAAAACCACGATAAAAGAATAAGAACGCTTATTTAATGCAGCAAGACAAGACAAGCGCAAATTTTCGGCCAACTGGCCTTTGTCAAGCGTAAGATCACAAACAAACAAACACCAGATACACAATTTTTTTTCTGGTTCCTGTTTGCTTGAACGCCGGCAGTCACACTTGTTTTGGATTTCGTGTGACCAATCTGGTTTTCTGTGAAAAGACTCTTGGATTCTTTGACTATGTGACAACTCGTGACCAGAAAGTCCTACCAGCTCAGAGTTGCAGTAGTCAAGGGTGTTCAGGACGGCAAGCAAAATCATCAGACTTTCAGTAAAGCCAACCCACCAATGAGGGCAAGGTCAAGACAGTCATGACGGCTGTGAATCCCCTTCCGGTGTATATATGCGGATTTTGCACAAGCTCTTAACGCCAAACGTGGAAAACTCAATTTGCCGCCTGCCAGTGCAAAAGAACAATGGGAGAAATTAGATGAGGAACTTGTCCTTAAGCTGAATGCGCTAATAGGGAACAGTACGCTGGAACACAAACTTGACACATACGGAGACATCATATACTCTATCTGCAGGGACACTTATGGAGTGAAGCAGCCAAAGACAAAAACGCCTCCCCAGAAATCCAGAAGACAGCAACAGATGGAGAGCATCCGGAGGGAGAAAAGGAAGCTTAAAAAGCGAATGAAAACTGCCTCAGAATTCGAGAAGCAAGGGCTCCTGGAACTCTGGAAAGATCTGAAGGCCAAACACAATGCTCTCAGCAAAGTGGAATCAGCAAGGCGAAGAAAGAGCAAAAGGAAGAAGACTCAAGATCGTTTCTTCAAAGATCCCTTTGACTTTGCAAGAAAGCTGTTTGAACAACCCAAATCAGGGACTCTCACAGTGGGCAAGGAAACCCTAGAGCAGCATCTCAGGGAAACATATTCCGATTCTCAGCGCGAGGCACCACTTGAAATCCAAAATCTGGTTTGGCCTGCAGTGCCAGAAGGAAAATTCAATAACAAACCACCAACACTGGATGAAGTGAAGAACGTAGTAAAGAAAGCCAGAGCCAAGTCAGCACCTGGACCAAACGGAATACCATACCTGCTCTACAAGAAATGCCCAAAAGTGCTCGAGTGGCTCCACAAGATGATTCGATCAGCATGGAGGAACCAGAAGATCAGCGACCAATGGATGAGAGCTGAAGGAGTGTACATTCCGAAGGAGCAGAACTCCAGCAGCATCAATCAGTTCAGGCCAATATCACTTCTGAACGTCGAGGGGAAAATCTTCTTCTCTGTTATGGCAGCAAGATTGACAAAATACCTGACTGAAAACAAGTATCTGGATATGTCAGTCCAAAAGGGAGGCATACCAGGAATGCCTGGATGCTTGGAACATGCCACGTTGATTTGGGATGCCATCCAAAAAGCAAGAACAGAGAAGAGAGACATTGACGTAGTTTGGCTTGATCTGGCGAATGCATATGGATCAGTTCCACACGATATGATCCAGCTGGCTCTTGAAATGTATCACATCCCAGAAAACATCCGAACAATGCTGAGGAAGTATTTCCAAGGGTTCTCAATGCGGTTCTCTACCAAAGAATACACCACGGACTGGATAGACCTAGAGGTGGGCATTGCAATGGGCTGTGCAATCTCTCCCATACTGTTCGTGTTGGCAATGGAAGTCATCTTGAAAGCTGCAATGAAGAGTTCAGGTCCAGTGAATCTGGGAGATGGATACCAGATGCCTCCTCTGAAAGCTTTCATGGATGACACAACAGTCTTGTCCACGGATGAGGAAGAGACACACCAAATCTTAAAGCAGCTGGATGAGCTGGTGGCCTCTTCAAGAATGAGGTTCAAACCTAAGAAATCCCGAAGTCTCTCACTGCGAAAAGGAAAAGTGGCAGATTCAGTCAAATTCATGGTAGCCAACCAAGCCATCCCCACTGTCACAGAAGAGCCAGTAAAAAGTCTCGGAAGATGGTATGATGACTCCCTGAAAGACACACAAAGGGGATGTGAAACCAAGCAAACAGCAGAAGAAGGCCTGAAGAAAATAGATAACTGCGGACTGCCAGGCAAATACAAAGTCTGGTGTCTACAGTTCATGCTGATACCAAAGCTGCTGTGGCCACTGCTAATCTATGACATTTGCACCAGCACAGTCGAAGCAATGGAAGCCAAAATCAACAAATACACAAGAAAATGGCTCGGTGTCCCACCTGGTCTCACTGATGTTGCATTCTACTGTCGTCAAGCAATGCTGAAGCTACCTCTGAAATCCATAGTGGAGGAATACAAAGTTGGAAAAGCAAGACTGTTGAGCATGCTGGAGGAATCGAAGGACAATATCGTGAGAGCAGTTCATCCAAAGCTGAGAACTGGCAGAAAGTGGAAAGTCCAAGAGGCTGTAAACAATGCCAAGAGAAACCTCAGCATCAAAGAAATAATTGGACACACGCAAACCAACAGACAGGGACTGGGAGCAACAAAAATGCAGTGGTGGTCCAAAGCCAAAGGGAAGGAAAAAAGAGACATGATCATACAGGAGTTGAAGGAAGAAGAAGATGTCAAAAGAGTGCAGAAGGCAGTCCAGCAAGGTCAACAGGGGCAATGGACAACATGGGACAGTGCACTCCAAAGAAGTCTCAGCTGGAACGATATGTGGCACATGTCTCCTCTAAGGATAAGCTTCCTCCTCAGATCTGTATATGACCTGCTCCCCTCGAATGCAAACTTAGTGAAATGGGGGAAAGTAGACGACCCAGCATGTCCGCTCTGTCAGAAGAAACAAACAGTGGAACATGTCCTAAGCTCTTGCAAAGTAGCGCTAGCCCAAGGAAGGTATACATGGAGGCACAACCAAGTTCTGAAAGTGATCACAGATGTGGTTAGCGAAAAAACCATGACCCCAAACGCACCAATTGCTATGACAACGTTCTACAAAGCAGGAGGGAAACAGGTCTGGCCCGAAAGGGCTATGACAACCAGCACATTGCCAAAGGGTCTTCTGGATGGAGCAGTCGACTGGGAGTGTACAGCAGACCTCCCAGAGTGGAGAAATTACCCAGATGTCATCAGCAAGACAGGCATGAGACCAGACATCGCTCTCCACTCTGACTCCTCGAAACAAGTGATTCTGATAGAACTCACTGTGCCATACGAAAGCAGAATGGAAGAAGCACATATCTACAAGACCGAAAAATACGCCGGTCTTGCCAGCACCCTGAAGAAAGCAGGTCTGCGGGTCAAAATCTTCGCCATAGAGGTCGGGGCAAGAGGGTTTGTGGGCACCTCCGCTTATGATCTCATGAAACAACTCGCCATTTCTGGGAAGAAGAGGACTAGAGCCCTTAAAGCGATGGCAGAGGCAGCAGAAAGGAGCTCAAGCTGGATCTGGGCAAGGAGGAACCAAAAAAGTGAACTTCATAAGGATTAAATTCCCTACAGATGATGTGTGCCCCGTTAGCACATTGGTAAAACCGCGTACCGCAGTTCTGAAGCGCAGAATCGCCCAGGTTCGATCCCCGGCGTGGGAAAAAAAAAAAAAAAAAAAAAAAATAGACAACAGCAGAAGGGCATCCAGGAGTCATGACCTGGATGTGGCCCGGCCCCCCGAGAGTGTAAGGAATTCAGGGCCGAAACACTTGTCTAAAGGGGGTTACTTCTCTGAAGACCTTCTGTTGTCTAGCTCTCCCTAGAGTTTCTTTCTACCTGCAAGCAGAACATCAAATACGCACGTTAAAGATCGTAAACACCATGTCAATGTTTGCTGGCTTTTGGAAACATGGAAACACCGAGCATGAATTCCTTCGAAAACAGAGTGTGACTGCCTAAATGAGGGAGTAAAAACAAAACAAAACAAAACGAAACAAAAGAATCTAAAACAAAACAAACAAACAAATAGGGACAGTTATGCATGTAAAAGTACCCTGCCGCATGGCGTTGTCGATTATGGCCAATCTATCCCTTGTCGCTGAAAGTACATCTCCCACCCTCCCTGTCCTCACCCACCCTGCAAGTCCGTCCAATATTTTCTCCTTGGGTCTATCTGGTGTTCTCTTTTTCCCTTCAGCTTTCCTGTTGTGACCAGATGCTCTAATTCCCATTTCCTCATAAACTGTCCTATAAATGTTGCTTGTCTGTTCCTTATCTTCTTTGCTGATGTTCTTCTTGTGTCTGCCTCCTTCAAGACTGTCTCGTTTGTTTTCTTTGCTATCCATGGAACTCTCAACAACATTTTTTTAGAAACCACATTTCAATTTATGGAGTTAAGGAAGACATACTCATCATTTAATAATTAATAATTACAATATTTATATAGCGCAAAATCTTGATAAAATCAAATCTAAGCGCTGAAGCAGACACACACGCAAGCACGCACGCACGCACGCACACACACGCACGCACACACACACACACACATACACACACACACACACGCATGGCTATAAATGGGGAGAAAGAATAAAAGCAATAAAAGCAAGAATAAAACCAATGGAAAATTATAGAGAGCATAGCATATACAATTATATATTATAACCATGTGATTCCCTCCGAGCGGAGACAGGCTGCAGAGGGGGGTTAGGATTTTATGCGGAGGAGAAAAGGTGAGTTTTGAGAGCGGACTTGAAGGAGACAAAAGTAGGTTGCTGACGGACTGAGAGAGGAAGTTTGTTCCAGGAGAGTGGACCAGAAACAGAGAAGGCTCGTGGACCATAGGTATTGAGCTCAGTGCGTGGAAAGCGAAAAGTCAGAGGATCGGAGGCAGAGCGGAGGGTACGTGAGGGAAGATAGATCTCAAGTAGGCTTGACAGGTAATCGGGGGCTGCGTTATTGAGGCTTTTGTAGCACATGGTGTCTAGTTTGTACTGTATGCGCTTTGATACAGGGAGCCAGTGAAGTTGTGCCAGGAGAGGAGATATGTGGTCAGCTTTTTTCTTTTTGAGTACAAGGCGTACAGCATTGTTTTGAATGCGCTGTAGGATGTGAATGGTGGAGGCAGGAAGACCAGACAGGAGTGAATTGCAATAGTCAATGCGAGACATTATGAAGGAGAGAACGAGTTTTGCAGTTGTTTCGACAGAGAGATACTTCCTGATCAGCCTTATACGATGGAGATGATAGTAGCAGGATCTGGCAGTTTGAGAAACAAAGTTGTTCATGGAGAGGGTAGAGTCAATGCAGACACCAAGGTTTTTAGCTGAATCAGAAATTGGGACTGATGTGTTACATAATGGGAGAGAAAGAGGAGGCAGCTGAGAAAGTTTCTGACGGGTGCCAATGAGGATAGCTTCTGTTTTGTCGTCATTAAGCTGAAGTCTATTGTGTGTCATCCAGTTCTTAATGTCCGAGTAACACTCAGTGGTGCGAGTCAACAGGCGCTGTATATTATCAGGTGAGTCACTGTCTTGAAGTTGGGTGTCATCAGCATAGAAGTGGTGTTTTATAGAATGGGAGTTGATGATGGTGGACAGGGGACTTATGTCGCGTGGGTACTGGTGAAGCCTTGTACTATCCTGGCAGAGACTTCTGGTTTTTGAACCTGTATCAGAGATGATTAGACCCGTGTACCTGAATCTGAATCATGTATCAAGCTTGTCTATTGGATCTTAAGTAAGGAGTAATATCACTGGTGCTGCTGGTCATCGTTTTGTTTCATTTGCATCCTTATTTCTATGTGATAACCTGCCAAGTCCTTTAGGGTTCTGTCAACTGCAACGTTTCAGTTCTATTCCCCGTTATCTTTCAATTTCAGTGGCATCTAAACAAACTTGTCTTATCTTGTCTCGTATTGATTATTGTAACTCTCTGCTCTCTGCCTTGCCTGCCACCTCCGTCACATATCCCGAGTGCATTCAGAACTCCGCAGCCTGTCTTGCCCTTTGTAAAAAACAGGCGTGATCATATCACTCCCTTGCTTCATTGTCTCTGCTGGTTGACTGTTTCTCAAAGATTTAAAGATTTTGTACAAAATCAGTGTATTATGCTCACCTATTCACCTGTTCACCTGTCGGCGACATCATTCTTGATGGTAGCCGCTGATGCATGCCCCGTCAGCTGTCTCCATCCCCTTCTGTCTACAGTCCTTCTGTAGATTTCATCTTTTGGCGACTTTGCCCACTTTTTGGGCTATGTTCTCTACATAGGAAATCGGTGGTCTTCCTTTTTGTCTCTTGCCCTCCATTTTGCCCTGGACCACAGTCTTCATTGCATGGCAGTTCTGATATTATGCTATAAACATGCTTCTCAAAGATTGAAAGACTTCATACAGAATCAATACATTACGTTGTAAGGGTATCAGTGGTACTGCACCTATTTATCTTTGTGACCATCTTTGCCTCTACATTCTGCTGCTTTTGATACTACTTCTTTACAAATTCCTCGATGTAGATGTTCTACAGTTATCGGGGTTCAGTTTCTGTCTGGTCCTTACAGATGGAACAAGCTTTCTCTGCTCTGTCTATTGGACAGTCATATACTCTGTCTTCCTTCAGGCCTAACTGAAGACATTCTTTGACAGTGATGTTTTGTAGATGTTGTAAATGCATTAATCATGGCATCATCACCATTATTTATTTGTCTACTAAATATTTATCATCATCCTCATCATCATCATGTGCCCTGCCGCATGGCGTTTGGCGATCATGGCCCTCCATATATATCTATCCCTTGTTGCCACGAGCACATCTTCACCCTCTCTGTCCTCCGCACCCTGCAAGTCCGTCCAATATTTTCTCCCTGGGTCTACCTGGTGCTCTAATTGCCCTTTCCTCATAAAATGGCCTAAAAATGTTGCCTGTCTTTTCCTAATTTTCCTTATCAATGATCTTCTTGTATCTGCCTCCATCAAGACTGTCTCGTTTGTTTTCTTTGCTGTCCATGGAATTCTCAACATTCTTCTTAGAAACCACATCTCGGCTGCCTGAATCTTGTTCTGGCTTTGTGTGTTGACTGTTCACGCCTCACAACCGTATAACATTATCAGTTCTATATAACATTCAAGAACTCTCTTCCTAATGTTAATTAATAGGCATTTGTTGGTAAGAATGCTTTTCATCTTCTTGAATGCTGTTTTGGCTTGGCTGATTCTGCTGGCTATTTCTGATGTGCATCTGCCGTCTGGTGAGATGACATTCCCAGATATTCAAACTTATCAACCTGTCTCAAAGTTGTGCCATTTGCTGTTATTTTGCATGAGGATATTTCATGTTTTTTTTAACTGATTATCTGCTGTTGTTTATCATTTTCTCTCCAACCTATCACTCTAGGGCATTCTTCTAGGTTTCTCATGATGGTTTCGCTGTAAAGTGAAAACAAATCTAGTGACATCAAATGCCGGCTTAGTTGTGCAGAAAATGTTGCACATGTGAAAGACAACTACATCCGAACGATGCTCCTTCACAGAGAGCTGAAACAAGGACACTGTGACAAGGGAACTCCATCAAAACTATACAAGGATACTCTTAAGGCCAGCCTGGTGAAATGTGGCATCAGTTTCAGTTTCAGTTTCTCAAGATGACATCTCCACGCTCGGAATGAATTCCATATGCACTAACGTCCGTATGTGCCATGTGATGGAGAAAATCCAAAATGATCATGGCACAAGCCTTAAGCCTGCACATAAACCTAAGAGCTGGCCAGATCCTGAGGTCCTACCTAGATAGTTCCATAAAACTGAGGTCATAAGGGAGCGAGGTGACAGAGACCTCAACTTTTCCCGGGGCCACACTTCGAGGACGGCGCCCATCGCTTCTCCCTCGATTCAAATTCATATTCATATCACATGTTTTTTATCTAGACTTCAGAAAGACACGAAGGCTAAATGGTCTTCAAGGGTAGGGACCTGGGAAATCAACGTAACTCTCCAACGTTTTTTACTAAGGCAGCGGGCAGTGCCTGCTCTTCACAATTTTCAACTGCCGTGGGATATTTAGCGTTCGCAGCCAGAAGGCACACGGGTCCGAGTCGCTTTTCGTCCCCTTCCTTCCAATTTTCCGGTCAAACTGAGGAGAAAAGTCGAGGCCTCTACGGGGAGCGAACCCTGGAACCTTGAGTTTAGTTATTGGCAGGCGAAACGTCTGAACCATTCTGCCACTCTTCTCCGTGATCATTCTGGATTTTCTCCATCACATGGCGCCTGTGAACAACCAACTTGATGTACCACCTAACATACAAGAGGTCACAAAGGCCATTGGCCAACTCTCCTGTGGCAAGGCCCCTAGCGCTGACGCCATACCTGCTGAGATCTACAAAGCGGGAGGTCCAGTGCTCACACAAAAATTAACTGAGATGTTTGTAACACTCTGGAACAGTCAGTCACTCCCTCAAGATTTCAAGGATGCCTCAAGAGGAAGGGAAACAAACAATCATGTGACAATCACAGAGGAATATCACTACTGTCCATTGCAGGCAAGATATTAGCAAGGGTGCTGCTGAACCGCCTCATTAATCATCTTGAGCAGGGTCTGTTGCCAGAGAGTCAATGTGGATTTCGGGCTGGGAGAGTACGGTGGACATGATCTTTGCTGCTCGTCAACTGCAAGAAAAGGCGCAGGAACAACACCGAGCACTGTACACAACCTTTGTCGACTTGACAAAAGCGTTTGACACGGTGAATCGCGAGGGGCTGTGGAAGATAATGGCGAAGTTCGGCTGCCCTCCAGCCTTCGTAAATATGGTGCGACAATTCCACGATGGTATGATGGCACGGGTCCTTGATGACGGAGAAATGTCCAGAGACTTTCCAGTCACAATGGCGTGAAACAAGGATGCGTCCTTGCGCCTACACTGTTCTCTATGATGTTCTCGGCAATGTTATCAGATGCATTCTCTCCAGAAGACCCTGGCATAGATATACGCTACCACACAGATGGCTAGTTGTACAACACAAGACGCCTCAAGGCGACCACTAAATGCAGTTACAGCACTCTTTGTGACCTCCTCTTCGCAGACGATTGTGCGTTAAATGCTTACAGTGGTGAACAGATGAAACAATGCATGGACAAATTTTCAACTGCTTGCGACAATTTCGGTCTTACAATAAGCACCAAGAAAACCGAAGTCATGTATCAGCCTCCTCCAGGTGTTCCATATACTGAACCAAATATCGAGGTCAAGGGCACAAAACTACATGCAGTCGACAACTTCACATATCTCGGCAGTTCCCTATCACGTTGTGTGCATATTGATGACAAAGTCAACAAACGCATAGCTAAGGCCAGCACTGCACTTGGGAGGCTGCGTCCTACTGTATGGGACAGAAGAGGTATCTCAGCCACAACTAAACTCAAAGTGTACAAAGCGGTGGTCCTCACCACTCTCCTCTACGGCAGTGAGACCTGGACTGTTTACAGTAGACACGCAATGAAATTGAATTATTTTCACACCAAAAGCCTCAGAAAGATTCTCAATATCCGATGGCAAGAGAAGATCCCTGATACAGAAGTACTAGAGAGAGCCAATCTCCCCTCTATCCACACTTTACTTCAAAAGTGTCAAGTTCGCTGGGCTGGCCATGTGTACGGATGTCTGACACCAGAATTCCCAAGCAACTCCTCTAAGGGGAACTAGCGTCTGGCAAGAGAACAGTTAGAGGCCAGAGAAAACGGTTTAAAGACAGCTTGAAGGCATTGCTAAAGTCCCTCAACATAGACTGTCAGAATTGGGAAAACCTTGCCCTCGACCGTACAGTCTGGCGTAGAATAATCGAAACCGGATGTACCACTTCAGAAGTGTCTCGTATCCAATCTGCACAAGAAAAACGAGCTGCACGGAAAGCTAGGGCTGCAAACCCTTCAACCGCAGTAACCGACCACAGATGTCCAACCTGTGGACGTTACTTCCGTGTCCGGATCGGATTGATCAGTCACCTCCGGACACACTGACTCAAATCAACTTCATGAAGCCGTGGTCATTGTCGACGACGACAGACGAACACCAAATACACGTTCTGATTCTATTTTCGTGTTTTTCTTGTTTCTGGCGCTTGTCTTGTCTGGTTATTTAAATACGCTTTCCGATTCTATTTTGGTGTTGTTGTTGTTTTTTTTCTAGTTGGGGTTTGCTTGAACGCGGGCAGTCGCACTTGTTTTGGATTTCTCATGCACAGCCAGGATTAATCTTATATTCAACATGAAGATCAGACCCAGGCGATGAGAACTAGTATGTCTATTCTTCTGTTGGATTGAAGAGAGAGAGGCCAGAATCATTGTCTTCCTACTTCTCATCATCATAGTCATTGTCTACCACTGAACAATGATTTGCTGATACACGTGACTGCATGGGAACAGGTACGTTGCATGTCACTGATATCAACAGTCTTGTTCTGATCAGTCTTCTTACTGATGGAATAAAATAGACCTTTTTTTTTACTCCCTCTGCAATCACATCACTAACGTACTCGATTAACCCTTTGATTCCCAGACCCTATCCACCGACTGCAAAAACTGGTGGAAAGGGTGAGGGAGTCTAAGGGCTAAGTTTTGGCTTTGCTACCATGTTTGACAATGCAGAATGCTGGCGGACAAGGTGCGGGAGTCAAAGGGTTAAAGAACTCATGGAACGTAGCAGTGGAAAGGAACTTCCACCCTCGCGTATGAGGTGCAGAACCAAGTGGTTGAGATCTACCAAGGTTGGTCTGGTATTCACCATCCAGCTTTTCTTTTGTTGAATCCAGTGACGGCCTTGTTCTAGGATAACCTGAATTAACGTCATCTGCCCTCCAACTTCCCAAGCTTTCTCATACTGATATCATATATATATACTTCCCCACCACACCCCTCTTCATTTCCAGCCCACATAAGTATATTGCCACAGTATCAGGGGTCAGTAATTCAGTCGATAAACGCCAGCCTTATGATCAGAGAATTCTGGGGTCTGTCTCCTTAGACACCTCATTCTGACGGACGAAGCGTGCAGATTATTTTCCCACCTCCCAAGTCAACAGGTGTGCGAGTGCCTAAAGCCTTTGTTCTGTGAACTTGCTTGCAGGGTACCAGATAAAACACTCATAGGTTTGTCCTGCAGACTTTGGCAACGACCTTCTTCGGGAATACCCGGTACCTATACTCTCTCTGTGAAGGCCAGTTAGCTTTCTTTCCTTGTGCCTATACACTCACTGTGAAATCCATTTAGCATTCTTGTCTTGTACCTGCATTCTCTTCCTGTAAAGCCCAGTCAGCCTTCTTGACATTCTGAAAAAAAAGAGAGACAGCAAGACAGAGTGAAAAAGAGAGGGTAAGTAACAGAAGTTGGGCTGAAAGCCAAGCATTACCTATGCTGCAAAATCTGGAAGACCAGCCAATGGCCACAGACTAGAAGTCACAAGAATTTGTCATGCTCCATAAAAGCGGAAATGTAAAAGATTGCAATAATTACTGGACATTAGCCCTTATTTGTCATACAAGTAAGATCCCGCCGATCATAATCTCAAACAGGATGAAACAAAAAGTAGAGTTTGAACTATCAGACAGTCAGGTAGGCTACAGAACAAACAGAGGAACAACAGACATGTTATTTGTGCTTCAAAAGGACGAATGAAGAACTTTTTATCACCTTCATAGATTATAGCATAGCCTCTGACAGCATAATCCACCAGCATCTTTTTGACATAATGCTTAAAGGGGCAGCAAGACTATATGAGGCGGGAAGTAGATCGGAAGTCACTTGAATTCAAACGTTTGCCGAAGCAACATCGGCTGTCTGCTCTGAGTTAATTACAGATTTCGGACACTGTCGGAGAGCTACCTGGCTCATATTTGTCACACAGTACAATCTCAAGCCCTGCTTTTAAACTGTTGTTATATTTTTATCGAAAAATGTGCGTATATGCATTTATTAGGAAATTAAAATCTGAATTGGACGAACTTAGAGGCGGGCTACAAAACATGACGAGACATCTGACAGGCACGCCATCCAAAAATGGAAAAGCACGTGAAAAGAAAACAACGAAGGCATGTTGTCGCAACACACACATACCTGAAAGGCCTACAATATAGACGTCCAGAGAATTAAACGATCAGCTTAAAATTGTGTAGTGTATGAAAAGAAATCAAGCACATGCAATAGATCTATATGTACACACAAGCTGTGCGCACATACACCGTACTCACACACACACACACACACACATTGGAGCACAATACGAACACAACACTGACCTGTAGTCACCACCACTTATTTCCCATGTATGGCTTACCAAGTGGGTTAGGGTACAAGTCTCTTACAAGCGACAGCACACAGTCTGGCATTATCTCACGAAGGGATGTCATCACACATTCATCTACACCATCATGCCCCATAGTCACCCATTTCTTTCGAAAATATTGTGGATGTCTCCACGCATTCCTAGAATTTAGCATGTTCCAAAATTTTCTATATATCTGTTTCCAAAGTTCAGAATTCCTAACATGTGCTGAAGAACACACGGCTCACAAAAACAGAACGGGCATCTGCCCTAACTGCATGCTGTAAACTAACACTAGATCTATTCACCTACACTGACACTAGCACCAGATGAGGAACACACTACATCTGTCGCTGGTGGAAATCTATAACTTGCTGAGGACAGTGTAGCCATTGAAGTAGGTGTACAAGATGCTGTGGTACCTACTACACAGGAGATGTTGATAACACACACAGAACTACTCTCACTGACACTATCAGCTTCACTGATTGTAACTTGTGATAACACTTCACATTTCCACCCCAACCACAGCTTTCAAACAGTTGTCTTACAGCCTCCTTCTTTTCTTCGTTTATATCCAGCAATAATAAATTAAATTCATTATTTCGTCAAAGACAAACTCTCTCAAACTAGACGTGTGCGTTTTCAGTAGAACCCAGAAAGAAAGACCACGCAAATTTGCTTACAGACAATGATAGGTCTGACCACAGATTTCTGGCGCTATTTCTTTCACACCCTGAGAGAGGCCAAGCATGGGATAGCAGTCATGCAGTTTCCATTAGCACCATCCTTTCCTTCTCATCTTTTGTTCTCATTCTCAGCAAGGTTCAAGTAACTGACATAGATCTACCGGATCTCCTAGTCAAGGCCCCAGTTACCGCGTGCCAGCCCGGAGTGTAATGAACTGTTTAGGGGTGAAGGGATGAGGTTATCAATCTGTAATTTAGATCTGCTCACGAAGTCAGGGGCTCTCAACAGTAATACTGTAGCGTGTGTGTATGACAAACTGTCGAGAAATACAAAGACTTCTGATCAAGTGTTCATACTATTTGATAAATAGTCTTAAACACAAACTGATGTCCCCTGTCCAAACTTTGGTTATGCCCCAGGCAGGAGACAACCAGGACTGCGGATACAGTGTGGGGTGTACTGATTCCCATTGAAAAGGGACCAAGCTATAATTTCTCTAAAACTACATATGCTTTTCCAGTAAGAAAAGTCAACGGAAAGCATAAGTTGACTACCTTCACCCCCTAAAATGAACGTACAAAACCCATTTCCTCATAGCTACGTCATGTGTTACGTAGGAAAACGTTCGAGTTCTGGGAAGCTGTGTGGACGGAATTTGCTTCAATTTCTTTTCAGTTACTAAGAAAGAAGTAAGTGTCTGTTTTGTTCTTCACTGTTAGCGTGTTTGTTTACTACCCTCAGCCACGTGCTTTTCTTTATTTAGTTTAGCCTCGCCCATGCTTACTGCGTATGCGTCCCGATCCATTGGATCGGATCTTACCCCTTTAAAATGGGCTTGCCAAAACACATCATCTCACTAATTTCCTCACTTTATGAAAACCGAAAGGGAACTATCAGATGGGACAATCAAAAAGAAAGGAGTCAGGCAAGGATGCATCCTCTCACCTCACCTTTTCAGTATATAGATACTGACTTCAGTCTGAGCAGTGAAGCGAGATAGGCATCTTGCGCATTCTTGCTGTCGTACTCGTTGAACTTGACAATTAACGCTTGTCTTTCTTCTACGACTGCTTCAAAGCACTTGAAATGCAAACATTGACAGTCCTCCCTATAGAATGACTTTTCAAACGTTTGAACTTTTCTTTCTCTTTCTTTGAGCCAGTAACTTTGCGTTTTTTTGTATGTTTTGTTTTTGTTTATCAGTTAACAGCGGATGATCGTCGGCGTCCGCCATTGTGGTAACTGTTTACCATAGAGCAGAGTTCTGATTGGATTAGCGGATCACCTGACTGGACTCGTCTGCTTCTTCCAGTGAAAACGCTGGACTTAGCGGGGTTTTCCGGAGCATGGGCTTTTTAGAAGTCTCGATTTCGTCGGACTTAGCTGGTTTTTCTGAAAGAGAGTTAATTGAAAGGAAACTTTCCACCACAAGGAATGTGCCAAGGCACATAACTCTGTTTTGATGAAAATGTGACATCTGGTTTTTCCAGTGGAGTCTTCATATATATATATATATATATATATATATATATATATATATATATATAACACAGTCATATATATGTATGTATGTGTGTATGTATGGATGGATGGATGGATGGATGATATATATGTATCTGTCTGCGCTTAGATTTGATTTTATCAAGATTTTGCGCTATATAAATATTGTAATTGTAATTATTATTATATATACAGAGCAAGAAATGAGAGAGTCTGATATTTAAGACATAGGTCTTAAGATAGGTGGTAGTCATATTAGAAATCTGCGCTCTGCTGAAGACAAAGCACTACTAGCCAACAACATCACTAGTGTGAAGAGAGTTCTACACAGAGTAGATGAAATACGAAGAATAGCCGGTCTCAAGCTTAATGCCAAAAAGACAAAAGTACTGTATGCTGCTGGAATCAGTTGCCAAACAGCATGAAATAAAGATTGATAAAACTCCTTTAGAAAATGTCAAAAACTTCAAATATCTAGGCTCAGTCAAAACAATGATGAATCATGTACCAAAGATAGAAGAACAAATGAAAGCATACTGAACGAATTGGGAACAGCAAGAAAACTTCTACCTTTTATAAATGAAAGAAATTTAAGACATGTAGGCCATGTGCTATGAAACCAAGAGACTGACCTCATGAAGACTGTCTTTCAAGGCAAGACTGAGGCAAAAAGAAAAAGAGGCAGACCACCAGCTTCTCTCTTTGGCAACATCACCGAATCCAGCAGCATGAGAATCCATGAAGTCAGCAGGGTCAGCGAAGACCGGAACAAGTGGAGGAGGATAACCCTGTCGGTGTCATTGACTGCAGCGGCCAAGATCGCACCCAGTGATGCCAACAGATGAGACAGATGAGAAATAACAGGGAATAGGAGGAAGAAAAGAGAAAAGAGAGAACATGTTGGAACAGTGTGTGCGGGGGTGGGTGGTGATGGTTCGTTATTGTTCATTATTTCTTTTAACGTCTATTCACATACGTGCTTTTAGACGAAAAAATAAAAATAAAAAAGAAAGGTGTCTAAGAAATCATGAAGGCATTGTATCAATTAAGGTAACATCAAACAATTCAACGAACAAAAGAAAAACGATCAGAACGTTATATCGGTCAGGCTTCATTGGTGTGTGTGTGTGTGTGTGTGTGTGTGTGTGTGTGTGTGTGTGTGTGTGTGTGTGTGTGTGTGTGTGTGTGTGTGTGTGTATGTGTGTGTGTGTGTGTGAGTGTGTGTGTGTGCGTGAACGCGCGTGTGTGTCTGTCTGTGAGTCTACATGTACATGTATGTGTCTGTGTGCTACGAGCATGTAAGGTCTTATGCTGGAGTATGACAAGTGATCTGTTATGATCTGGTGAGGTACAAGGGGGAGCAGAGGGTTGTCTTATCGAATGAAAAGCGTTGGGGGAAAAAAGGTGGGAGTTACAGGTATAAAACAATTGAGCTGAATGAAAGGAAACGACCTACGGGACTGTGCAGTAAATGCCTAGCAAAGTGTAAATACGGAGTAAAATCAGTATGTTTCTGTTTTAAGTTTGTAAATGACGCAGGGAAATATGGTCGCATACACTGACAACACAAAAAGTGATTAACTGTTATAAAATCACCACAGATACATTTGATGATTTTACTAAATTTAGTTCGAAGTGAGTTGAGAGATAATCTGTAAGCTAAAATTATCTCTTTTCTTGTAAACTCTGGCAGTTTACCGAGAAGGGGCAAAAGTCACATTGCGCTTTTACTTTGTTTTCTAATATAGCATTCATTTCATATTCAGAGAGTGGTAAATCAAGTTTAGTACTGCCAGCCCTATTCATTGCTGCATTTTTGCTATTCTGTCGACTCGACGATCGTTATACAGGATACCACAGTGTGATGGGATCCAACAAAAAGTAACTTGAGTATTATTTGTTATTAAACAATGAATTTGAAATTTTATCCCAAATATTAACGTACTATTTACTTTATGTTCGCAACTTTTTAGGGATTGTAATGCGGATTTCAAATCTACACATAATAGGATACTAAACAAAGTTATGGGCAGATCTACTATGTATTTCAGTGCCATTAGGATGGCAACTAATTCAGAAGTGAAGATCGAATGTCCCTGTCCTAAAGAGTAAGCATTTTCTACTTTAAATTTAGGAATTAGAAAGCCAACGCCTGCTTTGCCATCAACTAGAGCAGAGCCATCTGTAAATATGTTTAAGCAATGTAAATATTTTTAATGCAGATATGACATAACATCAATCGCTAACAAGTGTGGATTATTATCTTTTGTCAAGTCAGTATCAGTGTAGTTGATATCAAAAGTAGCATTGGACAATTCCCAGGGGGGTAGAGGACAACATATCATTTTATGTGAAACTTTGGTAGGTAATGCGTGAGAAATTTCGAAGAGCTCATTTGTGTAAGCGGATATTGTTTCTTGTGACTTTATTGTTCTTGCTCTCTTGGGGAAATGGATGTCAGACCGAATTTTAAGTTCCGTATTGGCATAATTAGCTACTGCATTTGCTCTAACTATATATTAACAGTTGATAACTTCCTCCAATCTTCCAAGGGAAGGATGCCGGCTGTTTTGTATACTTCTTGAGTTTTTGTATACACCGGTACCCCAAGAGCACATTTAACAGCTTTACTATCTGAGCTTTGAAGTTTGTTCAAATAGCATTTTGGAGCTGAAAAATAAACCTCTTGGCCATAAGCCAACTTAGATCTGACTAAAGCTGTGACAAGATGTAACAACGTTTTAGTGTCCTGTCCCCAGGACCGTTTACTAATAATTTTTATCAAGTTAAAGCTTTTCATAGCTTTACATAACAAGGCATCAATATGTTCTTTCCATTGTAAACTACAAGTCAATTGTACTCCCAGAAATTTCACGTGAGTGGTATACTTCAGTTCCTCATCATTAATTTTAAACAACATGTAGCCTACTTCTTTCGGACTGAGACCATTATCAAAAAGCATCACGTGTGTTTTTTCATTGGATATTTCCAGATCGTTAACTGTCAAGTAAGTGGAAATCTTATTAATTTCATGTTGATAGACCTTTTTAATATATTGTATTTCTCTCAAGGAAGTCTTCCTTTTTAACGAAACATTCATCCAGATCGCTATATCATCTGAGCTACGTTTACATTGTTTGAGACTTGAGATGGCAGGTCATAGATCAAAATATTAAATAACAGAGGAGCTATTACGGAATCCTGAGGAATTCCCATGTTTACATATCGTTTTTCAGAGTATGTATTACCTATTTTAGCGACTATACTTCGGTTACTTATAAATCATCATCATCATCAGCAGCAGCAGCAGGTGCCCTGCCACATGGCGTTGGCGACCATGGACTTACAACCATCTCTATTCTCATTGCCCCTAGCATCTCCCCCACCCTCTTCATCCCCAGCCACTCTGCAAGTCCGTCCAGCATTCTCTCCCTGGGTCTACCTGGTGCTCTCTTTCCCTCCAGCTTTCCCGTTGTGACCAGGTGCTCCAAATCCCCCTTCCTCATAAAATGGCCTATAAATGTTGCTTGTCTTTTCCTAATCTTCCTTATGAGTGATCTACTTGTGTCTGCCTCCATCAAAACTGTCTCGTTCGTTTTCTTTGCTGTCCATGGAACTCAACATTCTTCTGAGAAACCACATCTCAGCTGCCTCGATCCTGCTATGGCTTTGCTTGCTGACTGTCCACGCCTCGCATCCGTACAACAGTATTGGTTCTATATAACATTCAAGAACTCTCTTTCTGATGTTAATTAATAGGCACTTGTTGGTAAGAATGCTTGTCATCTTCTTGAATGTTGTTTTGGCTTGGCCGATTCTGCCAGCTATTTCCGATGTGCATCTGCCGTCTGATGAAATGACCGTTCCCAGGTATTTGAACTTATTAACCTGTGTCAAGGTTGTGCCATTTGCTGTTATTTTGCAGGAGGGGATTTCCTGTTTTTTTTTACTGATCACCATGACTTCAGTCTTCCTGTGATTAGTTCCAACCCCTTACCCTTTGCTTTCTGTTTCTAGTATATTCAAAGGTTTTGTCATTTTCTGCAATTAGCACGGTGTCATCTGCGTTCCGAATATTGTTTATCATTTTCCCTCCAACCTTTAATCCAGGGTCTTCTTCTAGGTTTCTCATGATGTTTTCGCTATATAGTGAAAACAGATCTGGTGACAAAACACAACCCTGTCTGACTCCTCTTTTGATGTTTTGAAAAGTTTATTGTTTTCTATTCTCATTGCGCTGTTTGTTCCCAGTACATATTCCTGATTATTCGTAGATCTTTTCCATCGACATTGAGTCTCTCCAGTTGGTTGATCAATTCATCATGTCGTATCCGATCAAAAATCTTGGTATAGTCAACAAAGCATAAATACAAATCCTTATTCATCTCAATTGACCTCTCTATGATAGTTCTTAGGATGTATATGGCATTAATAGTTCCTTTTCCCTCCACAAATCCACACTGTTCTTCTGCTATTTCTCTTTTGATTCTATTCCTTGTCCTCATCATGATTATTCTTAACAGGATTTTTGTTACATGACTCATCAAACTGATTGTGCGATGGAGTTCGCATTCTATAGCCCCTGTCTTCTTTGGAAGCGCAATGAAAATTGATTTTGACATATCTTTGGGGATTTTTCCAGTGTCATAAATTTCATTTAGGAGGACTGTTATTTTTTCTATGCCAAATTCCTCCAGGGCTTCAATCATCTCTGTAGTAATGTTGTCTGGTCCTGGGGCTTTTCCTGGTTTCATCTTTTTCAGTGCTGCTCTAAATTCATCTTTCATTATAGGGGGTCCTTCAAAGTTCTTTTTTATAATGTGTTCTTCGTTTCTGTCATCCTCAAAAAGGTCTTTAATGTACTCTCCCCATCTGTCTAATATTTTGTCTTTTTCCATGATAAGCGTACCATCTTTCGATTTTAAGCAACCAGTTGATGTGCATACATTTTTCCTGTGGACAATTTCTTCAATTCGTCTGTACATACCCTGAGGATCCATTTTGTGTCATTCTTCTATCTCTTTGCATTTTGTGTTCAGCCAAGCTTCCTTAGCTTCATTGCACCTATACCTGATTTCTTTGTTTATCTTCCTGTATATCTCCTCGTTTCTCTTTGCCTTCCTCCTTTCCTCCATCAGGTCAAAATTTCATTAGTCATCCAACTCTTTTTTGCTTTTCTATTTGCCTTAGGGATTTCTTCACATGCTTCATTTATAGAACTTCTCAACTTTGTCCATTGTTCCTCACTGTCACCAACGTCTTCCAGAGCACTGAATATGTTTTGAACATGTACATTAAATTTTTGACGTATCATTTCATCTGACTTTAAGAGTCCAAGGTTTAAGTTTGATGTTGCTTTTGGTCTGTTTCCTTTTCTTTCAATTTCAGCCTAAACCTTCCCACTACCGGATTGTGGTCACAGTTGCAGTCTGCGCCTGGTAGTGTTTTTGCTGACAGTAAAGAATTTCTAAATCTTTTGTTGATCAGGATGTAGTCAATTTGATTTTTGGTATTATCTCCTGGACTCATCCAAGTCCATTTTCTTCTGTTAGGCTGCTCAAACCAGGTGTTTCCTACTATGAACTCATTCATCTGTGCCCATTCTACAAGCTTCCCCCCTCTTTCATTTTGTGTACCAAGGCCATGAGGTCCGACTATATCCTCCACCCTATCCTGTCCCACTTTAGCATTAAAATCTCCCATTATGACTGTAACTTCTTGTGATTTACATTGGACCTTGGCCATCTCTAAAACTTCGTAGAAGTTGTCGATGTCTTCCTGAGTACTTGCGGATGTTGGTGCATACACCTGTATGATGTTGATATCAAAAGGTTTGCCTCCGAATTTGACCAGTAAAACTCTGTCGGACACTGCCCAGTATCCCTTAACTGCTTTTGATTTGTCTTTGTCCTTATGATGCCTACTCCTCTTTCATGTGAATTACCACCAGAGTATATCACTGTATATTCCCCTGATGTTATCATGCCTGCCCCCTTCCATCTCACTTCCCCCAGTCCTAAAATACTAATGTTAAGCCTATCCATCTCCATTTTGATGTTGTCTAATTTACCTTTCTGCAGCATTGTTCTTTCATTCCATGTTGCCACTTTGGTGTTGAATTTAATTTTGGTCGCAGTAGCTGGCTGACGGTCTGGTGTCACCTGCGCCGCATGACAGTCCCTACCGGACGAAGGTGCTCCCAGGAGCACCTATTGACGTCGTTAACTTTCTTCTTTCTCTTTCTCCTGTCCATGGTTTTCCTGGGGAAAAACTACGATGGTGGTTTCCCCTTGCCTTCCATCGGTTTTTTTTTTAGGGTTAACTCCTTGCCTTACTCTCTCCCGAGATGTCCACAAGGCGGTGGAGCTGCTAGTTACCCATAGCTTGGGGATCTGGTTCGTGGGCACCAGGGCGTGTCCACACGCCGGTGGGCCTGCATGCCTCACGTCTGGGGGCCAGACCTCCTCCGAGTCTTTCGAGATTCAGCCTGACTCCATGAGGACTCGGAGGAGGTCTGGCAGATGTGATGCGTCTAGTGTTCGGCTTCGGCACTGCTGAGCAAGGCGTAAGTCTCTTCCTGTCAGTACATAGCCTCTCCATCAGCAAGCCCTACTTATAAATGCTTTGATAAAATCATAAAGATTACCGTTGAGACCAATATGTTTTAATTTCAACAAAAGTCTCGCATGCCAGACTTGATCGTATGCTTTTTTAAGATCAAAGAAGGTAGCGAAGACATTTTTTCTTTTAGCAAACTGATTTTGTAGTTGAGTTGTTAAACTTAACTAAATGGTCTGATGTTGATCTACCTTTTTGAAAGCCAGATTGGTTAATACGTATTATATTATTTTTCTCACGATAGTAACTCAGTCTATTCACTATAATTTTTTCCATCCATTAGTTTTGAAACATGGGATGTAAGCGAGATAGGTCTGTAACTACCTGGATCAGAAAGGGTTTATTAGCTTTTGTATAGGTAACACAATGGAAGTCTTCCAAATGTCAGGTAAGCGACCACTTTCCCAGCATTTTACTATTTTTAGTATGATATTGTGTAAGTATTCAATCCATTACTCTGGTAAATAATATAAAAGGGTATGTGAAACGCCATCCAGTCCTACAGCCATGTTTTGTTGTTCAATGAGAGAAGGGCATCTTTAAGTTCTTTTAAAGTAATTTTTGAATTTATGTACATGTGACTATCAGGGGCAGGATCTGTGTATGCTTCTGAGTCTTCAATTTTCCGTCTACTTGCTCTTGAAAAGAACTGTACAAATTCTGCAGCTTTTCAGTCACTTATCTTCATAGGAATTATTTAAACATTTTAATCTTTGACCTCGAAATTTGTTCAGAGCAAAAAATCTGACCAATAACGCTTTTTGGCTTGGGCTAAACTTTGTTTGAGTGAATCTTTGCCACTTTCATATTGTAATGGTCTTCTGGAGATTTAGTTTTTAAATAGAAATTATACATTTTCTTTTTTTCATTGTTCGCATCTTCACATAACTGATTCCACCAACTATTACCAATATGAGTACCTTTGTTTACATTTTTCCTTTTTGGAATAAATTATTTGCTGCCTCATGTAGCGCGTTGGTGAAGTCAGAATACATATCATTAACACTGTCGCATTCATTAAAAGTGCAATCTTTTCCCAGTAAAATCTTGCCGGTATGTCACCCAGTTCGCACGGTTATACGTGTATCGAGGTATAACGTCGTCTTGTTCTGCTGGTGCGTTATCAAACGGTTCATTTGTAACCGTAACAATTGGCAGGTGATCACTTCCGAGAGAGTCGGATGTAATATCCCACATGCTATTAATGACGAGGTCAGGTGATGACAAAGTTAGGTCAATAGCAGAAGCCTGATGTTTAGGATTATCAGGAATTCTAGTTGTTCTACCGTCATTTAACAATACTAATCCGGAGTCAATGACATTTTCACAAAACGATTGTTAGATACATAGTGACAGTCCTTATCCCAAAATGGAGTATGGGGCATTAAAATCCCCCATGATCAACCATTTCACATTTTTGTCTAAAGTTCATAAGCAGTCACTGTTTTCTCCATCAGGACCACGTGGATAATACATAGACAGTATATTCATAGTTGACACAGAGTTAATCTTCACTTTCACTGCCACGCAATAAACACCATCAGTGCCCTTTGGCACAGGAGGCGGAATGATTTTATAATCCACGTCTTTGCGTACATAGACTGCTGCATAAATCTTTGAGTTATTATAACAGACGTGTGTCACAGGAGGAAAGTAATAATCTTCTAACTTAGGTAATTTACAATTTGCCACATTTAGTGACTGTAAGGCAACAATATGAGGCTTATTTACGGATAAATATTGTTGAAGATGAGGATGTTTAATATTCACTGATCGACTGTTCCATTGAAGAACAGAAAAACCAGTGTTATGTTGATTTTTGACTTGCATAACTACCCAAAACCAACAGTAAACAATTGTATATATGAAGAAACAAAAAACTAAAACGACAATAAAATCAAGATGAAGATAGTTTTGGCGAAAGGAAACACGACCTATGAACACCTACACGTAGCCTATAGTATAAGCGACAGTAAAAACCAATATAAGAAAGTCGCTACTATGTGCAGGTTGACGCCGGTACATTCACTACATAAATACAGGATCACCAATCACAGAAATCTCTCAATGGATGGTAAAAGTTATGATGGGAGATGTCACCATTCCACATGGACGCTGAGACTGATTGACATGGGGTGTTCTTGAATAGCAGAATGGATTATAACTATTGTAACAGGCGCGAACGCGTAGTTTTGGGACTTCTTGCTTGGATGACGAGGTTTCCGCTTTTGTGTCTCCCAGAGGACACTGTTGACATGTCTGCCAATGTTCCTGGCAAGGATGGAAGAGCCATGCCGATTGGGATGTACAGAGTCCTTGAAAGTAGATTTGAATTTGGACTTTAAATTGCCATGATCCAAGAAGAAGATGTTGTTGCGACCATACAGCTCAGAGTGAACAGGGCGTTCAGAAGATCTATTTTTATTTGAGGGACCCTGTCTCTCACTGGAGCTGTTTTGCTATGGATGATTTTACTCTTAGGATATGTGGTCATAATCTCGTCCATGGCTTTTATTAATTTTTTCACAAACAGTTCGGGGTTCGCTGGTCTTCAATCGAACAGTCCACAATGTATAACAAAACAATCAAAGTGACTGGTGGACGATTCTTTCAGGAACTGAGAAATTTTGTCTATAGAAGAAGTTTTCTTTGTTTCAACAGTGAAATCATAAGAATAACCAAGCCTGTGACCATAAACACCATTTAATATTGTGTCGTGTAGAAGGAGAACTGATGGTAGAGCAGAGTTGACTTTTCTTTTTGTGTATTTTTGGATGTGACGCGAGAGGCAGCTTTCCCGTCCTTGTGTTCTTTTGATATATTTTCCGTCATCGCCTTGACGTCATTTTCCTTGCGCGTGATTTTGGTCCCCATGTCGTTAGATTTGTTTGGTCTTTGTTAGATTTTGATGGTTTTGTAGAATTTGATGGAGTTGTAGATGTTAGTGGTGGGTTACTGGTGTTGTCGTCACCCATTTGGCTGCCTCTGCATAAGAGATGGGGCAGCGGTGACGGAGTGGTTGTTTGTGTGGGTTGGGGTCTGTTTGTGTCCCAACCGACACACAGACCAGCGGCATCCTTCCACTCGAAAGTGCCCCACTACCCATCTCTTGCGCATGGTCATTAACGAGTTTCTCTAAGGACAGAATCCGGTCGGACATCGCGAGTACTAACGATTTTAACTCACTGATGGAGTCGCTGCGGAGGTATGTCCTGGGCCGAGGTCGGTTCTCCTCTTCGCAACAGCTGAACAGGCGAAGCCGTGACAGCCTTCGCAGCGATGATGGATCTCTTGTTTCCACCAGTGACTTTGTTGGTGTTATCGTCAGACACGCAGGCAGATGACTGTTTCGTAGCGCAGGATGCCGACCGCAGACGTCTTGTTCATGTCATGACTGTATTTTAGCGTGGATGCATGCAGCAGAGAAAATTTTTTAGTTGCGACCTATCGGCATGTTGTGACGTGTGTGGTGGTGGTGGTGGTATATGCTTGTGAACGCGTGTGTGTGTCGTGTGTGTGCGTGTGCTGGTGTGTGCTGTAGTGTGTGGTGTTTGTGTGTGTGCGTGCCGTGCGTGCGTGTGTGTGTGTGTGTGTGTGCGTGCGTGCGTGCGTGGTGTGTGTGTGTGTGTGTGTGTGTGTGTGTGTGTGTGTGTGTGTGTGTGACTGACAGGATGACAACTTGGGGCAAAGGTCACTTACCTATTAGGTTTGAGCGTAACCTAGCTCACCATCTTGTGTGTGTGTGTGTGTGTGTGTGTGTGTGTGAGAGAGAGAGAGAGAGAGAGAGAGAGAGAGAAAGAAACAGAGAGAGACAGACAGACAGAGACAAAGACAGAGGGAGGATGACAGCTTGGGTCAGAGGACATTTGGTCGTTGTTGGGATGATTGCTTTGGTGAATGATGAGAGTGCGCACCTCAGTTTGATTCTTGATTCAAGATTTGACACCTTATAAATGTCATAGTTATTATTATTACATGTCTGCTTCTTCTCCTTCTTCTACTTACTTTACATGTATTCTTTTTCTTCTTCTTATTATTACTATTATTATCATTATTATTATTTTTATCATTATTATCATTGTTATTGTTATTATCACTATCATTATTATTATTATTATTACTTATTTTTTATTCTTATTGTGTCCTTCTTCTGCTTTTTATTGTTACTGTTATTCATCATCATCATCAGTCCCGTAGTCTGGTTGACCGTTGGGGCACCACTGAAGATTTTGCAACCAACTTCCTCCACTCCTCACGGTCCTCAGCTTTTCGCAGAATGATATTCCATTCAAGGCCAGTCCACTCTCTGATATTGTCTTCCCATCTTTTTCTCTGTCTGCCTCTTCGTCTCCCTCCCTGAACTGTTCCTGCAAGACGGTCTTGGCCAGTCCAGATGATCGTGTGACGTGCCTGTATCACCTCAGTTTGCGTGTTTTCACAGAGGTCAGGAGGTCTTCATACGGCCCGATGGCGTTTTCGATTCGGGTTTTCACTTCCTTATTGGTTATATGATCTTTGTACGAGATACCAAGGAGTTTGCGGAAGCATCTCATCTCCATTGCCTGTATCCTTCTTTCAATGTCTGCTGTTATGGTCCATGTTTCGCATGCATACAAAAATATTGACATGACCAGGGAACGCATCAGTCTGATCTTGGAGCCGATAGCGATATTCTTGTCGTTCCAGATGACTTTTAGCTTGGTCATTGCAGCTGTGGTCTGGGCAATCCTGGAAAGTACTTCGGGCTTTGATCCTTCACCTGATACTATAGTTCCCAGATATTTAAATCTATGGACGGTCCAAGTTTCTTGTTGTCTATGGTAATGTCAGTGCTGATGCCATTGGTATTATTTGTCATCAACTGGGTTTTCTCTGCACTGATCTGCATTACTATTATTATCATTATTATTATTGTTGTTGTTACATGTATCATCATCATCAGTAGTAGTACTAGAAGTAGTAGTAGTAGCAGCAGCAGCAGTAGTAGTAGTATTGTATTTTATTCTATTGGCATCCTTCTGTCTCGGGAGACAATGGAGATTGCGCCTTGGAAGTCATTCTGTGGTGGAACTGCAGCGTCGACTGTGGCTGTAGAGCCCGATCCTCGAACGGCAGGTCCTGTTGCAGTTGCTGCACGTGAAGATGGTGTCGTCCGAAGGCGCTGACCCTGCTCTCTGGCGTCTGCGTGCTCTTCTTACTTCCCACTGCTCCTCTCTCCTCTGCTCGGATGTCTTGATGGCCGAATTGATGGCAAGTTTCCAGCTGCTGCGGTCTGCTGCTACCACTTCGAAGCCTGCTGGTGCAATGCCACCCGCCTTGAGGTCCCGCTTGCACACATCTTTGTAGCGGAGTATGGGCCTTCCCGTGGTCTGGAGCCAGTAGCAAGCTCTCCGTACAAAATGTCTTTGGGTATTCTGCCATCTTGCATGCGGGTAACATGGCCAAGCCAGCGCAAGCGTCTCTTTGTGAGCAGGGCAAACATCCTAAGAGTTCCTGCACGTGCTAGGACGTCCTTGTTGGGGACGTGGTCCTGCCATGAAATGCCAAGAATCCTTCTGAGGCAGCGTAGGTGAAAGGTGTTGAGCCTGCGTTCTTGACGGGAGTATAGAGTCCAGGTCTCGCACTCATACAACAGTGTGCTCAGCACGCAAGCTTGGTACACTTTAGTCTTTGTCTTGATGGTCAGCATGGAGTTTTCCCACACTCTCTTTGACAGGCGGGCCATTGCTGCAGATGCCTTGCTGATCCTTGAGTTCAGCTCGGTGTCCAGGTTGAGACTGCTGGAGATGGTGGAACCAAGGTATGTGAAGTCTTCCACCACGTCGAGAGTGCAGTCACCGATGGAAATGCGAGGAGCCGAGCTGACATCTTGACCCAGGACGTTGGTCTTCTTTAGGCTGATCGTGAGGCCAAATTCTTTGCAGGCATGAGCGAAACGGTTAATGAGCTCTTGGAGGGCAGCCTCGGTGTGTGCCATAAAGGCGGCATCGTCAGCAAACAGCATCTCTCGAATGAGGACTTTTCGCACTTTAGTCTTTGCACGGAGGCGTGCGAGGTTGAACAGGCTGCCGTTGCTCCCGGTGTGAAGGTAGATGCCTTCTTCGGATTGACTGAAGGCATAGCGCAGCAGCAGGGAGAACAGAATGCCAAAAAGAGTCGGGGCAAGGACACACCCATGTTTGACTCCGCTTTTGATGGGGAAGGGGTCCGAGGAGGAGCCAACGTACTGGACGGTGCCTTTCATGTCCTCATGAAAGGATATGATCATCCTCAGGAGCTTGGGGGGGACATCCAATTCTCTGCAGTAGTGTAAACAGGCCTGTCCTGCTGACCAAATCGAACGCCTTGGTCAGGTCTATGAAGGTGATGTACAGAGAGCGTCTCTGCTCGCGACACTTCTCTTGCAGCTGCCTCAGAGAGAATATCATGTCGATCATTGATCTCTCAGCTCTAAACTCGCACTGCGCCTCTGGGTAGATGCGTTCTGCAAGCGACTGCAGTCTGTTTAGTACGACGCGGGCGAAGGTCTTCCCGACAATGCTTAGGAGAGATATTCCGCGATAGTTGTTACAATTGCTGCGTGATGATGTTGGCATCTCGCATGTCCTGAGGCACAGTTCCTTCCTCCCAGCACTGTAGCAAGAGTTCGTGGAGATGATCGAGGAGGCCGGTATCTTTGTCTGCTATGATGACCTCGGGGGGGGGATGCTATCGTTTCCTGGGGCTTTGCCGCTGGCTAGAGAGTCGATTTCGCCAGTGGTGGATTTCAGCGGAACGATCTTGATGGCGCATGGGCCAAAGGCCTTTTTCATACCCTCATACATGCCTCGAATGTTGCCGCAGTCGGCGGACAGTTGGATGCTTTGACATAGGTTCTGCCAGTGGTTGTTGGCGCACTGTCTAGCGATCCGTTGGGCGTTGCTTCTAGCCCTCCTAAGGGCGGCAAGTGTCTTTTCACAGGGGTCTTGTTTGCAGTTGAGTAAGGCATTCTTTTGAATGAGATGGCTGGCTCAGGGTCCACAATTCCGGCTTCAAACCAGTCGGGATTTCTCTGCTCTGTCTTTCCAAAAGCGCCAACAGCAGACTTGTATGTGGCATCACGGATGTGTTTCCACCTCTCTTCCGCACTGCTGGCTGGGCAGTTGCTAAGGGCCTCTTGGATGGCGACTGTAAAGCGTTCGCGTAGTTCAGGGACTGATGACATGGCTGCATTGATGCGAAGGCGTCCTTTCTGCTTTGATCGATGGATTCGCTTGGGTTGAAGACGCACCTTGCTGGCGGCCAGAGAGTGGTCAGTGTCGCAGTCAGCGCTATGATAGCTGCGAGTAGTGAGAACACAATTCAGCGAGGGTCTTCGAGTGATGACGAGATCCAACTGGTGCCAGTGACGAGATCTGGGATGCCGCCAGGACACTCTGTGGCTGAGTTTTGTGGGGAAGAAAGTGTTCGTGATGCAGAGGTCATGAAAGGAGCATAGCTCAAGGGGTCGTTGCCCGTTCTCGTTAAGTTTGCCGATGCCAAAGTGGCCGATGTCAGGAGATATGGTCTGAACCAATCCGAGCATTAAAATCACCGAGAAGGTACAAGTGTTCTGAGGTAGGTAGCTTCTTGATGGCGGTCTCAAGCTCCTCGTAGAACTCGTCTTTTGCCTCTGCTGGAGAGCAAAGTGTGGGGGCGTAGGCGCTTATGATGTTCACAGGGCCTGAGGTGGTTGAGAGGCGAAGAGAAAGGATGCGAGCTGTGCCTTCTGAGGGCGGTTCGATTGAAGACAGTTAGAGAGTTTCTCACTGCAAAACCTACGCCGTGCACTCGGTTCTCCTCCGGGGCCTTCCCCTGCCAAAAGAATGTATAGTCCTTTTCTTTTAGGCTGCCGTTTGATGGAAGTCTGGTTTCCTGCAGTGCAGCGATATCAATATTGAGCCTCTTGAGCTCGCGACTGATGACTGCTGTCTTTCTTGCATCGTCGACCTGTTGGAGATCGTCAGAGAGGCCAGGACACATGGTCCTGACGTTTCAGGTTGCCAGTCTCAGCATTGGCGGCTTTGTTTTATTTCTTTTTTCTTTGCCTGGTGCAGAGTTTACAGTCTGCTCTTCGGTATTATCCTGAGCTCCAAGCACCCATTGAAGCAGGCAGACTGTGACGGGTCAGCACCTTACTGGCTGGGGGCTGCCCAGCTTGAGGCGGGCGATAGCTGACCAGTGGGACGCGATGATCCTTCCCACCGTCGGAGGCAACCCGTAGCGCCCGAGCTCACGTCAATATGCTCTAGACTTATAACTCGTAACTGCTGCCTCCCATGTTGTTTCTGCCGCTGAGACAACGGCACTGAAGTGACCTCTCCAGGGCGCAAGTAGTAGTAGTAGAAGTAGTAATAGTAGTAGTAAGTAGAAGTAGTAGTAATAGTAGTAGTAAGTAGTAGTAGTAGTAGTAATAATAGTAGTAGTAAGTAGTAGTAGTAAGTAGTAGTGGTAGTAATAATAGTGGTAGTAAGTAGTAGTAGTAGTAATAGTAGTAGTAAATAGTAGTAGTAATAGTAGTAGTAAGTAGTAGTAGTGGTGATAGTAGTAGTAAGTAGTAGTCGTAAGAAGTCGTAGTAGTAGTAATAGTAGTATAAGGATGATTTTAGACGAATATCGTGATTAGTGACCATACCATGGAAGCCTCCATCGTTTCACCGTCGTTGGGAGCGGTTACTTGTCAGCCATCAAATTGTACATCTTCATATGTGTTTATTATTAGGCCATTTTATGAGGAAGGGGATTTGGAGCACCTGGTCACAACGGGAAAGCTGGAGGGAAAGAGAGCACCTGGTAGACCCAGGGAGAGAATGCTGGACGGACTTGAAGAGTGGCTGGGAATGAGGAGGGTGGGGGAGATGCTAGGGGCAACGAGAGATAGAGATGGTTGGAAGTCCATAGTCGCCAACGCCATGCGGCAGGGCACCTGATGATGATGATGATGATGTGTTTATTGCAGGTAGGGTTTGAGCCTTCCCCTACCAAGTATCATCTCATCAAGTGTCTTAGGGCTGGGGATGTCAGCTCAACATTGCCAAGTGTCTGGAGACTGAGCTCCTTCATATTCGCCATGTTCATTAAGGATGACCCAAGATTTACCACATCTCAGCACAGAATTAGGGCAAGGAGGAATATGTAGAACTTGTACTTCCACCTCTTCAACAATAGTGGGGATAGACGAGAGGGCGGAATTGCCCGGACTTGGTACAGTCAAACCAACCAACAGCCTATTCCAGAATGAGGAGAATACAGGTTTATTGGTAGAGACACATCATCGCCCTTCCACTCATCGTACGTCATGCATCTTATTAACCTAATCATGCCTATCCATAATCCAATAATCCAAACACGACTTACTTGGTTAAACGATATTGAAACTCAAGACTGGACACAAGCACCGTGAACAGCTTCAACTTCAGTTTCTGTCTGTCTCCTGTTCGTTTTGAGGGCCCAGGACTCGACTGCGTAACTACCCAGACTTCAGGTCCTCTTGACCTGGGCAGCTAGCTCGAGGCTTCACCCGGTTTCTGACCACCAGCCCAATAGAGGCTAGGGGACTGGTTATTGTTATTGTTATACTTGTTTAAAGCCCTTCAACAGAAAAAAAAGAAAAGAAATTAAGCACACATATCAATGCATTCGCGCACATAATCTCAGGACATACCTCCGGCGTTGACCACTCCATCCAACCTGTCAAACAGGGGATTTAAAAACACACCTGAACACAAATACAAGCATACCTAAGGACACAAAAACATTAAAAAAACAGGCATAAATCACCAAAAATTGCTTCTGCATATCTCACCTCCCCAGAGCCAAAAATGCACTTGATACATGTACCCAATTATCAATTCCAAGGAAAAGTACGTAAGACTTTATCGAACACATACAGGTGAATGGACCAGCAAGGCAGAAAATGATAGGTAGAAATGACAGAAAGCAAAGGAACAAGGCAGAAACAAAGAGAGTGACAGAAAAGAGGAAATTTCTAGCACAGAATTTCCAGAAGGTGTGGATACTATTTATACTTAAAGAGCCCCCGGCATGCCCACAGGGGGAGGCTGGGGAACTGGTCACGTGTCTACTACTAGTATGGTACCTAGAATCGTTCGTCCTGTCTGCTAATATTATAATATATATATATATATAATATATATATATATATATATATAACATATCTCTGAGTTCACCTGTAAACTATCCTTTTTACCAGCGATCCTCTCTAATCAATAATTTCTTGTAATACTTACAACATATTAATAAAATCTAACACCTCAATAACATCCTGTTACATATTCTTTGGTATTTTGTTAATAAAGCAAGGTATATGAAACGGCACTTGTTCTCAAAGCCTCCTAGTATCTCCTACATGTATGTTCATAACGATGTGTTGTACAGGAAAACGTTGTTTCTTTGTACAGGGAAGCGACTCATATTGTTGGTGAAACATGATGAAAAGGGAGGAACCGTTATTTTCCAGGTTTATACACGATGGACAATGTACCATCTCCAAGACCTTGCAGATTATATACAATGGTTGTACAGTCGTTTTTGTTCTTGTCAATACGTGGCCTAATGAACGGCGTTAGTTTGGTCTGTGCTGATGTCACCACACTTCAACAACTCTCCATCACGACCCTATTCAACATCAGTGATACTACTCCGCCATTGAAGATCCGAGATATTTGTCCAGGTGTGGACTACCTGTTAAACCAAAACGCTACAAACATTACAGTTGAACAGAGCAATGTCCCACGTTGTATTAAACATGGCTCATCAGTACACCAGGTGAGGTATGGGATATGTGAAGGTTCTATTATTTATTGTATTTTGCAGATAAAAGTGCCGAGTGGTAGGTTTATGCGTGTGACTATTCAAACGTTTGAACGTTGGTGTGGTTCCAGAGAATGGATTACATGGATCCGGTACTCTAAACCCTATACAGATGACACCATACGATGTAATGAAAAATATTTAGCACAAAGAATTATTGAGTCAGACTCAAACCGTGTGCTTTTGTCACACTTCGGCCTTCCAGCATTGAAGATAGACATTGAATCAGTTAGAGATCACAAGGTTATTGCTGTAGCCCTCTCCACACATTCTGGATATATCATGTTACCAAAGATGTCTAGAGTTGTGGGTGACTTATGGGAGGCACTAAAAGCCCCTCCTGGGTGGGCCATCATGGTTAGCTATGATAGTACACTTACCAGTCTTGCATGTGTGTATATAGAACTGGTTTACACAGAACCGCACTCCAACCAGGAACGTGTTTCACGTGTGTGCGAAGTTTCTGACACACCAGCACAAGTCTTTCCCACATCGTATCTTCAGATCAGATTCACCATGGAACACTTCTTTGTGATGAAAAAAATTGTGTTCTCTTTTCATTCTGCACACAACCAACCCCCTAAACTCCCCAGTGTTTGTTCAACTGTTGCGTAGATTATTATCCCAGCTTTAAACATCACCTGGACTGTAACCTGAAGACAGAGTGTGAAGATGGACAGGATGAAACAGAACACTGTCCCTTCAGCAGTCCTGGTTGTCGTGGACAAGTGGCCTCACGTAACAAGTGTTTCATGTATGCCAAGCCAGATGCTGATTTATGTGGTGTAAAAACAGAATATGTGTGTTTAAACATGGGTAAAACACTGGCTTCGATCAAAACAAGACAAGAACAAGATGACGCTCTGCGTCTATTTCAAAATGTACATGCTTTGAAGTATTGGTAGGTTATTTTTCAGGCTGGAGCTCTGCACATTTCATGTACAGTAAATTTCGTAAATGGGTTGACAACACCTTAATCTACAACATGAATCATTTTGTCAGAACGACCTATCATTACAGTCCTTCAAGAACTGTCCCGACATTTATGACCTATTTAATGACTTATATTGGAGAAGTTACCTTTCGTGACCCTTTATGTGAATACCCTGCCGTGTGTGAAGCAAAACCGCAGCCATTAAATTTGATTTCTGGAAAACCTGTTACATTTCTTGAATTGCACCGACCACTGTTCATTTTCTTGCAAACTCGCCAGGTCTTCTCTGAGTGTCAGTACGGTCATGTGATTCACACACATTTGTTGTGTGACTTCAACAGTCATTGCGGGAAGTTTACATATTCTGAACTGTGTGTGTTTTCACATACAAGAGCTGGTGGCAATAGTGCAGCCGGTCGTTTTGAAAGAAACGCTGTGTATACCATGAACATGTTTACATGTGATGACGACATCACAACTGTGGCTCAATCTTTGGTGTGTGACTTCAGACAGCACTGTCCAGACAACAGTGACGAATCGTTTTGTGAACATCTTTCGTGTTCTGGCTTTCTGTGCTCTAATGGTCAGTGTGTTTGGCACAGTCAACGTTGCAATGAATATTCAGACTGTCTGGACGATTCTGATGAAGTCAACTGTCCTTTGGTATATGAAGATATTTTCAACCATAAAGAGGCCAACAAGAAACAAGCCCTTTTCATCAACCTAGATGGCTGTGGTTACTTTACTCAGCACCTGATGAAGGATGACGAATCTTGTCCTGATACTCATTATCGTTGTCTAGAAGACTGGTTGTACTGTCTTCCTGTCTATACAAGATGTAACGGATTTTCTGATTGTACTTACGGTGAAGATGAACAAGACTGCACGCAGGTGTTATGTTCAGGTTTCTACAAGTGCCGAGCTTCCAAAATGTGTGTACATGGAGATCATCTGTGTGATGGCTGGGGCCAGTGCCCACAAAGAGATGATGAATGGTCGTGTGATACAACCTGTCCTGCAGCCTGTCTGTGTCAAGGTCATTCGTTTATTGTAGTAAACCTTTCTCTTGCTGAATTCTTTCCTCACCTTCGATATATGGACGCTACAGGTTCGGGAATGACGACGGTTGATTTCAGTATCAATGTATATCTTATTCATCTGAGTTTGTCTTATTGTTCACTCGGTAATATTTCAAATGTGGTACTTCCCAACTTGCAATATTTGAATCTTGCCAATAATGACCTGACAACTCTAGATTTAGACGTGTTTTTCCAACTGTCAAACTTAAGGGTCTTGATATTAGCCAACAACCCTTTGATATCAACAAGTAAAACAGTGAAATACATTCATTACTCGCTACGAACAATAGATATATCTCAGACGATCCTGGAAAGTGTGAACAACGACATGTCTGTGTATTTACATCAAGTTAAGTACTTAAATCTGTCATTTTCTGCCGTTCAATCCATCGGGTCGACAGGCTTCAAAAATATGCCACAACTGATCCAACTGGACATAAGAGAGAACCCACTAAACGATATCCCTTTTGATTTATTTTCAGGGTTAGGTCATCTTAAAATGATATTGTCATCAAACTACAGATTTTGTTGTGAAAATATATTCCCCAGACAGTCCAGTATAATGAAGTGTTTAACACCGCAACCGGTGTTTTCTTCATGTGAAAAGCTTTTACCAAGTGATTCACACAAACTTTTCTTTTGGCTGGTCAGCATTATTGCCATATTAGGAAACGTGCTTTGTTTAATAGCTCCCTTTGTGGTAAATAGAATATTTAATGGAACGTTCACCAAGTTTATTATCCATTTGCAGTTTGCTAATATGGGTATGGGAATCTACATCAGCATAGTTACAGTGGCGAATGAAATATTCCACGGAAAATATCTCTATTTTGAAAGTGCATGGACTAACAGCGTGACTTGCAAGATCGCAGGCTGTCTTTCCCTTCTGTCAAGTGAGGTGTCAGTTCTGACCATCTGGTTCACCACACTGGATCACATGATTATTCTTTGCTGCCCTCGGACCACGTGCAGCTTTAACAAATGTTCAACAGCTGTGGCTTGTGCTGTGACGTGGTTTATTGGAATAGTGTTGTCAATAATTCCGTTTTTCCCTAGACTGTCACACTGGGGGCTTGAGAAACAGTCTGGTCTGTGTCATCCGGCTTTGTTTCATTCCTATAACTGTCATCAACAGTTCAGATGGTTCTCTGTGTCTGTGCTTTTTAACTGTTTCTTGTGTTTAATGGTGGTGGCTGGTCAAGTCGTCATCCACAAACGAACTCGAGAAATCCAAACTGTACTTGATCCCACTATGAGGTCAGTATATTCTGCAGCCCACCTGCTGGTAAAAGTGGCTGTAACAGATGCTGTTTGCTGGTTTTCACTTGGTCTGATCACAGTGATGATGTTTGGTAATGGTGGTGTATCAGAAAGGTCCACACATCCATTGTTGTCTTTATGTTTCCACTCAACTCTGCTCTCAATCCAGTCTTGTACATCTGGATATCTGTGGCACAACGACGACGACTAGAACAAGACAGGAAAGTATTACGAATGTTGAAATCACGACTTGCAATGCCAAAACCTCCAGTGATTTGATTACATTTGCATACTGCAGTTAAAAGTAATTTGATAACAACGGATGAGAAATATTTCTCTGTCTGCTTTCACTAGACTGGCCATGAAGTCTGGTGATCAGTTAAAAAAAAACCCAACCAAACACACACACACACAAAAGAAATCCTCTCATGCAAATAACAGCAAACAGCACAACTGTGAGATAGGTTGATAAGTTTAAATATCTGGGAATGGTCATCTCACCAGATGGCAGACACACATCAGAAATAGCCAGCACGAATTGGCCAAGCCAGAACAGCATTAAGAAGATGAAAAGCATTCTTAACAACAAATGCCTATCAATTACCATCAGTGGACAGTCAACACGCAAAGTCAGAACAAAATTGGGGCAACTGAAATGTGGTTTCTAAGAAGAATGTTATGAGTTCCATGGACAGCGAAAAAAAAACAAACAAACAAACAAACAAACGAGACAGTCTTGATGGACGCAGACACAAGAATGTCATAAATAAGGAAGATTAGAAAAAGACAAGCAACATTTATAGGACATGTTATGAGGAAAGCTTGAGAGAAAGAGAATACCAAGTAGACCCAAGGAGAAAATACTCGACGGACTTGCAGGGTGGCTGAAGACAAAGAGGGTAGGAGACGTATTTGCAGAGACAAGGGATAGATTCGTATGGAAGGCCGTGATCACCAACGCCATGTGGCAGGGCACATGATGATGATGATGATGATGATGATGATGATGATTATGATAATGATGATGATGATGATGATGATGATGATTTCACCAGACCGACATACAGAATATTGGAAGACGTATGACCAGATTGAATTGGAGGATAATGTAATGCATATGCATTCAATTGTAAACACACTCTGGTTTACTTGGAAACTCGAAAACACTTTAATGCTTAAGTATAGTAGCATAAGATATCACTGGACCTGAATTACAGGTCCTAGCTGTTCTACACACTTTAACATAAAAAACGAAATGCAGTAATCAAAACTATAAATAATGAAATCATTCGTTCGAAAACAATCACAATTGTGCAAATATGGAAGACAAGAAAGAAAAACGAGCATTAAAACAATAAAACGAACAAGCAAGGAAGAAGTGGTAATTATTGCTGTTTCAGTCACCTGTTCAAATTCTCACACAAATGTCTGCACAGAAATATGTTTGTCTTGTGGGCCTCACACAGAAATGTGTGTGTGTGTGTGTACAGATAGGCTAAGGAATTGTAAATAGCGTCATAAGGGCACAGAGGGAGAGTGGTGTGGATAAAAAGAGATCAGAGACGCGACACGAGAGAGAGAGAGAGAGAGAGAGAGACAGAGAGAGAGAGAGAGAGAGAGAGAGAGAGAGAGTTCAGACTTCAGAATACTTTATTACCTGAGGATTATAGCATAAGGTCCCAATGGACCTGTCTTACAGTTTGGCCCTTGCTAGTATTCGCATAAAAAACAAACAGAGAAACCCATGACACAAGATAGAAAACAAGTTATGACATAAGCTGTCATAATATATATATTTCTCTCTCTCTCTCTCTCTCTCTCTATATATATATATATATATATGCATACGTATGTGTGTGTGTGTATATATATATATATATAATATATATATATATATATATGTGTGTGTGTGTGTGTGTGTGTGTGTGTGTGTGTGTGTGTGTAAATAGATAGACAGACAGATAGATAGATCAATAGATCAATAGACAGACAGATAGATAGACAGATAGATAGATCAATAGATCAATAGACAGACAGACAGATAGATAGATAGATAGACAGATAGATAGATAGATCAATAGCTCAATAGACAGACAGATAGATAGATAGACAGACAGATAGATAGATCAATAGATCAATAGACAGACAGATAGATAGATAGACAGATAGATAGATAGACAGACAGACAGACAGATAGATAGATAGGTAGATAGATAGATAGATAGATAGATAGATAGATAGATAGATAGATAGATAGATAGATAGATAGATAGATAGATAGATAGATAGATAGATAGATAGATAGATAGATAGGTAGATAGATAGATACATGTAGATACCAGTTGCTGATACGATTTACGAAAATATGTGAGACAAAGGCAGACATATCTTAAGAAATACATTAATCAACCCGTAATAATAACAACAAGAACAACAGAATAATGCAGCAGTATACCTAGTCATTGTATTAATATTCTATCAATACAGTGAATTACAGACATAGAATCAAATAAAAAGAAAGTCAACGTAACGGTAAGACTTAAGAAAGGTATGGGAGACAGGAGACACGTCAGTTAATGCAATGATGAAAATATGATGATCATAACATATGCCACGTCATAGAAAATCATCATCATCATCATCAACTGCCTTGCCAAATGGGGTTGGCGATCATGGCCCTCCATATGCATCGATCCCTTATTGCCTCAAGCACCTCTTCCACCCTCTTTGTCTTCAGCCACTCTGCAAGTCCGTCCAATATCTTTTCTCTGGGTCTACCCGGTGCTCTCTTTCCCTCCAGCTTTCCCGTTGTGACCAGGTGCTCCAATTCCCCTTTCCTCATAAAATAGCCTAAAACTGTTGCCTGTCTTTTCCTCATCATTCTTATGAATGATCTTCTTGTGTCTGCCTCCATCAAGACTGTCTTGTTTGTTTTCTTTATTGTCCACGGAACTCTCAACATTCTTCTTAGAAACTACATCTCGGCTGCCTGAATCTTGTTCTGGCTTTGCTTGTTGACTGTCCACGCCTCACAACCGCATAACATTATCGGTTCTATATAATATTTAAGAACTCTCTTCCTGATGTTAATTGATAGGCATTTGTTGGTAAGAATGCTTTTCATCTTCTCTTGGCCGATTCTGCTGGCTATTTCTGATGTGCATCTGCCGTCTGGTGAAACAATCGTTCCCAGACATTTAAACTTATCAACCTGTCTCAAGGTTGTACCGTTTCCTGTTATTTTGCATGACGGGATTTCGTGTTTTTTGCTGATCACCATGACTTCAGTCTTCCTGCTGTTTAGTTCCAACCTCTTACCTTTGTTTTCTATTTCTAGTATATTCACAAGGTTTTGTAGGTCCCTTTCATTTTCTGCAAGTAGCACGGTGTCATCTGCGTATCGAATGTTATTTATCATTTTTCCTCCGACCTTTAATCCAGGGTCTTCCTCTAGGTTTCTCATGATGTTTTCGCTGTAAAGTGAAAACACAATCTTGTCTGACTCCTCTTTTGATGCTTTGGAAAGAGCTTATACCGTTTTCTATTCTCATTGCAGCTGTTTGTTCCCAGTACACATTTCTGATTATTCGGAGATCTTTTCCATCAGTATTGACTCTTTCTGGTTGGTTGATCAATTCTTCATGTCGTACCCGATCGAAAGCCTTGGTATAATCAACAAGGCATAAATATAAATCCTTATTCATCTCGATTGACTTCTCTATGATAGTTCTTAGGATGTATATGGCATTAATAGTTCCTTTCCCTTCCACAAATCCACACTGTTCTTCTGCTATTTCTCTTTTGATTCTATTTCTTGTCCTCATCATGATTATTCTTAATATGATTTTTGTTACATGACTCATCAAATTGATTGTGCGATGGAGTTCGCATTCTATAGCCCCTGTCTTCTTTGGAAGTGCAATGAAAATTGATTTTGACATATCTTTGGGGATTTTTCAAGTGTCATAAATTTCAATTAGAAGGACTGTTATTTTTTCAATGCCAAATTCCTCCAGGGCTTCAATCATCTCTGTAGTAATGTTGTCTAGTCCTGGGGCTTTTCCTGGTTTCATCTTTTTCAGTGCTGCTCTAACTTCATCTTTCATTATAGGTGGTCCTTCAAAGTTCTTTTTTATAATGTGTTCTTCGTTTCTGTCATCTTCAAAAAGGTCTTTAATGTACTCTCCCCATCTGTCTCATATTTTGTCTTTTTCTGTGATAAGCGTACCATCTTTCGATTTTAAGCAACCAGTTGATGTGCATGTATTTTTCCCTCGGAAAATTTCTTCAATTCGTCTGTACATACTCTGAGGATCCGTTTTGTGTCGGTCTTCTATTTCTTTGCATTTTGTTTTCAGCCAAGCTTCCTTAGCTTCATTGCACCTATTCCTGATTTCTTTGATTATCTTTCTATCTCCTCGTTTCTCTTTGCCTTCCTCCGTTCCTCCATCAAGCCTGGAATTTCTTTTGTCATCCAGCTCTTTTCTGCTTTTCTATCTACTTTAGCGATTTCTTCACAAGCTTCATTTATCGAATTTTTCAACATTATTCATTGTTCCTCATTGTCATCAACGTCTTCCAGAGGACTGAATTTGTTTTGAACATGTACGTTAATTTTTGACGTATCACTTCATCTGTCTTTAAGAGTCCAAGATTTAGTTTGAAGTTGCTTTTGGTCTGTTTACTTTTCCTTGATTTCATCCTAAATCTTCTTTTTCCTTAATTTCAACCTAAATCTTCAGGATTATGATTACTGTTGCAGTCTGCGCCTGACAGTGCTTTTGTTGTCAGTAAAGAATTTCTAAATCTTTTATTGATCAGGATGTAGTCAATCTGATTTTTGGTATTATCTCCTGGACTCATCCCAAGTCCATTTTCTTCTATCAGGCTGCTCAAACCAGGTGTTTCCTACTATGAACTCATTTCATCTGTGCCCATTCTACAAGTTTCCCTCCCCTTTTTTTGTGTACCAAGGCTATGAGGTCCAACTCTATCCTCCACCCTATCCTGTCCCACTTTAGCATTAAAATCTCCCATTATCATTGTAACTTCTTGTGATTTACATTGGGCCTTGGCCATCTCTAATACTTCGTAGAAGTTGTCGATGTCTTCCTGAGTGCTTGCCGATATTGGTGCATACACCTGAATGTTGTTGATATCAACTGGCCTGCCACCCAATTTAACCAGCAAAACTCTGTTGGACACAGCCCAGTATCCCCTAACTGTCCATTACGATGCCTACTCCTCTTTCATGTGAGATTCCACCAGAATATATTACTGTATCCTCTCCTGATGTTATCATGCCTGCACCCTTCCATCTCACTTCCCCAAGTCCTAAAACACTAATGTTAAGCTTTTCCATTTCCATTTTGATATTGTCTAATTTACCTTTTTGCAACAATGTTCTAAAGTTCCATGTTGCGATTTTGGTATTTTTTTCTGAGGTTGAATGCAGTAGCTTTCTGACGGTCTGGTGTCACCTGCGCAGCATGATGGTCCCGACCGGACGAAGGTCCTCCATAGGAGCCCCTACTTACGTCGTTACACTTATTTTCATTGGATTGTCTGGCCATGAGATCTTGGAAAGTACGATGGTGGTTTCCCGTTGCCTTCCATCGGTTTGTTTACGGTCTCTCCGCAAGTCTTTGTCGTTCCCACAACAACCTACAAGCAGTAGGGTGATTTTTTTTTTCAGGGTTTACTCCCTTAGCCTTTTTCTCTCCCGAGATGTCCACAAGGCAGTGAAGCTATTTACCCATAGCTGGGGGTCTGGTTCGTGGGCACCAGGGCATATCCACACGCCGGTGGGCCTGCGTGCCGCACGTCTGGGGGCCAGACCTCCTCCAAGTCTCTCGAGATTTAGCCTGAGTCTGTGAGGTGCTCAGTTACCACATGTCGCCACGAGAAGGCATAACGTAGGGCTTGCTGATGGAGAGGCTATGCACTGACAGAGAGAGACTTACGCATTCTGCTCTCCTTTTCGCATAGCTGCAAGCAGCAGTGCTAACCAGCGGTGCAGAATGAAAGTGAGAGGTAACAAGCACGCAGTCACTAACCAACACACGAGACGCATCACATCTGCCATTTGACATGCGCTATAGAAAATATTAAAAAGAATTTTATTAAGACATCGATTTCCATATATGTGTCAGTCCATCAAGTGTATTACAAAAACATGACATAATAATAATTAATAATTACAATATAAATATAGCGCAAAATCTTGATAAAAATCAAATCTAAGCGCTGAAACAGACACACACGCACGCACGCGCACACACGCACGCACGCACACACACACGCAGAGGGGGTTGAGTGAGGTCAGGATTTTATGCAGAGGAGAAAAGGTGAGTTTTGAGAGCGGACTTGAAGGAGACAAAAGTAGGTTGCTGACGGACTGAGAGAGGAAGTTTGTTCCAGGAGAGTGGACCAGAAACAGAGAAGGCTCGTGGACCATAGGTATTGAGCTTAGTGCGTGGAAAGCGAAAAGTCAGAGGATCGGAGGCAGAGCGGAGGGTACGTGAGGGAACATAGATCTCAAGTAGGCTTGACAGGTAATCGGGGGCTGCGTTATTGAGGCTTTTGTAGCACATGGTGTCTAGTTTGTACTGTATGCGCTTTGATACAGGGAGCCAGTGAACTTGTGCCAGGAGAGGAGATATGTGGTCAGCTTTTTTCTTTTTGAGTACAAGGCGTGCAGCATTGTTTTGAATGCGCTGTAGGATGTGAATGGTGGAGGCAGGGAGACCAGACAAGAGTGAATTGCAATAGTCAATGCGAGACATTATGAAGGAGAGAACGAGTTTTGCAGTTGTTTCGACAGAGAGATACTTCCTGATCAGGCTTATACGATGGAGGTGATAGTAGCAAGATCTGGCAGTTTGAGAAACAAAGTTGTTCATGGAGAGGGTAGAGTCAATGCAGACACCAAGGTTTTTAGCTGAATCAGAAATTGGGACTGATGTGTTACATAATGGGAGAGAAAGAGGAGGCAGCTGAGAAAGTTTCTGACGGGTGCCAATGAGGATAGCTTCTGTCTTGTCGTCGTTAAGCTGAAGTTTATTGTATGTCATCCAGTTCTTAATGTCCGAGTAACACTCAGTGGTGCGAATCAAGAGGCGCTGTATATTGTCAGGTGAGTCACTGTCTTGAAGTTGGGTGTCATCAGCATAGAAGTGGTGTTTTATAGAGTGGGAGTTGATAATGGTGGACAGGGGGAGGTGTAAAGAGTGAAAAGAACAGGGCCAAGGACAGATCCTTGTGGAACACCACAGGTCAGGTATGCAGGTTGAGAGTAAGTGCCATTGATGAGAACAGTTTGTTTTCTGTTTGATAGATATGACTTGAACCAGGAGAGAGCAATGTCAGAGATGCCAAAAGTATGATGAAGTCTAGAAAGGAGAATACCATGATCAATGGTATCAAAGGCTGCAGACAGATCAAGGAGTGTGAGGAGAGAGACTTTGCCAGTATCAGTTGCAAGGAGGAGATTGTTGAGAATGTGTAGTAGGGCAGTTTCAGTGCTATGGCACTGGCAGAAGGCTGACTGGAAAGGATTGAGGAGGTTGTTGGCAGACAGGTGAGAGTTCAGCTGGTTGAGGACAACTTTTTCAAGGAGTTTTGACAAGAAAGAGAAATTAGAGATAGGCCGGTAGTTTTTCATTTCATTTGGGTCTAAATTGTATTTCAAACATAAAGCAAATACATGCCAACCCGTAACAACAATAATGTGTATTATAACTTAGACAGAAAATGAAAGAGAGAGACAGAGAGACAGAGACAGAGAGTGAGAGAGGGGGAAGAGACAGACAGACAGACAGACAGAAAAAAAAGAGAATGAGGGGGGAAAGGGAGAGAAGGAGTTGAGAGAAAGAGAGAGAGAAAGGAGAAGAGAAGAGAGACAGAGAGGAGAGAGAGGGGGGGAGAGAGAAAGCAAGAGATAAAAGAATGAAAGAGGGGTGAGGGGTGAGAGAGAGAGAGAAAGAGAGATAGAGAGGGGGGAGAGAATGTGTGTGTGTGTGTGTGTTTGTGTGTGTGTGTGTTCAGACTTAAGACTTCACAGAATTTTATTCAAAAAAGACCATAGCCTCAACTTAAGGAGTGCTTATAAGTAAGATGAGTTAATAACTAATGAGACAGAAAAGAGACAATTTCTAGCACAGAATTTCTCGAAGATGGGGATACTATTTATACTGAAAGAGCCCCCAGCAATCCCATGCAGGAAGCCACGAAACTTAAAAGAATTGTACTATCATCATTTAACAATGACGTGGTATGTTTAAACTCTAGTTAATTTAGTTAGTTTGGCCGATCTCCCGATCGAACCTCTGTGACGTACTTCTTCCACTTGCTCGTGTCCAACATAGCTGCCTTGATCTCATCGATGTTTTCGAGGCCAGTGAGGCCAGTGTCCCTTTTGAGAAGATCAATGAAGTCTGTTGTCTTCCTTCCTCTATTCGCTCTCCCTCCAGTTGGCTGCCACAGTACAAGTTGTGAAGCAACTTCCTCTGGATGTCGCATACAGTGACCGGTTTGGCGAAACTACGTGTTCTTATCTTGTCACTAACTTTAGGGAGGTTTCCATATAGCTCTTCGTTAGTCTTGTGCTGCTTCCAAGAGACATTTAATGCCATCCTCAACTTGCGAGTATACGTCCCATCAAGACTCTTCTCCATCTGCTTTGTTAAGGTCCATGTTTCCGATTGTAGTGCAACACAGACTCGACAGTGGATAGAAAGAGAGGAATCTTTAGTTCTTTTTTCAAGTTAGAAGTCCATATCATCCTCAGCTTGTGACATGCAGACCAAGCAAGGGCTTTTCGAACAGAGATATCTTTCTGACTGCTCTCCATTCATCCGCCCAGATAATTGAAATTGGTGACTTGCTCGATGTCTCCCCCATTGATAGATTTCATATCGTTTTCACTACTTTCGTTGTACATCATCACTTTCGTTTTCTTAGCATTGCAGTGCAGTCCAACTTTAGCTGCTTCAACTTTAACCTGTTCCAGTAGCCTCTTTGCTTGTGATATTTCATTGGATAGCAGTGCTATGTCGTCAGCAAAGTCGAGATCTGTCAGGCTCTCAGCAGGATATTGTCGACTTCTGGGCTGCAAAGCAAAACCAAGTTCTTCTTCTTTTCCAGCTATAGCCTTTTTCATCAGATAGTCCACGACTACAGCAAACAGATAAGGTGCAAGTGTGTCTCCTTGAAGTACCCCTGCTGAGATTTTAAAGTATTGTTTCGCCATCTGTGGAGAGGACTTTAGCTCGAGTACCCTCCTTTAACTTGCTAATGGCTCTCACTGTCTGGTCAGGAATGCCGTATGCTTATAGAATCTTCATCATTTTCCCGCGATATACACTGTCAAACGCTTTCTGAAGTCTACAAACACAATGGTTGCCTTGAGATTGTTGTGCTTTACATCTTCGATGATTCTACACAGTGCCAGGATATGAGCAGTTGTTGATCTGTGTGGGCGGAAGCCGTTTTGGTTGTCTCGCAGCAGTGGGTCAAGATGTGGTTGTATTCTGTTTAATAGCATCTTATTGACTACCTTTGCCACCACTGCTGACAATCCGATTCCTCTAAAGCTGGTTGTCTCATTGAGGTCTCTATTCTTTGGAAGTGGGACCATTGCTGTGGTTTCTGTCCGTTGGTGAGCAGTCGATTTGCGAAGTCCACTACTATATCATCCAGGTTGCAGAAGTTTAAATTTCTGCCACAATTCCATCCTCACCAGCTGATTTTCCTGTCTTCAGTGATTTTTTGACCGTGAGATATTCTGTCATTGAGAATGGACAAGTGTTGATGTCTAGAGTATTAAAGATGGTGGTTATTTCTTCATCTCGGCTATTCTCTGGTATGTGTGGTTCTTTGCCGAGTAGATTGCTGAAGTGATTGTGTCAGCTTAGGATACGAGCTTCCTTACTTTTGCACTTGATGATTCCCTTCTTAGTTTTCTTTTGTCCACTGATCTCATTAATTAACCCCAGCTTCTTGCATGTTGTGCCCTTCTGTCAGATTCTTCTATTTGCATTATCATATTCGTTAGTTCTTCTTTGAATATCTGATTGTAGCTAGTTAGAAGATTGCGCTTCTCTTCCTGCACGATTTGTGCTTTTCCTCTGATGCATCTGCTTCATAATTCATGAAGCTTCATTGACTCTCTGCCTAGCAGCAGCTACTATACTACTATTACCACTACTACTACTGCTGCGGCTGCTACTATACTACTATTACTACTACTACTGCAGCTGCTGCTGCTACTACTACTACCATTGCTGCTGCTGCTACTACTATCATTACTGCTGCTGCTGTTACTGTTGCTACAACTACTACTACTACTACTATACTAACTATCTACTGTTGCTACTACTACTACTACTAGACTACTATATTATTATACTACTACTACTGCTGCTGCTGCTGCTACTATTATTATTACTACTACTACAACTACCATTACTGCTGCTACTGCTACTACTATTACTGCTGCTGCTGTTACCGCTGCTACTTCTACCACTATACCACTACTACCACCACCATCACCACTACTACTACTATACTACTACTACTACCACCACCACCACTACTATTACTACTACTACTGCTGCTCTTCTTGCTGTTGCTGTTGCTGCTGCTGCTGCTGCTACCACTCCTCCTCCTACTACTACACAACTACTACTACCACTACTATTATATTCTTCTTCTTCTTATCATCATCATCATCATTATCATCATCACCATCATCATCATCATCGTCATTATTGTTATTGTTATTTGTTGTTGTATTTTTTTTTATACTATCACTACCACAACCAGCAGCACCACCACTACTACTGCTGTTGCTGCTACTATTACTACAACGACAACAACAACAACTACTACTATTACTACTACTAGTAGTAGTATCAATAAACATCATCAGCAGCATCTTCTTCTTCTTCTCACCATTGTTACTGCACTTATAAGAAAACTGCAAGAAGATTCAAGCTGACCAAAAACATACACCAGTGATCGTTCTTGTGTCTATTTTTTTTATTATTTCATTCATTCACTTTACATATTCACACACTATTCCTTTCACTTGTCTCTTTCTTTTTTTTTTATCAAGCTAAAGTTCAGTCACAGTCTGTGAATGATTCAACACACTGGTTTTGTGTGATGACGTCTTCATCGGCTGGCTACATCACTACAAATCATGACAGAGTTGATAAAGCCTATATCAACTGCGAACTAGCATACATGCGCCTGCTAGACATGCTGTTATGACCAGTTTCGAAAAACCTAAACGGTGGGAATGTTCCAACAGAGATCTGTATGAAAATGACACAGTTCGTATTTCTTGTGAGCGAATATTCTTCCAAGGTTGTGCTAGTTATCCCATGGCACATGTTGAAGTGACTTCACTTTTACGTGTTTTTCTATTGCAGCTCTGTCTAGAGGATGGACACTTACGAATGTTCTTTTCTTTTCATCCTGAAAATAGAGCTCCATACAAGCTGTCCACCAGTTTATTCAACTGTTCTGTGGATTACTATTCCACTTTTCAGCACCACCTGGACTGTAACTGTGGCCACAGTGTGAAGAGGGACAGGATGAAACAGAACACTGTCCCTTTAGCAGTCCTGACTGTCAGGGTGGGTTGCCATTATGTGACCGCTGTTACAAAATCATCAGCAGCCAGTTTCTGAACAGATTTGACAGTTCTGGAACACCTGCAGACCAAAGAGCAAGGATGTACTGCAGTTCTGTTGGTGGAACACTCAGCATACCGAAATGTGATAATGACTGGTACAAAGCCATTTTGAATTTGACCCAAAAGGATTTGGTTTTTCCGGAAGAAGTTTTTGTTGGTTTAAACACTGGTGATATATCTGTACCTAGTATGTATATACACAGTGTATTAGCCAAGACAGAACTGTTTTTCGTCACTCTCCCCAGTTAGAAGCGGCGTTAGATAGTGAAAGTCTAAACAAAGTGCCTGTTACACACTTAGCGCATGAAAGTTGTCATTTTAATATTGATATTACTCGACTTAACGATGATCGAGGAGCAATCTGTGAATTCATGAGAAACAAGATTGAGGAAAACCGTAAGTATTCCCAGGCAATATCAGTCACCAGCACAACCGTTTTGGCACTTACAGAGCAACCGTCTTTGACATCTTGTCCTGATGGTCATGTGACTTACGTATTTCTCTTGTGCGGTTCCCATCAATTCAATGTGTGTGGTCATGGACATACATTGTGTAGTTTTCCAGATGACCCCTCACACATGTATAGCGTGGCTGATTCGAAAGGTCAACCAATCTCTTCGGTTCCTTTATTTACGTGTGGTGATGACGTCACCACATTGCCATTCAGCTTAGTGTGTGACTTTATACCTGATTGTTCAGATGAAAGTGATGAGTCCTTCTGTAAACACCCTGCTTGTGTCAACATGTTCACCTGCTCTAACGGCCAATGTGTGCCCTATAAAAACTTGTGCGATCGATCATTCAACTGCCATGATAAATCAGACATTAGTAATTGTAACAGATTCATAGATGGAAGATTGGGATCGATACCTTGTTGTTCATCTCCCGCCCTGATAAATTTTGATGGTGTCAGAAGTTTTACATCAACACTAATGGGTTCTAACGAATCCTGTCCTGACACCCACTATCGTTGTCCTGGTAAGGTTAACGACTGTCTGCCTGTCTACACACGATGCAATGGAATGTACGACTGTAGGGGCCATGAGGATGAAGTGGGATGTGAGAAAGTGATGTGTCCAAGATTCTTCAGATGCAGAGCTTCCACAATATGTATACATACTGATCACCTGTGTGATGGCTGGCCTCACTGCCCACTGCATGATGATGAATTGTGGTGTGATTTAACCTGTCCTGCGGAATGTCTCTGCCATGGTCATACAGTTCTGTGTCTTCAGCCTTTCCCTGCATTATCGTGTCCTAAACTCCGTTACTTGGATGCCTCAGGTTCAGGAATGAGTCTTTCTGATCTGAGTGGATATCCCTATCTTATTCATCTAATTCTTGTAAAATGTTCTTTGACCTTGGTGCCTAATATGAAGCTGTTCAATTTGAAACATCTTCACCTGGCTGGCAACAAACTGCAGCATGTCAACATGACTCACTTTATTGAGTTACAAAATCTACAAACACTGTCCCTGTCTGGCAACCCACTCACTTCACTCACTGCTGATCTGTCGTCTGTCACCGTGCAAAGTGCACTGACGATAATTGATCTGTCACATACTTCTCTGACTGTGTTTGACACAGAGGTCTTCTCAAGATTTATTCGTTTGCAGAAACTTAATTTGTCTTTTACTGACATCCATACAATTGGTGATGGTGGTTTCCAGTTCACACCACGTTTAGCAGAATTGTACATGGATGGCAGTCCTGTGAAAATGTTTCCATCTGGTGTGCTCAAAAATCTCTTTCATTTACAGGTAATATCAGCAGAAAACTATAAACTCTGCTGTAAAGTAATCCTACCATATAACTTTGACCATGCGTCTTGTTATGCCCCAAAAGATGAAATTTCATCATGTGGAGATTTACTGCAATCAGAAACGTATCGCGTGTTTCTATGGATGATCAGCTGTCTGTCACTGGTTGGTAATGCTTTCTGTTTCGCTGCACGTTTGTGTGTATCGAAAATAACCTCTTCAAATGGATTTCACGTATTTGTCACCAATCTCACCATAGCTGACTTTCTGATGGGCGTCTACATTGCCATTGTTGGAGGAGCAGATGCTCTGTTCCAAGGCAAATATCTCTATTATGATGAGACATGGATAAGCAGCGTGGCTTGTAAAGTGGCTGGATCTCTGTCTTTGCTGTCCAGTGAAGTATCAGCTCTGATCATATGGCTTATTACCCTAGATCGTTTTATTGTTCTCTGCTTTCCCTTTAGTACCATGCGATTTGAAAGAACTTCAGCAACAGTGGCTTGCCTGCTGATTTGGTTTGTGGGTTGTTTTATTGCCTTGCTGCCCCTATTTCCAATGACATCACACTGGGAGTTTTATAGTCAGACAGGTATATGTATTCCACTTCCAGTTACGAGGCAAAAATTTAAAGGACGAGTTTATGCTTTTGCTATATTCATTGTCTTTAATTTTGTTCTGTTTGTACTGATTTCTGCGGGTCAAGCTTTAATCTACTGGTCAATTCAAAAGAATGCCTTCACTATAAACACAACAAAAATGTCCAATGACTTGACCATTGCTCGGCGGTTGATCACTGTTGCTGTCACCGATTTCATGTGTTG
>JAPXFY010000028.1:19847666-19852666 GCA_030674185.1 Monoplex corrugatus
GACATTGATGACTGTGTGAATCAGGTGAACAACGGACACTGATGATTGTGTGAATCAGGTGAACAATGGACACTGATGACTGTGTGAATCAAGTGAACAACGGACACTGATGACTGTGTGAATCAGGTGAACAACGGACACTGATGACTGTGTGAATCAGATCAACAATGGACACTGATGACTGTGTGAATCAGGTGAACAATGGACACTGATGACTGTGTGAATCAGGTGAAAAAACACTGATGACTGTGTGAATCAGGCGAAAAAACACTGATGACTCTGTGAATCAAGTGAACAAGGACACTGATGACTGTGTGAATCAGGTGAACAACAGAATTGATTACTGTGTGAACACGTGAACTACAGACACTGATTACTGTGTGAATCAGGTGAACAACAGACACTGATTAATGTGTGAATCAGGCGAACAACAGACACTGATTACTGTGTGAATCAGGTGAACAACAGACACTGATTACTGTGTGAATCAGGTGAACAACAGACACTGATTACTGTGTGAATCAGGTGAACAACAGACACTGATTACTGTGTGAATCAGGTGAACAACAGACACTGATTACTGTGTGAATCAGGTGAACAACAGACACTGATTACTGTGTGAATCAGGTGAACAACAGACACTGATTACTGTGTGAATCAGGCGAACAACAGACACTGATTACTGTGTGAATCAGGTGAACAACAGACACTGATTACTGTGTGAATCAGGTGAACAACAGACACTGATTACTGTGTGAATCAGGTGAACAACAGACTGATTACTGTGTGAAGCAGGTGAACAACAGACACTGATTACTGTCAGGCAGGCGAAGAATACAGTTAGTCACCCAGTAGCCAGTGTCAGTTGTTCACTTGGTTCCAATTCGGATGCAAAAGGGCAGTCCCCTTCAGAGGGAAGCCAACTAGTGATATAAGAACAATGACAATGATAACGGCAATGATGATGATGATGATGATGATGTTGAGATAACACCACCATCACCACCATCACAACCAACTGAAACACAACAACAACAACAGCTGCAGCAGCAACAACAACAACATCAACAACAACAACAATTACAACAGCAACAACAACAACAACAACAGCGCAATTCTCCGAACTCATTTGGTCTCACTGAGCCGTACACATTTTACACGACTAAGACCGTGATATATACAAAAGTATTAATATGCCACACATACATACACACATACATACATACATACATACATACATACATACATACATACATACATACATACACACATACATACATACATACATACATACATACATACATACATACATACATACATACACACATACATACACACATACATACATATATACGTACATACATTCATAATACATGCATACATGATACATACATACATGCATACATACATAATACATATCTATTCTCATTCTCATGAGAAAAGAAAACGACATAAGCTCTTTCCAAAATACCAAAAGAGGGGTCAGGCAGGGTTGTGTTCTGTCACCAGATCTCTTTTCGCTTTACAGCGAAACCATCATGAGAAACCTAGAAGAATGCCCTGGGATAAAGGTTGGACGGAAAATGATAAACAACACTCGTTACGCAGATAAAAAGTGCTAATTGCAGAAAATGAAAGGGACCTGCAAAACCTTGTGAATATATAGAAATAGACAGCAAAAATGAAGGGTTAGAGCTAAATAGCAATAAAACTGAAGTCATGGTAATCAATAAAAAACATGAAATCCCCTCATGCAAAATAACAGTAAATGGCACAACTTTGAGACAGGTTGATTAAATATCAAGGAACGGTCATCTCACCAGACGGCAGATGCACATCAGAAATAGCCTCAGAATCGGCCAAGCCAAAACAGCATTCAAGAAGATGACAAGCATTCTTACCAACAAATGCCTATCAGTTAACTTCAGGAAGACGGTTCTTGAATGCTGTATAGAACCGATACTGTTATACGGTTGTGAGGCGTGGACAATCAACATGCAAAGCCAGAGCAGGATCGAGGCAACTGAAATGTGGTTTCTAAGAAAAACCTTGAGAGTTCCATGGACAGCAAAGAAAACAAACGAGGCAGTCTTGATGAAGGCAGACACAAGATCCTTGATAAAGAAGATTAAGACAAGACAAGCACCATTTATAGGCCATTTCATGAGGAAAGCGGAAGTAGAGCACCTGGTCACAACAGGAAAACTAGAAGGAAAGACAACATCAGGTAGACCCAGGGAGAAAATATTGAACGGACTTGCAGGGTGGATGAGGACAGAGAGGGTGGAAGATGTGCTGATGTGCTTGCAGCAACAAGGGATAGATTCATATGGAGGGCCATGATCGCCAACGCCATGCGGCAGGACATATGATGATGATGATGATGATGATGATGATGATGATGATATTATAGATACGCAATGTGTATATATACATATATATATAATAATAATAAACAGCTTTGTATCGTGCTATTCTCAGTTTGACTCACTGCGCTGCTACATAAATAATCACACTCACATGCCAATAACATCATTTTTCAATCATACAACAACAACAACAACAACAAAAAGAGAGGGGGATACTTATGAAAATGCCTGCAGAAACAAATGTGTTTTGAGTCTTCTTCTGAAAGCTTGAACTGGTCGGCAACTCATTCCATGCAGACGACGCGGTGTATCCAAACGAACGGTCTCCTGAAGTCTTTAGATTAAACCTTGGGGGTACTAGGCGTTTCTCCTGCGACGAGCGGAGTGTGCGTGACGGCCGATAAGTACACAGTGTGTCAGACAGGTAGGGAATCAATGAGCCACCAAAATGACGATAAGCCAACACACAAATTTTGTACTGGCAACGAAAGCGGACTGGCAGCCAGTGAAGTTCCTTTAACAATGGTGTTAATGATCGCTCTTTTTCATTTTCATTGCAAGCCGAGCTGCATTGTTTTGTACTTTCTGCAAATGGAAAATTTGCTCGTCCGGTAGACCTGCTAGAATAGAGTTACATGTACAATAGTTTAACCGGGAAATGATCATGGCTGAAACAAGCTTTGACGCAGAAGTTGAAAGGTAACGACGGATTGATGCAATGCGTCTCAGTTCCAGAAAGGATGCGCGGCAGACACTACTGATGATATATATATATATGTTTGTGTGTGTGTGTGTGTGTGTGTGTGTGTGGTGTGTGTGTGTGTGTGTGTGTGTGTGTGTGTGTGTGTGTGTGTGTGTGTGTGTGTGTGTGTGTGTGTGTGTGTGTAGATACACACACATACATACATGCACATATACAGAATATAAATTGATGATTGCGATGAACAATAAGACATTGATTACTGTATGAATCAGGTGAACAAGATACTGATTACTGTGTGAATCAGGTGAACAAGATACTGATTACTGTGTGAATCAGGTGAACAAGATACTGATTATTGTGTGAATCAGGTGAACAAGATACTGATTACTGTGTGAATCAGGTGAACAAGATACTGATTGCTGTCAGTCAGGTGAAGAGAACTCTGAGTCAACTAGTAGCCAGTGTATGTTCTTCTCCTGACATATACTCCTAATCATAATTTAAGGGCCACTTCTTCCTTCCTCTCTAATTTTAAGTTGAAATAATTGACAATGTTTAGAATTGATTCTATGTTTTATTTCATCATTTCCACACCTGTTTTGGAAAAAGAAATTAGCACAATGACCCATTAGTGAACAGCACATGCATTTAAAGGAACATCCCCCCCTTTTCAAAAAACAGAAAGTGTCAGATTTGGCCAATCTGTTTTCAATATCGCGTGTGTCCGCCCCGAGCCTGGATGCACGCTTCACAGCGCCGATGCATCGACCCCACAAGGGTACGGAGTGTGTCCTGAGGGATGGCCGCCCACTCGATCTGCAGGATGTCGACCAGCCTGGCCAGGGTGCCCGGTGGGGGGTGGTTGTCCCTGATGCGCCTCCCGAGCACATCCCAGAGGTGTTCAATTGGGTTCAGGTCAGGTGAGCACGCTGGCCAGGCCATACGGACGACTTCATGCTGCTCCAGGAAGTCGGTCACAAGGCGTGCTCGATGTGCAGGTGCATTGTCGTCCTGGAAGATGGCGCCTTGACCAAGGTCCACAAGCGCAGGCAGTGCCACGGCCGCCAGAACCTCGTCCCGTTACCGGACCCCGTTCAGGATGCCGTCAATGGGGAGCAGGGGGGTCCGGGTACCACGGCTCATGCCACCCCACACCATCACTGACCCGCCGCCGTACCGGTTATGCTCTTGGACAGTGGCGTCAGCGAACCTCTCCCCTTGACGTCGCCACACCCGAGCCCGGCCATCGTTAAAGCTCAGGGTGAACCTGGACTCATCCGAAAACAAGACCCGGGCCCACTGTTGCCTTGTCCAGGTCACGTGCTCCCTGGCCCAGGTCATGCGGCGCACTCTGTTGACCGGTGACAGCACGGGTCGGACGGCTGGTCTCCGTGACCTCAAGTTTGCCTCATGTAGCCGTCTTCTCACTGTGCTGCAGCTGATGTTAGCACCTGTTGCGTCCCTCAGCTGACCCCTCAAGGTCACCGCAGTGGATGCCCTTTCCCTCAGGACGGAGAGGGCAAGGTAGCGGTCTTGCTGTCTTGTCGTTACTCTGGGTCGACCCGTGTGACGCCTTTCCTGGACTGCTCCAGTCTCATTGAAGCGCTCCAGCAGTCTCTGGATTGTGGAATGCGACACTTCAAGTCGTCTAGCAACTTCCCGCTGCGCTAGGCCTTCATCAAGCAGAGCGAGGGCTCTCCCCCGCTGCTCATCCGTCATCCGTCGTCTTGCAAGCATGGTTAAAACGAACCAAGAACGGGTCCTTTTTATCCTCGTCTGCGGGCAACTTTGGCTGGAGTAGTGTTCAAAAAGGGCTTGCCTTGCACGTGCAAAGCGAATTTTGTCGCTACCTTGCCTGCGTCGTCAGAGAGACCCTGCTGAAGATTCGACAATTTCGTGTGGAAATTGTCTTCCTTGGGCCGCCCATT
>JAPXFY010000028.1:19857666-19947666 GCA_030674185.1 Monoplex corrugatus
CTCCCCCACCCTCCTCATCCCCAGCCATTCTGCAAGTCCGTCCAGCATTCTCTCCCTGGGTCTACCTGGTGCTCTCTTTCCCTCCAGCTTTCCCGTTGTGACCAGGTGCTCCAAATCCCCCTTCCTCATAAAATCCTAATCTTCCTTATGAGTGATCTACTTGTGTCTGCCTCCATCAAGACTGTCTCGTTTGTTTTCTTTGCTGTCCATGGAACTCTCAACATTCTTCTTAGAAACCACATCTCGGCTGCCTCAATCTTGCTCTGGCTTTGCTTGCTGACTGTCCACGCCTCGCATCCGTACAACATTATTGGTTCTATATAACATTCAAGGACTCTCTTTCTGATGTTAATTGATATGCATTTGTTGGTAAGAATGCTTGTCATCTTCTTGAATGCTGTTTTGGCTTGGCCGATTCTGCCATCTATTTCCGATGTGCATCTGCCGTCTGATGAAATTACCTTTCCCAGGTATTTGAACTTATTAACCTGTGTCAAGGTTGTGCCATTTGCTGTTATTTTGCATGAGGGGATTTCATGTTTTTTACTGATCATCATGACTTCAGTCTTCCTGCTGTTTAGTTCCAACCCCTTACCTTTGCTTTCTATTTCTAATATATTCACAAGGTTTTGTATGTCCCTTTCATTTTCTGCAATTAGCACGGTGTCATCTGCGTACCGAACGTTGTTTATCATTTTCCCTCCAACCTTTAATCCAGGGTCTTCTTCTAGGTTTCTCATGATGTTTTCGCTATATAGTGAAAACAGATCTGGTGACAAAACACAGCCCTGTCTGACTCCTCTTTTGATGTTTTGGAAAGAGCTTATATTGTTTTCTATTCTCATCGCAGCTGTTTGTTCCCAGTACATATTCCTGATTATTCGTAGATCTTTTCCATCAATATTGAGTCTCTCCAGTTGGTTGATCAATTCTTCATGTCGTACCCGATCGAAAGCCTTGGTATAGTCAACAAAGCATAAATACAAATCCTTATTCATCTCAATTGACCTCTCTATGATAGTTCTTAGGATGTATATGGCATTAATAGTTCCTTTCCCTTCCACAAATCCACACTGTTCTTCTGCTATTTCTCTTTTGATTCTATTCCTTGTCCTCATCATGATTATTCTTAACAGGATTTTTGTTACATAACTCAGCAAACTGATTGTGCGATGGAGTTCGCATTCTATAGCCCCTGTCTTCTTTGGAAGTGCAATGAAAATTGATTTTGATATATCTTTGGGGATTTTTCCAGTGTCATAAATTTCATTTAGGAGGACTGTTATTTTTCTATGCCAAATTCCTCCAGGGCTTCAGTCATCTATGTAGTAATGTTGTCTGGTCCTGGGGCTTTTCCTGGTTTCATCTTGTGTATATGTATACATGCATATATATATATATATATACTATATATATATATATATATATATATATATATGTATGTATGTATGTATGTATGTATGTATGTATGTATATATATATAACACACACACACACACACACACACACACACACACACACACACACACACACACACACACACACACACACACACACACACACACACACACACACGCCCGTGGGGATGCCGGGTGCTCTCTTCGTATAGGTAAGTGTCTCCAACTTTTGGAAATTCTGTGCCAAAAATTTCCTCTTTTCTGTCACTCTTTGTTTGTGCCTTGTTCATTTGTTTTCTGTCATTTCTTCCTGTCATTTTCTGCCTTGCTGGTCTAGTCACCTGTATGTGTTCGATAAAGTCTTAGATACTTACTCTTAGGATTGATGATAGGATACCTACATGTATGTTAAGTGCATTTTTGGCTCTAAGGAAATGAGATATGCGGAAGCAATTTTAGGTAATTTCAGCCTTTTATAATGTTTTAGTGTCCTCGGTTACGTTTAAATTTGTACCGATATGTTTTTTAAATCCCATGTGTGATAAATTGGACGGAGTGGTCAACGCCAGGGACATCTCCATAGATTATGTGCGCGAACGCACCAATATGTGTACCTAATTTTTTCCCCTTTTTTCCTGTTGATGTATTGTGTATGTTTTGAACGGTTATAGCCCTGATATGGCTTAATCCAATCGGCTGGGCTTTAAACAAAAATAGCAATACCAAATGTTATATATATATATATATATATATATATCTTTATCTATCTATCTATACATGTATATACATATACATACATACATATATATCATCTATCTATCTATCTATATATATATATATATATATACATATACATACATACATATATATATATGTATATATCTATATACATACATATGTATCTATAATCTATACACACACACACACACACACACACACACACCACACACACACACACACACACACACACACACACACACATATATGTATATATATATCATCATCATCATCATCATCATCATGTGCCTTTTCCGCTTAGCGTTGCCAATCGTGGCCCTCCATACGAATCTATTTTTCGTTGCTGCAGGTATATCTTCTACCCTTTTTGTCCCCACTCACTCTGCAAAATTATCTAATAATATTGTCTACCCAGGTCTGCCTGGTACTCTTTTCCCCTCTAGCTTTCCTGTTGTAACTAGGTGCTCAAATTTCTCTTGCTTCATAAAATGTCCTATAAATGTTGCTTCCCTTTTCCTAATTTTTTTCATTAATGTACTGTTTGTGTTTCCTTCTTTCAAGACTGTCTCGTTTCTTTTCTTTGCTGTGCATGGAACTCTTAACATTTCTTAGAATTCACATTCCAGCCATCTCAATCTTGTTCTGACTTTGCTTGCTGATTGTCCAACTTCGCATATGTAAAAAAGTATTGGTTCTATATAACACTGGAAAACTCTCTTCCTGATGTTAATTGATAATTGATAGGCATTTGTTGGTAAGAACGTTTTATGATGTACATTTCTCTCTCATTAACTGTAGATTATGACGTACATTTACCTCTCATTAACTACACATGTACATTATGACGTACATTTTTCTCTCACTAACTGTATATCATGATGTACATTTCTCTCTAACTATAGATTATGACGTACATTTCTCTCTCACTAACTACAGATAATGACGTACATCTCTCTCTCTCTCTCATTAACTATAGATTATGACGTACATTTCTCTCTCATTAAATATAGATTATGACATACATTTCTCTCTCACTAACTACAGATTATGACGTACATTTCTCTCTCTCTCTCTCCTCTCTCTCTCTCACTAACTATAGATTATGACATATATTTCTCTCTCACTAACTATAGATTATGACGTACATTTCTCTCTAACTTTAGATTATGACGTACATTTCTCTCTCACTAACTACAGATTATGACGTACATTTCTCTCTAACTTTAGATTATGACGTACATTTCTCTCTCACTAACTATATATTACGACGTACATTTCTCTCTCACTAACTATAGATTATGACGTATATTTCTGTCTCACTAACTACAGAATATAACGTACATTTCTCTTTCACTAACTATAGATTATGACGTACATTTCTCTCTCACTAACTATAGATTAGGACGTACATTTCTCTCTCACTAAGTACAGAATATAACGTACATTTCTCTTTCTCATTAACTATAGATTATGATGTACATCTCTCTCTTACTAACTACAGATTACGACGTACATCTCTCTCTCACTAACTACAAATTATGACGCACATTTCTCTCTCTCACTAACTGTAGATTATGACGTACATTTCTCTCTCATTAAGTATAGATTAGAACGTACATTACTCTCTCACTAACTATAGATTATGACGTATATTTCTCACTTACTAACTACAGATTATGACGTACATTTCTCTCTCATTAACTACAGATTATGACGTACATTTCTCTGGCATTAGCCATAGATTATGACGTACATCTCTCTCTCACTAACTATAGATTATGACGTACATTTTTCTCTCATTAACTACAGATTATGACGTACATCTCTCTCTTACTAACTACAGATTATGACGTACATCTCTCTTTAACTATAGATTATGACGTACATTTCTCTCTTTCACTAAATACAGATTAGAACGTTCATTACTCTCTCACTAACTACAGATTATGACGTGCATTTCTGTCTCATTAACTACAGATTATGCAGCCCATTTCTCTGTCATTAGCCATAGATTATGACGTACATTTCTCTCTCACTGACTATAGATTATGACGTACATTTCTCTTTCTAAATAACCACAGATTTTGACGTACATTTCTTTCTCATTAACTACAGATTATGACGTACACTTGCCTCTCATCAACTATAGATTATAAGGTACATTTCTCCTTGTCAACTATAGATTATGACATGCATTTGTCTGTTACTAACTATGAATTATGACGGTCATTTCTTTCTCATTAACTACAGATTATGACGCACATTTCTTTCTCACTAACTACAGATTATGACGTATTTTCTCTCTCACTAACTACAGATTATGACGTAAATTTCTCTCTCTCAGTAACTACAGATTATGGCGTACATTTCTCTCTCTCTCTCTCTCATTAACTACCGATTATGACGTACATTTCTCTCTCATCAATTATAGATTATGACATATATTTTTTATGTCATCAGTTATTGTCCTACGAAATGGTTGGGTTTTTTCTTAGCTCGCCTCGTACGACATATACTCGTGGCATTCAACAGCGTGCAAGGGGGGCATGTGGTTGGGCAGTTGCATCATCAACTCTACCTACCTGTTGGTGGTGCTGACCATACAGCGTGCCCTCTCCGTCATCTCCCCTCACCGTGTACACCTCATGTGCACGCGCCGCACCACTGTGGCTCTCACGGGTGGAACAGCTGCCGTGTCTTTCCTGTGCATGGCGCACGTGCCTTACGGCTATGACCTGGTTTATGAAGCAAACAGCACCCGCGGCACTTGTGGATTCGCATCTCCCGACTATTTCGCCTTCATCGACGTTCTGCTGTATTTTCAGGTCGTTCAGTGGCTCTGTTCCCGTTTGCGTGTCTGGTGATAAGCAATTCCATTTTAGCTTGGCGGATGCTGGTGTCTGTTTCTGCCGCAGGCCTGAACGTCGCAGTAGCAGTGAACACCGGTCATTCGGAGAAGGTGAAAGAGCGACGAAAGAAAGCGTCGTCGACGACGATAACGGTGATGGTGATGTCACTGACTTTCATCCTCTCCACTTTACCGTTTTTCATCAACCTCTTGATCAGTTCTACTGACAATCTGGATGCACAGCATCTGTTAGATGTAGAGAGTATTGCGGCGGATCATTTTGTGCAGTCCTTGTTGACGATTCTGTTGTATTGCAATTCTGCACTCAATTTTTATCTGTATTGTTTGACAGGGACTAAATTTCGAAGGGAATTTCTCAACCTGTTTCGCGGAGCATCAAAGATACAGAGACTGCCGTCAGTTCAGTTTCACGTAACTGAAGATATGCATAATGACTTTTGAGGGCATGACTGATTTACTTGACTTAAGTTTCTGAATACCCTGGGAAACACAGGACTGTGGCAAACATTCCTCCGGTGCTCTTAATTTTCTTTAAGTTAAATCAACACGATAAAAACAGGATCAGGATGGTCGAGCATTTGCATTTTTTTTAATGTTTTCATTTCATAAATGTAATCACAAAATTACAGGTGACCTTACAAATAAATCAAAATATACCAAAAGCCATTCCCTGTGGGGATGCCGGGAGCTCTTTCAGTAGAAATAGTATCTCCACCTTCTGGAAATTCTGTGCTAGAAATCTCCTCCTTTCTGTCACTCTCTTTGTTTCTATGCCCTGTTCCTTTGCTTTCCATCGTTTGTTCCTATCATTTTCAGCCTTGCTGGTCCATTCACCTGTATGTGTTCGATAAAGTATTACGTACTTTCTCTTAGGATTGACAATTGGGTACATGCATAAAGTGCATTTTTAGCTCTAGGGAAATGTGATATGCGGAAGCAATTTTAGGTCGTTCAGGCCCATTTTCATATATGCTTTAGTGTCCTTAGTTATGTTTAAATTTGTATTCAAGTATGTTTTTTAAATCCCTTGTGTGATGAATTGGACAGAGTAGTCAATGCCAGGGGCATCTCCTTAGATTATGTGTGCAAATGCATTGACGTGCGTACTTAATTTTTTCCCCTCTTCTTCCTGTTGAATTATTGTGTGTGTGTTGAAATGTCATAACCCTGATATGGCTCTACACAGTCGGCTGGGCTTTAAACAGAAATAGTAATAACAATAACCCGAAACCATCATGTAATAGGAAGTTATTTGATTGAAAACCCAAACATCGTTATCGTCAGTTAAAAGGTAGGACAGCAATGACATTACACAGATATTTCAACAATCTTGAGATCTAGCCCAGGTAATCTAAGCTTTTGCGAGTCGAGTCACAAGCACTACCAAAATGATGAAATTGATTAAGTTCACTTCATTCTTTAATGGTTAACTTGCTGTCCGCACAAATGTTAGCATAACCCACAAAATAAAAAAAACTTTATTTGTTCGTCAAGCATAAACGTAAGATCACAAACACCAAATACAAAAATTACAAGAAAAAGACTAAAACTTCCCTGCTGCTTCGATCAGTGGGATACAAGTAAGTTGGCACAAAAGCTTTTGTCAATAAAGACGATGAAGACAATACGCTGTGGGATCCTGTATGCATGCAGTATATGCCAGAGACTAATGAAGACGATACGCTGTGGGATCCTGTATGCATGCAGTATATGCCAGAGACTAATGAAGACAATACGCCGTGGGATCCTGTATGCATGCAGTACATGCCAAGACTAATGAAGACAATACGCCGTGGGATCCTGTTTGCATGCAGTATATGCCAGAGACTAATGAAGACAATACGCTGTGGGATCCTGTATGCATGCAGTATATGCCAGAGACTAATGAAGACAATACGCCGTGGGATCCTGTATGCATGCAGTACATGCCAGAGACTAATGAAGACGATGAAAACAATACGCTGTGGGATCCTGTATGCATGCAGTATATGCCAGAGACTAATGAAGACAATACGCTGTGGGATCCTGTATGCATGCAGTACATGCCAGAGACTAATGAAGACGATGAAGACAATACGCTGTGGGATCCTGTATGCATGCAGTATATGCCAGAGACTAATGAAGACAATACGCTGTGGGATCCTGTATGCATGCAGTATAGGCCAGAGACTGTCTCTGTGTAGACTGTCAAAAGCTTTATCCCAAAGTCTTAACACAAAATGATGTAGAGCTGTCTGTGCCCTTTCATGCATTGTTCGATGATTTTTTTTTTGGCACTAAATATTTGTGAGAAAAACCCGGTTAAAGAGGCAGTCAGCCAGTCCTAGCTATGGCTAAAATTAACTGAATTGGATCAAAATTACAATTAAGATCTTTTCATGTTTCGAGTCTTTAATATCTAATCTTCAGTTTCCCACAATTTTATGGTTAACCCTTTCACTCCCGCACCCTATCCGCCAACTGCAAAAACGTAACCCTTTGACTACCTTAACCCATCCACCAGCTTCCTGCAGTGAACTGGTGGATAGGGTTACGGAGTCAAAGGGTTAAACAATGTGAATCTGTCGAAGGTAAAGGACATATTACTTCCATATACGTACTAAGAACTCTCACAGAAAGATCAGTTGAGTTGAATAAGGAGTTATGTTTATGATTTGTTGATTGTAAAAAGGCTTTTGATCAGGTAAGACAAGAAAAATTGATCAACCAGATAGAAAGGCTCAGTGTTGATGGAAAGGATATAAGAATCATAAGGAATGTGTATTGGTAACAAATAGCAGCAATAAAAGTTGAAAATGATATAACCTCTTTCCAAAATATCACCAAAAAAAATGGATAGGCAGGGATGTGTTCTGTCACCAGACTTGTTTTCACTTTATGGAGAAACCATCATGAGAAACTTAGAAGAATGCCTTGGATAAAGGTTAGAAGAAAAATGGTCTTCAATCTTCGTTATGCAGATGGCACCGTTCTAACTTCAGAAAATGAAAAAGACCTACAACATCTTGTGAATATAATAGAAACAGAAAGGAGAACTAAAGGGCTGGAGCTAAACAGCAAGACAATTGAAGTCATGGTAATCAATGCAAAACAAGAAAACCCTTCATGCAAAATAACAGCCAGTGGCACAACACTGAGACAAGCTGACAAGTTTAAATATATGGGAACAGTCATCTCAACAGACGGCAGATGCACATCAGAAGTAGCCAGCAAAATAATCGGCCAACCTAAAACAGCATTCAAGAAAATGGAAAACGTTTTTTTACCAAAAAATGTCTGTCAATTAACACCAGGAAGGGAGTTCTTCAGTGTTATATAGAACTGATATTGTTGTACAGATGTGAAGCGTGGACAGTCAACACGCAAAGTCACAACAAGACTGAGGCAACTGAAATGTGGTTTCTAAGAAGAATGTAAAGAGTTCCATGGACAGCAAAGAAAACAAACGAGACAATTTTAAAGGAGGCAGACACAAGATCTTTGATAAAGAAGATTAGGAAAGACAAGCGACATATATAGGACGTTTTATGAGGCAAGACAAATTTGAGCACCCAGTCACTACAGGAAAGCTGGAAAGAAAAAGAGCACTAAGTAGATCCAGGGACAAAGTATTGGACGAACTTGCGGAGTGGATGAAGACAGAGAGGGTGGGAGATGTACTTGCAGCGACAAAGGATAAATTCATATGGAGGGCTATGATTGCCAATGCCATGCAGCAGGGCGCTTGATGATGATGATGATGACTATGGTTGAAAGCATCATAAAAAGCAACACACTTTTATGTAATTTTTGGAATTTTGTGAATTTATTACTTCCCTGGTTAAATATGCACTTACAGAGTGTAAAGCGTTTAAAAAACAAATTATTCCGTATATTGCATGTTAATTTATAAACACCGAAATTTTCAAATGAGTTCAAATCCAGAAATGAAAATAATATGCATTGCAAACTCTATGTCATGACCTACACAGTGTGCATTTTAAACTCCAAGACATGGTGTATATAGTGTTATTTCAAACTCCAAGACATGGTCTATATAGTGTATATTTCAAACTCCAAGACATGGTCTATATAGTGTATATTTCAAACTCCAAGACATGGTCTACATGTATATAGTGTTATTTCAAACTCCAAGATATGGTCTATATAGTGTACATTTCAAACTCCAAGACACGGTGTATATAGTGTATATTTCAAACTCCAAAACGTGGTCTATATCGTGTATATTTCAAACTCCAAGACATGGTCTATACAGTGTTATTTCAAACTCCAAGACATGGTCTATATAGTGTTATTTCAAACTCCAAGACATGGTGTATATAGTGTTATTTCAAACTCCAAGACATGGTCTATATAGTGTATATTTCAAACTCCAAGACAAGGTCTATATAGTGTATATTTCAAACTCCAAGACATGGTCTATATAGTGTATACTTCAAACTCCAAGACATGGTGTATATAGTGTACATTTCAAACTCCAAAACGTGGTCTATATCATGTATACTTCAAACTCCAAGATATGATCTATACAGAAAATATTTCAAACCCTAAGACATGGTCTATATAGTGTGCATTTAAAAGGCTGACATGTCTAAATAATGTGCATTTAAAACTCTAAGACATAATATAATGTGTATTCAAAACTCTAAGACATGGTCTACATAATGTGTATTCAAAACTCTAAGACATGGTATATATAATGTGTATTCAAAACTCTAAGACATCATTTAATGTGTATTCAAAACTCTAAGACATGGTCTGTATAATGTGTATTCAAAACTCTAAGACATGGTCTATATAATGTGTATTCAAAACTCTAAGACATGGTCTATATAATATGTATTCAAAACTCTAAGACATGGTCTGTATAATGTGTATTCAAAACTCTAAGACATGGTCTGTATAATGTGTATTCAAAACTCTAAGACATGGTCTATATAATATGTATTCAAAACTCTAAGACATCATTTAATGTGTATTCAAAACTCTAAGACATGGTCTATATAATGTGTATTCAAAACTCTAAGACATGGTCTATATAATGTGTATTCAAAACTCTAAGACATGGTCTATATAATGTGTATTCAAAACTCTAAGACATCATTTAATATGTATTCAAAACTCTAAGACATGGTCTATATAATATGTATTCAAAACTCTAAGACATGGTCTATATAATATGTATTCAAAACTCTAAGATATGGTCTGTATAATGTGTATTCAAAACTCTAAGATATGGTCTGTATAATATGTATTCAAAACTCTAAGATATGGTCTGTATAATGTGTATTCAAAACTCTAAGATATGGTCTGTATAATGTGTATTCAAAACTCTAAGATATGGTCTATATAATGTGTATTCAAAACTCTAAGACATGGTCTATATAATGTGTATTCAAAACTCTAAGATATGGTCTGTATAATGTGTATTTACAACCCTAAGATATGGTCTGTATAATGTAGGGAAAAAACCTCTAAGACATGGTTTATATATGTGTATTCTAAACACTAAGGCATGGTCTACATAATATGTATTTAAAACTCTTAAGACGTGGTCTGCATAGTATGCAAGTCAAACTCTAAGACATGGTCCATATAACCTGTATTTCAAACTCTAAGACATGGTCTATATAATGTGCATTTCAAAGTCTAAGACATGGTCTATATAATGTGCATTTCAAACTCTAAGACATGGTCTATATAATGTGCATTTCAAGGTCTAAGACATGGTCTATATAATGTGCATTTCAAACTCTAAGACATGGTCTATATAATGTGCATTTCAAACTCTAAGACATGGTCTATATAATGTGCATTTCAAGGTCTAAGACATGGTCTATATAATGTGCATTTCAAACTCTAAGACATGGTCTATATAATGTGCATTTCAAACTCTAAGACATGGTCTATATAATGTGCATTTCAAGGTCTAAGACATAGTCTATATAATGTGCATTTCAAGGTCTAAGACATGGTCTATATAATGTGCATTTCAAGGTCTAAGACATGGTCTATATAATGTGCATTTCAAACCCTAAGACATGGTCTATATAATGTGCATTTCAAGGTCTAAGACATGGTCTATATAATGTGCATTTCAAGGTCTAAGACATGGTCTATATAATGTGCATTTCAAGGTCTAAGACATGGTCTATATAATGTGCATTTCAAGGTCTAAGACATGGTCTATATAATGTGCATTTCAAACCCTAAGACATGGTCTATATAATGTGCATTTCAAGGTCTAAGACATGGTCTATATAATGTGCATTTCAAACTCTTACGACATAGTGTATATAATGTGCATCTTAAACTCTAAGACATGGTCTATATAATGTGCATCTTAAACTCTAAGACATGGTCTATATAATGTGCATCTTAAACTCTAAGACATGGTCTATATAATGTGCATCTTAAACTCTAAAACATGGTCTATATAATGTGCATCTTAAACTCTAAGACATGGTCTATATAATGTGCATCTTAAACTCTAAGACATGGTCTATATAATGTGCATCTTAAACTCTAAGACATGGTCTATATATGTCCAATTTAAACTCTAAGATATGGTTTATGTAACGTGCATTTTAAACTCTAAGACATGGTCTATATAATGTGTAGTTAAAGCCTAAGACAAGGTCTATATACTGCACATTTCAAACCTAAGTCATGGTCTATATAATATGTATTTAAAACTCTACACGTGGTCTATATAGTATGCATTTCAAAGTCTAAGACATGGTCTATATAGTTTATTTAAAACTCTAAGACGTGGTCTATATAATGTGCATTTCAAACTCTGAGACGTGGTCATTTCAAAGTCATAAGACATGGTCTATATATTGTTTATTTAAAACTCTAAGACATGGTCTATATAACGTGTATTTCAAACCCTAAGACATGGTCTGTATAGCGCGTGGTTTAAACTGTAAGACGTGGTCTATGTCTTGCTTTCATCAACCTCCTGATCATCATCAACATCATGTCTGGCTTCCACGTTTTCATATATTTTTGTGGGATCGATGGTCGCTTTCAGTTTTTGGGGGCTGGTAGCCACTTTCTTCACTTTGGGAGCTTCTGAAACCAACACAATAGAACGGGGTTAATTTAAGGGGTTAACGAACACGTCAACCAAAACAACAGTGATAGCGCAGAAACTGTTGGGATACATAACTGGATATAATGACATTGGCAGTAGTATTATCATCATCATCATCAGCAGCAGCAGCAGCAGTTGTTGTAGCAGCAGCCAGTAGTAACAGCTGCACAGGCGTTGTTAGTCTCTCATTTGGTCTCATGGAAACGGAAACCTGCTTCATGGGCAACCCGCAGGTGCATCCTATCGTTTTGCCTAGGCCTGTGCCCCAGTTATGTTTGATAGAATCAAGCGTTGTAATTCCATGGTTGGTATAGACTGAAAGAGGCGAAGGTTAGCTGAATGATTCTAATAATACTGATAATAATAATAATGATGATGATGATGATAGTACTACTAACAATGATGATAATAATAATGATAATAATGATGATGATGATGATGGTAATGATAATGCTAATAATAATAATGATGATAATAACAACAATAATATTAATAACAATAATAATACAACAATAATGATTAAAACAACAACAGTAACCATAATAATAACGATGATGAATGACATGAATAAGATGATGATGACGACGACGACAATAATGCTGATGAGAAATAAAATGAGATGACGATGATGATAACGACGACAACGATGATGATGATAATGATAAAAAAATTAAAAACCAAATGACAATGATGATGATGATGATGATGATGATGTTGGCGGCAGTAATAATATTCTTTTCTAACAGATCATAGCATGTTTTATTCACACAATTCAAAATGAGACAAGGCCACCTGTTTATACAAATGCAGAGAGGAAATGCAGCAGGAAAAAAACAACTGCATACAATACTTGGAACTACAAAATACCCCTAAAAGTGCTGAAAACTTTTGTTCATGAGCAGGTTTTAAAACATTCACGAAAGAAAAAACACTCACTTTTTGGGACGGTCTGGGCGTGGTGTCGCTGCTTGAGCCTTCTTCAATGACCACCTCTTGTACAAATGCTGTGAAGAAGAGATAACTCTTAACAGTAACAGTCGTGTTTTTATGAGTCTGTTTCAGTTTCTCAAAATGACGTCTCCACGCTTGGAATGAATTTAAATATACACTAACGTCACAGGTGCCATGTGATGGAGAAGATCCAAAATGGTCATGGCACAAGCCTTAAAAGCCTGCAAACAAACCCATGAACTGGCCAGGTCCTGAGGTCCTACCTAAATAGTTCCATAACCGTGAGGTCGTAGGGGAGTGAGGTGGCAGATACCTCATATTTTCCCGGGGCTAGCACCACGAGGGCGGCGCCCATCCCCTCTCCCTTGCTTCAAATTCTTATTCATATGTACATTTTTTTAACCGATCGTTCAGAAAGGCAAGAAAGCTAATTAGTCTTTAAGGAGTGGGGCCTGGGAAATCAACATATCTCTCCAATGATTTATACCAGGGCAGCCAGGAAATGCCCTGCTCTTCACGATTTTCAACTGCTGTGGGATCTTTAGTGTGCGCACCCAGAAGGCACACGAGTCCGACTCGTTTAATCGTCCCCATTCCGAAGGACTAGATGTTCAGTTCGATTTTCTGGTCAAACTGTGGCGAAAAGTCGAGGCCTGTACGGGGAGCGAACCCTGGGACCTCGAGGTCAGTGATTGGCAGGCAAACGTCTGAACCATTCTATCAATCTTCTCCCTTATGAGTCTGATTCCCCTTGTTTACCTGCTCGCTGCCGTATCAGTTTTAAATGGTTTGCATAGACGTGGGTTGTGTGCATTATTGGTGTCTTCATGTGGGTTCGTTGCACATCAGAAACAGCCAGCAGAATCGGCAAAGCCAAAACAGCATTCAAGAAGATGAAAAGCATTCTTACCAACAAATGTCTTATCAATCAACATAAAGAAGAGAGTTCTTGAATGTTATGTAGAACCTATACTGTTATACGGTTGTGAGGCATAGACAGTCAACAAGCAAAGCCAGAACAAGATTGAGGCAGCCAAGATGTGGTTTCTAAGAAGAATGTTGAGAGTTCCATGGACAGCAAAGAAAATAAACGAGACAGTCTTGATAGAGGCAGACACAAGAAGATCATTCTTAAGGAAGATTAGGAAAAGACAGGCCATTTATGGGGAAAGGGGAATTGGAGCACCTGATCACAACAGGAAAGGTGGAGGGGAAGAGACCACCAGGTAAACCCAGGGAGAAGATATTGGACGGACTTGCAGAGTTGCTGAAGACAAAGAGGGTGGAAGTGCTTGAGGCAACAAGGGATAGAAACAGATCGAAGGCCATGATCGCCAACGCCATGTGGCAAGGCACCTGATGATGATGATGATGATGTGGGTTCATTAGACTTACATGGGTTTTAAGCATGAATAAATCATCATCATCATCATCAAGTGCCCTGCCGCATGGTGTTGGCGATCATGACCCTCCATATGTATCTGTCCCTTTCTGCCGCAAGCACATCTTCCACCCTCTCTGTCCTCAGCCACCCTGCCAGTCCATACAATATTTTCTCTCTGGGTCTACCTGGTGCTCTCTTCCCCTCCACCTTTCCTGTTGTGACCAAGTGCTCTAATTCTCCTTTCCTCATAAAATAGCCTTTGAATGTTGGCTGTCTTTTCCTACTCTTCCTAATCAATGATCTTCTTGTGTCTGCCTCCATCAAGACTGTCTCGTTTGTTTTCTTTGCTGTCCATGGAACTCTCAACATTCTTCTTAGAAACCACATCTCGGCTGCCTCAATCTTGTTCTGGCTTTGCTGCACGAATAAATGTACCACCTGGACCGAATTCAGCTTGCACAAGAAATGATCTCATCTACTACTCTTTCTTTAATCAATTGTCTTCTCAACGTTTAGTATCCATAATTATACTAAAACTATATTCACTGTTATAGTTCTTAACTATAATAGTGTAACTGTTGCAAAAAAATCATTGTCAAAATGAAACTAAAAAGATTAAATGCCACAAGGTTACTCGTTTTCTATCTAATAATCAACAAAAATCAACGTCAAAAAGAAACGAAACAATATATATCACCGAATGTCATCAGAAAATTCGCCGTTCGTCTATAACAACGGCAATAATCAACATGAAAAAAAAAACAAGAAACGATGTATTATTGAATGTCGTAAGATTTCTCGCTTTTTGTGTATAGTTATTAAAAAAAATATCATATTGTGCTCTGCGATGGTTTGTGCGATGTGTTGTGTTGTTCTGTGTCATGTGTTAAATCGTGTTATGCAATGTACTGTGTTGCAAGATGTGTTGTGATCTGTGTTGTGTTGTGTATGATGTGATGTGTGTGACCTGTTGTACTGTACTGCTCTGCACTATATGGTGTTCTACTGTATTGTCCTGCACTACATGTTGTAGCGTACTGTACTATATGGTGTTCTACTATATTGTACAGTACTATACAGTATTGTCCTGTACTATATGGTGTTCTACTGTATTGTCCTGCACTACATGTTGTAGCGTACTGTACTATATGGTGTTCTACTATATTGTACAGTACTATACAGTATTGTCCTGTACTATATGGTGTTCTACTGTATTGTCCTGCACTACATGTTGTAGCGTACTGTACTATATGGTGTTCTACTATATTGTACAGTACTTATACAGTATTGTCCTGTACTATATGGTGTTCTACTGTATTGTCCTGCACTACATGTGTTGCGTACTGTACTATATGGTGTTCTACTATATTGTCAGTACTTATACAGTATTGTCCTGTACTATATGGTGTTCTACTGTATTGTCCTGCACTACATGTTGTAGCGTACTGTACTATATGGTGTTCTACTATATTGTACAGTACTATACAGTATTGTCCTGTACTATATGGTGTTCTACTGTATTGTCCTGCACTACATGTTGTAGCGTACTGTACTATATGGTGTTCTACTATATTGTACAGTACTATACAGTGTTGTCCTGTACTATATGGTGTTCTACTGTATTCGACTGTACATGTACTGTACTGTCCTATATGGTGTTCTACTATATTGTGCAGTACTATACAGTATTGTACTGTACTGTATGGTGTTCTGTATTGTACTGTACATGTTGTACTGTATTGTACTATATGGTGTTCTACTGAATTGTACTGTACTACATGTTGCGCTGTACTGTATTATATGCTGTTCCACTGTACTACATGTGGTACAGTATTGTACTGTACTACATGTGGTACAGTATTGTACTGTACTATGTGGTGTTCTACTGTATTGTACTATACATGTTATACTGTATTGTATTATACGGTGATCTACTGTATTGAACTGTACTACATGTTGTACTGTACTGTACTACATGTTATACTGTATTGTACTATATGGTGTTCTACTGTATTGTACTGTACATGTTGTATTGTACTGTACTATATGGTGTTCTACTGTACTACATGTTGTACAGGATTGCACTGTACTATGTGCTGTTCTATTGTATTGTACTGAACTACATATTGTACTGTATTGTACTGTACTACATGGTGTTCTACTATATTGTACAGTACTATACAGTGTTGTACTGTACTGTACTACATGGTGTTCTGCTGTATTGTTCTGTACTACATGTTGTACTGTATAGTACTGTACTATATGGTGTTCTACTGTATTGTACTGTACTACATGTTGTACTGTATTGTGCTGTACTATATGGTGTTCTACTGTATTGTACTGTACATGTTGTACTGTATTGTGCTGTACTATATGATGTTCTACTGTATTGTACTGTACTACATGGTGTTCTACTGTATTGTACTGTACATGTTGTACTGTATTGTACTGTACTATATGATGTTCTACTGTATTGTACTGTACTACATGTTGTACTGTACTATACTATATGGTGTTCTACTGTATTGTACTGTACTATATGGTGTTCTACTGTATTGTATTGTACTATATGGTGTTCTATATTGTACTGTACTATATGATGTTCTACTGTATTGTACTGTACTACATGTTGTACTGTACTATACTATATGGTGTTCTACTGTATTGTACTGTACTATATGGTGTTCTACTGTATTGTATTGTACTATATGGTGTTCTATATTGTACTGTACTATATGATGTTCTACTGTATTGTACTGTACTACATGTTGTACTGTATGGTGTTCTACTGTATTGTATTGTACTATATGATGTTCTATTATATTGTCATGCACTACACGTTGTACTGTACTCTACTATATGGTGTTCTGTATTGTACTGTACTCCATGTTGTACTGTACTGTACTATATGTTCTACTGTATTGTACTGTACCACGTTGTACTATACTGTACTATATGGTGTTCTACTGTATTGTACTGTACTATATGGTGTTCTTCTGTACTACATGTTTTGTATTGCACTGTACTATATGGTGTTCTACTGTATTGTACTGTACCACGTTGTACTCTACTGTACTATATGTTCTACTGTATTGTACTGTACCACGTTGTACTATACTGTACTATATGGTGTTCTACTGTACTGTACTACATGGTACTCTACTGTACTACATGTTTTGTATTGCACTGTACTATATGGTGTTCTACTGTACTACAGTTGTACTGTACTATACTATATGGTGTTCTACTGTACATGTTGTACTGTATCGTGCTGTACTATATAGTGTTCTACTCAACTGTACCGTACTACATGTTGTAGTGTGTTGTGGTGCACTATATGGTGTTCTACTTTATTGTACAGTACTATACAGTGTTGTACTGTACTGTACAATATTGTGTTCTAGTGTATTGTATTTACTGTTGTACTATATTGTACTGTACTATATGGTGTTCTACCGTACTGTACTGTCTACATGTTGTACTGTATTGTACTGTAGTATATGGTGTTCTACTATATTGCACTGTACATGTTGTACTACATTGTACTGTGCTATATGGTGTTCTACAGTATTGTACTGTACTACATATTGTACTGTATTGTACTGTACTGTATGGTGTCTACTGTATTGTACTGTGTTGTACTGTACTGTACTATATTGTGTTCTACTATATTGTACAGTACTATATATTGTTGTACTCTACTGTACTATATGGTGTTCTACTGTATTGTCAGGTCAGGTCGGATAGATGTATTCGCTACTGGTAACCTGGAACCCAGTACTACTTGTCACAGGGTCGAATTGCTGGCGACTAAACCAGCAACCCCACCAGTCCTCTCAGGAGGATGGTGAGGAGGGTGGCTAGAAACCCTGGTGGAAATAAATTAGATCCATCAAGGGCGCCAGCTCTGGAGAGCTACCCGCGGCCATCTAGCTAAGGGAGTAAACCCTGACAGTAAATCCGGTATGGGGCTCCTAAGGCAGTTGGATGGCAAACTTTGTCACTTTCCGGCAGCTCTTGCGGCCGCGTTGGCACCAAAACGTAACAGCCCTGCTGTTCCTTTGGATCTGTCAGCGAGGTGGAGAGGGGGGACAAGTTGCATGGGCAACAGCCTGTCTTCCATATTACACTGCCCAGGCTTACATCCGTCCATTCATCCACAAACACTCTGCACCTACGACCTGGAGAGGACACTCCAGCCTCGCTACTAACACTACTGTCAGCACAACACGGGAAGCAACAGATACGGTGATAAGTCATTGCTCAACTGGTGTAGAGCTGACGCCAGGGGTTGCTTTTGACGGTGGGAGAGACCTTCGTGTCTTACTGGACAGCTACCGCCCACCTAAGCTGGGCAGCCCCCAGCCAGTTAGGTGCTGTCCCGCCACGACCTGCCTTCTTCATTGGGTGCATGAAGATTAGGAGAAAATCTGACAAGCAGGTCGTTAATTACCGCACCAAACAAAAAGAAAAATTCAAATTCAAAAAACGGATCAGGAAAAGGATCAGCAGTGAAACTGGGCTGTTGGAATGTCCGAACAATGATGCCTGGGCTCTCCCAAGATCTGCAAGACATCAGCGACGCCAGAAAAACCGCCGTCATAAACAGCGAACTAAAGAGGCTCAATGTGGACATTGCCACTCTGCAGGAAACACGGCTGGCTGACTCAGGAACACTAAAGGAAAGGGACTACACCTTCTTCTGGCAAGGAAAGAGTTCTGATGCCCCAAGAGAGCACGGAGTAGGCTTTGCAGTAAGGAACAGCCTGCTGAACATGATTGAACCAGGCAGCGGCGGTTCAGAACGACTCGACTCTCCGCCTCAACACCACCGAAGGCTATGTCACTCTCATCAGCGTTTATGCCCCAACTCTGTCCGCCTCTCCAGACACCAAGGATGAGTTCTACGAAAATCTTGCATCAACCATAAGGAACATCCCCAGGACAGAACAACTTGTTCTCCTGGGCGACTTCAACGCCAGAGTGGGTGCAGACAATGACTCATGGCCCTTCTGCCTCGGTTCCTTTGGAGTGGGGAAAATGAATGAGAATGGACAGCGACTGCTTGAGTTTTGCGCCTGCCATGAACTGTGCATCGCCAACTCCTTCTTCAAGACGAAGCCTCAGCACAAAGTCTCCTGGAGGCATCCCCGCTCAAAACATTGGCACCAACTGGATTTGATCCTAGTAAGACGTGCCGCTATCAAAAACGTTCTCCACACTCGCTCTTATCACAGCGCAGACTGCGAACACAGACCACTCTCTGGTATGTTGCAAGATCAGGCTACAACCAAAGAAGTTCCACTGCTCAAAGAAACAAGGGAACCCTCGCATTGACGTCAGCAAGATGTCTCAGCCAGATCTTGTAGAACAGTTCGCAGAGGCCTTTCAGAGAGAATACGATGCATTGCAGCCCAGAGACTCTGCCACTGAGAGATGGGAAACGCTACGAGACACCATGCACCGCATTGCTATGGCCACCTTTGGGAAGAAAACTGTGAAGTCCCACGACTGGTTTGAGGCCAAATCATCAGAGATGACTCCCACTGTTGAGGCCAAGTGTGCCGCACTCACCAAGTATAAGCGGTCACCCAGTGAGAAGAACCTGCAAATCCTCAGGGCTGCCAGAAGTAAGGTTCAGCTTAACGCCAGGCGCTGCGCAAACGAGTACTGGACAGAGCTCAGTGAAGAGATACAGAGTGCTGCTGAAAGAGGCAACATCCGAGGAATGTATGATGGCATCAAGAAGGCACTGGGCCCAACACAGAGCAAGATCGCCCCCCTCAAATCCTCCACTGGGGAAGTAATCAGCAATCCAAGCCAACAGATGGAAAGATGGGCAGAACACTACTCCGACCTCTACTCCACACAGAACATGGTGTCCCCCTTAGCCCTCGATGCCATCAAGTGCATGCCGGTAATGGAAGAACTTGACGCAGAGCCAACTGCGGACGAACTCAGCAAGGCCATTGATAGCCTGGCATCAGGGAAGGCACCTGGCAACGACGGAATTACCCCAGACCTCATCAAGCACTGCAAGACTTCTCTTCTGCACCCTTTGCACGCAGTTCTCTGTCAGTGTTGGAATGAGGGAGCTGTACCACAGGATATGAGGGACGTCAAGATCGTCACCCTGTACAAAAACAAGGGCGAAAGGAGCACTGCAACAACTACAGAGGTATCTCGCTCCTCAGCATTGTTGGCAAAGTCTATGCTCGGGTCCTCCTAATCCGCCTGCAGAAACTGGCTGAACGCGTCTACCCGGAATCACAGTGTGGTTTTCGAGCAGAGAGATCCACGGTAGACATGGTCTTCTCCCTTCGCCAAATCCAGGAGAAGTGCAGAGAGCAGCGGATGCCCCTGTATGTGGCATTCATTGACCTCACCAAGGCCTTTGACCTAGTCAGCAGAGATGGCATTTTCAGGGCTCTCCGAAAAATCGGCTGCCCCCCCCCCCCCAAACTACACAGCTTAATTGAGTCCTTCCACTCAAACATGAAAGGGATGGTGCAGTTCAACGGAAACCTCTCCAAGCCCTTCGACGTGCGCAGCGGTGTGAAACAAGGCTGCGTCCTGGTCCCAACCCTCTTTGGAATCTTCTTCGCTCTACTCCTGAGGCATGCGTTCAGCACAGCGCAAGAAGGGATCCACTTGCAGACCAGATCAGATGGCAGGCTCTTCAACCTCGCCCGCCTCAGAGCAAGGACAAAGGTCCGTGAAGCCCTCATCAGAGACATGCTATTTGCCGACGATGCCGCAGTTGTGACCCATACTCAGTGGGACTTGCAGTCACTAATGGACCGCTTCTCCCAGGCCTGCAAAGATTTTGGTCTGACCATCAGTCTTAAGAAGACAAACGTCCTGGGCCAAGACACGCCATCTCCACAGCCATCACCATTGATGACTACGAGCTTGAAGCCATCCATCAATTCATATATCTTGGGTCCACTATCACCAATAGCCTCCCTTGACACAGAGGTCGACAAGAGGATCGGAAAGGCAGCCACAACACTAGCCCGCCTCACACAAAGGGTGTGGACAAATCCCAAGCTGACCACAAAGACAAAGATGGCTGTATACAACGCCTGTTTCCTCAGCACCTTGCTGTATGGCAGCGAGGCGTGGACTACGCATGCTCATCAGGAGAAAAGGCTCAATACCTTCCACCTGAGAAGCCTACGGCGCATACTTGGCATTTCCTGGCAAGACAAGGTGACCAACACCGAAGTCCTAACCTGCGCTGGCCTCCCAACCATGCATACCATGCTGAGACAGCGTCGGCTGCGCTGGTTGGGCCACGTTCGCCGCATGGAAGATGGTCGCATCCCAAAAGACATCCTTTATGGTGAGCTTGCCACAGGGCAGAGAAACATTGGCCGCCCACAGCTGAGATACAAAGACGTTTGCAAGCGTGACATGAAGGCGCTTGAGATCAACACTGAGTCCTGGGAGGACCTCGCAGACGACCGCAAAAGCTGGAGAACTACTCTCAAGAAACAGCTGCGGATTGGTGAGGACAAACTGTCAGCTGCTGCAGCAGAAAAGCGAGTTCGCAGAAAAGGGATGACAACCAACAGACCAGCATCAGCATACACATGCGACCGCTGCGACAGAGACTGCCTCTCTCGCATTGGTCTGTACAGTCACAGGCGACGCTGCTTGGACCAAGCAGACAGCCCATCTAGACATTAGAACGGATGTACTTTGTCCATGGTCAGTCATGACCGAAGGAGGCCTACTACTACTGTATTGTAATGCACTACATGTTGTACTGTATTGTACTGTACTGCGTGTTCTCTACTATATTGCACAATACTATACAGTGTTGTTTTGTCTTGTCTTGTCCTGTCTCGTCTGGTTGTTCCAAATATGCGTTCTGATTTTATGTTCATTCTTTTCTGGTTCCTGTATTGTACAGTGTTGTACGTGTATTGTATTGTAGTACTACATGGTGTTGTACTGTACTGTATCGTATTATGCAGTGTTGTATTAAAATTGTTCTGTACTATACAGTACTGAATTGTGTTGCACTGCACTGTACTTTGCTGCTGTACTTTATTGTATTGTACTAACCAGTTATGTTATACTGTATTTTACTGTAATACTCTGTATGTTCTGTACTACACTATACTGTCTTAGATTGTATTACACAGTTTTGCATCGTACACGTGTTTGGAAGAGCAAGATCGGTTTTCAAGAATGACAAAATTCCAACTGTCCTGAAACGAAAAGTCTACGGCCAATGTATTCTGCCCACAATCACCTACGAGGCAGAAACGTGGAATCTAACGACAAAAGCTTTGCTTTGAAACTAAGAACCATGCAACGAGTACATGAAAGAATCATGCTTGGTGTCATCTGGAAAGATAGCAAAACGGTTCAGTGGATCAGAGAAAGCACAAAAGTCAAAAGTGCGAGACATCTTGGAAACCATCAACAAACTGAAATGGAACTAGGCAGGACATCTCACCCGAAGAATAGACAATCGTTGGACAACAAAAATCACGTTCTGGATACCAAGAGGCGGCACTCGCAATAGAGGAAGACCGAAAACTAGATGGAGAGACGACCTAGATGGATTTGACAAGAACTGGAGAGGAAAAGCGCTGAAACGAAGTGAAAGGGAGCAGCTGGGGAAGGCCTACGTCCAATAACGGACTTCCGATGGCTGAAAGATGATACTGTATTGCGCTGTGCTACATGCTGTTATAGTGTACTGTATTATGTAGTGTTGTACTGTACTACATGGTGCTTATGTACTGTACTGTAATATATGGTGTACTGTACTATATGGTGTTGTACTGTATTGAACTGTACTATACAGTGTTGTACTGTACTGTCTTGTCTTGTGTGGTTGAATTAAACACACGTTCTGATTCTATGTTTATGTTTTTCTGGTTCCTGTACCATACAGTATTATACTGAATTGTACTGTAGTATATGGTATTGTACTGTATTCTACTGTACTATGCAGTGTTATGCTGTATTGTACTGTACTGTATGGTGTTGTACTGTGCTGTACAGTGTTGGACTGTATTGTACCGTACTATAGTGTTGTACTAAAACTGTACTGCACTATACAGTATTGAACTGTATCGCACTGTCCTGTACTCTGATGCTGTACTTTATTGTACTCTACTAACCAGTTCTGTACTATAATGTATTTTATGATACCACTATATGTATGTTCTGTACGACACTCTAATGTTTTATATTGTAGTATACAGTTTTCCATCGTTCTATGATGTAGAACATGGTGGTGCATTGTACTGCTCCGTAAAATGCTCTGCTGCGTTGTACTATACTGTACTGTAGTGACTAATCATAGAAGTGAAAATAAAGACGAAGCAGCCAAGTGGAAAAGCGTGCAGCAATAAAGACCAGAACCGACTCTGCAGAGCGTTCCATTGAGTGTCAAGTATGTGTCCACCTGTGTACATCAGACTTTGGCCTGAGATCCCACATGAGGGTATACGAATGGTTAAAGTGCTAGGCTGGACCTTATCGACCACGATAGTCGACCACATATGCAGTGACTAATACTGTGTTGTACCCCCTGTGGAAATCATTCAGTGTAAATAATATCCCCACCTTCTGGGAAATCTGAGTCACAAATTTCCTCTTTTCTGTCATTATCTTTATTTTTGTCTTGTTCCTTTGCTTTCTGTCATTTCTTCCTATCACTTTCTGCCTTGCCAGTCCATTCACCTGTATGTGTTCGATAAAGTCTTACGTACTTGCTCTTAGGTTTGTTAACTGGGTACAAGTATTGAGCGCATTTTTGGCTCTAGGGAAGCAATTTTAGGTAATTTAAGCCCTTTTTTTATATGTTTTGGAGTCCTTAGTCATGTTTAAATCTGTATTCAGGTGTGTGTGTTTAATATCCCCTGTGTGATAAATTGGACGGAGAAGTCAACGCTAGGGGCATCTTCTTAGATTGTGTGAGGCAAATGCATTGAATGATACGCATACTTAATTTTTTTCCCATTTCTTTCTTGTCCTGTTGAAGTATTGTGTACGTTTTGTGAAATGGTTATAACCCTGATATGGCTCTACGCTCCCGCTCCCTGTCCGCCAGCATCCTGCATTGTCAACCATGCTAGCAAAGCAAAAACTTAACCTTTTGACTCCCTCACCCTATCCACCAGCTTCCGAAATTTTCAAAACGTTCCAATCGTGAAATTTTTCAGAGTCCTTCAAAGTACTTTTTCCTTTCTCTAGTTATGCGAAGTTCAACATACATGAAATTTTCAGAGTCCTTCAAAGTAAATGGTGGAAGCTGGTGGATAGGGTGAGAAAGTCAAAAGGTGAAGTTTTTACAGTTGTTGTACATGGTCCAGGAGTCAAAGGATTATTCAACAAAAGAACAATAACTGTGTTGTACTATACTGTATTGCCCTAGATGGGGATGCAGTGAATCGCAAGTGAGAGAGGAGTAACTCACCAAGCGGAGTTCGATTTTTCCGATCTGACTGTTCAGGAGCTGGGTCTGGTGGAGCCTCTGGATCGTTCCTTTGTTCACGGCGTTCAGGAGCTGGGTTTGGTGGAGCTTCTGGATCGTTCCTTTGTTGTCGGTGACACCGAGAGCAACATTTCTGTTCAACACAGGTAATCACCAGATCTGTTTTCATTTTACAGTGAAAACATCATGAGAAACCTAGAGGAATACCCTGGATTAAAGGTCGGAGGAAAAATGATATAAAAATCATTTGTTACGCAAAGGCCACCGTGCCAATTGCAAAAAATGAAAGTGACCTATAAAACCTTGTGAATATAATACAAAGAGAAAGCAAAAAAAAAACGGTTGGAGCTAAATAGCAAGAAGACTGAAGTCATGGTAATAAGTAAAAAACAGGAAATCCCCTCATGCAAAATAACAGCAAACGGTACAACCTTGAGATAGGTTGATAAGTTTAAATATCTGAGAACGATCATCTCACCAGACGGCAGATGCATATCAGAAATAGCCAGCAGAATCGGCCTAGCCAAAACAGCATTCAAGAAGATGAAAAGCAATCTTACCAACAATACCTATCATTTAACATCAGAAAGAGAGTTCTTAAATGTTATATAGATCCGATAATGTTATACGGTTGTGAGGCGTGGACAGTCAACAAGCAAAGCCAGAACAAGATTGAGGCAGCCGAGATATGATTTCTAAGAAGAATGTTGAGAGTTTCATGGACAGCAAAGGAAACAAACGAGACAGTCTTGATGGAGGCAGACACAAGAGGATCATTAATAGGGAAGAGTAGGAAAAGACAGGCAACATTTATAGGCCATTTTATGAGGAAAGGGGAATTAGAACACCTGATCACAACATGAAAGCTGGAAGGAAATAGAGCACCAGGTAGACCCAAGGAGAAAATATTGGACGGACTTGCAGGGTGGCTGAGGGCAGAGAGGGTGGAAGATGTGCTTGCAGCAACAAGGGATAGATACATATGGAGGGCCATGATCGCCAACGCCATGCAGCAGGGCACTTGATGATAATGATGATGATGATGATATCAAATCGATTTTTCATCGTCTTAAACTATCCATCCATTGGCAAACTGTCCTCTATTAAACACACTTGTCTCCGTATACAACTGTCAAATCGGCATGAGTTTTGATCGGACTATCTCCATGTTTGAGCCATCATGTGAAAACGTAGTGTCGGAGCTGCTCTATGTTAAGATCGATTTTTTCGCACGTACGTTGAGGGTTCGAATCCCCTTCAGTCCCTTCAAAAATATATCATTGTGGGATTTTTCGGCTCTAACCGGCTCCTGTCCAGAGTTGAGCGTGCTATGGGCTCATTGTGAAGACTGGGACCACACAGTCAAGTCTCATCCAATTGACGGATGCGTCATTAAGAGTGTTGCTCAAATCTTCTGAACAGCACCGCATGCGCGCAGGTGTCTGTATCTCTTGGGCCTGGTTGACACCAGGATATATTATGATAGTAAGCGTAGAGTACAGCCCTGTCTCGCAGTCTCAATTGTAGATGGAACTCCACAGCATCATGACTATCATCCTCATCGACATCACCATCACTGCATTGTAAAAAACAAAACAAAACAAAACAAAACAAAAACAAACAACTGTGCCAGGCCCTGTGGCCATTAAGGTGGCGTAGAAAATGGGACGAAAAAAAGGGGGAGCACAAAGGTAACCTCCCTGAGTGCGATGATCCTTAAAAACAATTCACTGATGCCTAACAGTTAAACTAGGAAAAGTGTCATGATGCGATTTTGTGCATATAACAATAGGGCAAATGATGTACTGTTTCTCAATATACTGTTTCAAATGATATACTGTTTCTCAATATACTGTTTCTCAACATACTGTTTCAAATTATACATGTGTACTGTTTCTCAATATACTGTTTCTCAATAGGATATACTGTTTCTCAATATACTGTCTCTGAACATAATGTTTCAAATCATATACTGTTTCTCAATAGACTGTTTCTCAATAGGATATACTGTTTCCCAATATAGGCCTACTGTTTCTCAATAGAAGTTAAACGTATTTACTTAAAAAAAAATCAGAAATGGCAGTCTAACTGACAAGACTTTAGGATCAGCCGCCGTATAAGCACTACCACTGCATTCACCATGCGACAGGCAAAAGAAAAAAAGCAAACAAAACAAAACAAACAAACAAACAAACAAAAACAACTAGTCATGGCACATGCTTAGAAAGCCAGCATGTAAACCCTATGTGCTAGCAAGACCTCGAGGTTCTAGCTAGCTTAGGCCTTTCAACAGTTCATTGTCTTATCTTTTTCGGTTTTTAAAAAAAAAATTTTTTAACCATTACTAGTAACCCTCACATTGTATCGGTCCTTCGTGAAAGCGTCCCTGAAGGCGAAATTGACAGCTCTCAGATCGTCCTTGAAGCCTTCCTTGTCACTGTCCTTTTTTTCGTTTTTGTCCGGTAGATCGTCACCTTCCCTGTCACTGTCCTTTTTAGTTTTTTTGTCCGGTAGATCGTCACCTTCCTTGTCACTGTCCTTTTTAGTTTTTTTGTCCGGTAGATCGTCACCTTCCTTGTCACTGTCCTTTTTAGTTTTTTTGTCCGGTAGATCGTCACCTTCCCTGTCACTGTCCTTTTTTGTTTTTTTGTCCGGTAGATCGTCACCTTCCTTGTCACTGTCCTTTTTAGTTTTTTCGTCTAGTAGAGGTAGGAAGCAGCAGCAGTTCATATTGCAGCACTTGTCAGCGATGCCCAGAACGACGATGCTGACAAAAATTGTAGCCTGGGGAAATGAACAGACAAACATACCAAAAAATGACCCGTCATATATGATAGTCTAAAGAAAAAACTGAAGAGGATGATAGTCAGAAGGAAAAAACTGAAGAAGAAGAAGAAGAAGAAGAGAAGATGATGATGATGAAGAGGCAGAAGAAGAAGAGGCAGAAGAAGAAGAAGAAGATGGATGATGTTGATGATGATGAAGATGAAGAAGAAGAAGAAGAAGAAGAAGAAGAAGATGGATGATGATGATGAAGATGAAGAAGAAGAAGAAGAAGAAGAAGAAGAAGAAGAAGAAGAAGAAAGAAGAAGAAGAAGAAGAAGAAGAAGAAGAATGATGATGATGATGATGATGAAGAGGCAGAAGAAGAAGAGGAAGACGAAGACGAAGAAGAAGAAGAAGAAGAAGAAGAAGAAGAAGAAAAAGAAGAAGAAATACCACGTCCAAACGATAATCTAATTAAAAGAAAAGAGAGAACAAGAGAAAGAAGGAGAAAAACGAAAACGAAAACCAAACAAACAAACCCCGATAAAAAAATCAAAAGTAAAGGAGGAAAATACTGATGCTGAAGGAAAAAGCAAAGTAACCTCAGTCCATCCGCATATGTATGTTCTAAATGTTACCATACACTACACAGGCACACACACATGAACTATGACACAGCTGTGCATAGATCTGGCAGACTGAGAAACATTACAGTTTACAAGGACTTCAGACTTCAGATGGTTTATTCATATAGGCTACAGCCCTTAGAAGGGGGGTGCACATAATTATGCATTCTCACAATCATATAAAATTAACTAGGCAATAACAATATTTCTAATTTGGAATGTTTTGTACAAGTGCATAACAAATAAACAGAAAAAACATAACATTTAAGCATTCTATTCATATTCGAGCTTTGGGTCCTTTGGGAAGAAATAATTATAAAAAGAGACTCAACAAATTGCTCTCTAAATTTAAGCGCTTGTATAGAAGTAAAGCTAAATTTCGAACTACCTTAGAGGCAGTTGATGACATCAATAAAGTGAATTTAAATAAGGAAGGTTCTCTATAATATTTTGAGCGAATGTACTTCTCACGAATAGAACGGAGTGCTGGACAACATAATGCAAAATGTACTTCATCTTCGTTTGATATTTTGCACAATGGACATAATCGATCACTATCACTACGTGCTCTGTGTCTAAAATAATGAACTGTGACCTCTGATGTACCTTACCTAAGTCATGTCATTGTATATTTCAAATGTCTGCCCATATCTATCTCTAAATATGGTTTCAACTCATGCATACTAGAAAAAGTTCTATGTAACAGTTTACATGAAGTCCCTCACAGTTGTCACGCCCTGTATCACCGTTTACTGGTCGATGACCACAGACCGACCACTTGACAGGCTCAGGCTCTGACCTCAGTTTTAGTTTCAGTTTCAGTTTCTCAAGATGACGTCTCTGCACTCGGAATGGATTCAATATGCATTAATTTCACAGGCACCATGTGCATGTTGATCATGGCTCACGCCTCAAGCCTGCACAAAACCCCACCATCAGTTGGCCAGGTCCTGAGTTTCAGTTTCAGTTTCTCAAGATGACCTCTCCGCGCTTGGAATGAATTCCATATGCACTAACGTCACAGGTAATGGAGAAGATCCAGAACGATCACGGCACAAGCCTTAAGCTGCACATCAACCCATGAGCTGGACAGGTCCTGAGGTCCTACATAGATAGTGACAAAACCCTGGGGTTGTAGGGGAGTGAGGTGGCAGAGACTTCAACTTTTCCCGGGGCCAGCACCAAGATTCAAGTTTATATTCATAATCATATTCTTTTTTTTTTACCAAGACTTCAGAATGACAAGAAGGCTAATTGGGTCTTCAAGGGGTGGGACCTGGGAAATCAACCTATCTCTCCAATGACTTTTATCAAGGCAGCCGGGCAATGACCTGCTCTTCACGCGTACCCAACTTCTCGCCGCTTCGCCAGCCCGACTGACTGCTGATGTCACCGCTGGGCTTCGCTTGTTGGGACTTGGACGGTGTTTGCCCCGGAAACGCCAGCGTCGAAGACGTAAACAAACTTCTGGCCCCCATCCACCCAGGGTTCGTTCTTTCCGTGGCATCGCATCCTACCTAAATGACACTCTCACCAGCGAAAAGGTGACCTCATTTCAATCCACTGACAGTTTCACAGTGTGCCTGTTTAATGCTCAGTCTGTGTGTCCGCACAACAAAGCTGACTACATTGCTGACTATGTTTTTGAACATGATTTTGATTTAGTTTTTCTTACAGAAACGTGGTTAAAAGCACGAGGCCATGAACCAAAAATTAAACAGCTAACTCCTCCTGGTTACAAAATTAAATCTTTTCCTCGTTTTTCTCTTGGTGGAGGCATTGCTGTTCTGTATAGGGATGTTTTAGAGTCATCTCTTTCTTTCAGTCAGGACTTACCCTTTCAACATTTCTCTTTTGAATCTGTAGAAGTTGTCCTCAACACCCCAGATCAGACTGTCAATTTCTCATGCCTCTACCGCCCTCCCCATAGTAGTACAAACAACTTGACTGACAGCATGTTCCACCCAGAATTTGAATCTCTGCTTGATTTTTACTCTCTCAGAAAAGGCAAACTAATCGTTTTAGGTGATTTTCATTTTCATTTTGACAATAAAAATTCTCCTCACATCAAGCGCCTTTCTCTCTCTCTGGCCAACCACTCACTTTCCCAATCCGTGAACGAGCCGACACACAAGAAAGGGCATATCCTCGATTGGGTTATCGCCCGTGACTCTGACAAGCTGCTAACTTCAACTACAATTACAAACAAACTCTCTTCCGATCACTTTGCTGTTCATGCCATTCTTAATCTTTCAAAACATCAGAGAAATAAACGTTCCGTAATTCGTAGAAATTTTAAATCTATTGACATAAATGTCTTCACCACCAAAGCAGTCAACCTTCTTTCTTCCGTCAATGATTCCACTGACCCTGCCAGTTTATATACATCTGTTCTTCGTCAGCTACTTGATAAACATGCCCCTCCTTCTACCCGTGTTTTGCCAGACCGCCCTTGTGCCCCTTGGAACACACCTGAACTTCGTGACCTTAAACGTGCAGGTCGTAGGGCCGAGCGTAAATGGCGATCTTCAAAACTTGAAATCCACCGTCAAATTTTCCAGTCTTTTCGGAATAGGTTCACCAATCTCCTCGCTGAAACAAAGATCCATTATTTCTCCTCAAAGATTCTTGAAGCAAAATCCACAAAAATTCTTTTTGCCACCGTTTCCGATTTACTTGGAACCGACAAATCAAGTCCTCTGCCGTCAAACATTACTCTCGATGCTCTTCCCTCTGCTTTTTCCAAATTTTTCTCTTCCAAAATTCTTGATCTGCGAACAAAACTTGATTCAACTCCTTTTCAGTCTACGCTCCCAGATCCTCCATTCACGGGCACCTCTCTCTATTCTTTCTGCCCAGTGTCTGAAATACAAGTTTCAACCATCCTCAAGCAAATGTGTTTCAAATCGTGTGAACTTGACCCAATTCCAGCCTCTCTTTTCTCACAGATATACCCCCAACTTCTGCCGTTAATCACATCTATTATCAATTCATCCTTGACCTCTGGAGTTTTTCCATCTGAGTACAAAACTGCTCTTGTTCGACCACTCCTCAAGAAAAGCAACCTCGATCCTAACATCCTTAAAAATTACAGACCCGTTTCAAATCTTCCATTTCTGTCTAAGCTCCTTGAGAAAGTAGTACTACAACAATTGAATGATCATTTATCTCTAAACAATCTTAACTACCCTCATCAATCAGCCTACCGGGTAAATCACAGCACAGAAACAGCTCTTGTTCATATAGTAGATGATCTTCTTCTTGCTTCTGATGCTGGTAAAATCTCTCTGCTTACACTCCTTGATCTGTCTGCCGCTTTTGATACCATCGATCACTCAATACTACTCTATCGCCTTGAGCACACTTTCGGCATTCACGGTACCGCCCTGTCTTGGTTCTCCTCCTATCTGTCTGATCGCTTTCAATCAGTCCTTGTTAACGGGATTAAGTCCGATCCAGTTAAGCTTTCTTGTGGAGTTCCTCAGGGCTCTGTACTCGGGCCTGTCCTGTTTACCCTCTATACTTTTCCTCTTGCCAATATCATTAATCAGCATGAAATGAAACACCATTTTTATGCTGATGATACCCAACTCTACAATAGCACTAGCCCTGAAAACCTTAGTTCTCTTCTGTCGGAAGTCTCCAGCTGTTACACTGACATCCAAAATTGGATGACCCAAAATAAATTACAGTTAAACGGAGATAAAACTGAAGCCACGCTTGTAGGCACCAAAAATAAACTAGATGCTGTTTCAATCAATAACATTCAACTCGGAGACAACACCATCCCTCTTTCGAACTCTGTCAAAAACCTTGGTGTGATTCTTGATAAATCTCTTTGTATGCAGAAATTTACCACCCAGACCTGTCAATCATGCTACCCTCAGATTCGACGCATTGGCTGCATTCGCCGATTCCTTTCAACCGATGCTGCATCTAAACTAGTAACTTCCCTTGTTCTGTCACGCCTGGACTACTGCAATGCTCTTTTATCTGGCCTACCAGCTTCTCGTCTCCTTTGCCTGCAACGCTTACAAAATACAGCTGCCCGCCTCGTCCTTAGAAAGAAAAAAATTGATCATGTTAGTCCCCTCCTTCGGTCTCTGCATTGGCTTCCTGTCGCTGATAGAATCAAATACAAAATAGACACCTTATGCTATAAATCTACTCATCATTCTGCTCCATCCTATCTCTGTGACAAGATCAAAATTCGTACATCAGCTCGCACCTTGCGCTCTTCCTCTGATACTCTTACCCTACAAATTCCCAAGGTTAGACTCTTAACCGTTGGTCAGCGCTCTTTTTCTGTCTCAGGACCAGCTGCGTGGAACAATCTTCCCCTATCGCTCCGGACCACATCTACTCTTTCCGCATTTAAGTCAGGTTTGAAAACTCACCTCTTTCCACGTCAATGAATTTCTGAGGCCTTTTTCGCCGTTTTTTACTGCTATTTTTCCATTGTTCATAATTTCAGCATTGTATGGACATTTATGCCTATTTTTGACTTAATTGATTGTTTTACAAATGTTCATCTTTGAGTGCGATCCTGCGTGTGATTGGTGAGTGAGCGCGCTTTGATTTGATTTACTAAGATTTAGCGCGATATAAATATTGTAATTATTATTATTATTATTTTCAATTGCCATGGGATCTTTAGTGTGGCGCAGCAAGAAGGCACATGGTCCGACCCGTTTTTTGGCCCGTTCGGAAGGACTAGACGTTCAGTTCGATTTTCCGGTCAAAATGTGGAAATGTGGAGAAAAGTCGAGGCCTCTACAGGGAGCGAACCCTGAAACCTCAAGTTTAGTTATTGGTAGGTGAACATCTGAACCATTCTGCAACTCTGCTCCCTATATTTCCGATAGTTTCTCCTCAGTTACAAGCCTTAGGCCCAAAGAAAGAAAGAATGCAAGATTAAATGTAAACATGCATGAATAATAAAAATTGTAATTACTCCTAGCATTTGGCTCAAATCAAACAGATAATACAAAATGAAATGTAAACATGCATGAATAATAAAAATTGTAATTACTCCTAGCATTTGGCTCAAATCAAACAGTAATACAAAATGAAATGTAAACATGCATGAATGATAAAAAATTGTAATGATACCATGGACAGCAGAGAAAACAAATGAGACAGTCTTGAAAGAGGCAGACACAAAAAGGAACATTAATAAAGAAGATCAAGGAAACCACAAGCACCATTTATGGGCCATTTTATGAGGAAAGGGGAATTAGAGCACCCAGTCATAACAGGAAAGCTGGAGGGAATGAGAACACCAGGTAGACCCAGGGAGAAAATATTGGACGGACTTGCAGGGTGGCTGAGAACAGAGAATGTAGATGTACTAGCAACTACAGGGGATAGATTCGTGTGGAGGACCATGATCGCCAAAACCATGCGGCAGGGCACATGATGATGATGATGATGATTATGAGCATCTTAATACAAATTTACCTGGATGCTAGAATGTTGCTTTTTTCTCTTAACCCAAAGGTATGTATTACGTATACTTAGAAAGATCAATAGCATGTTCTCCTCGACCTAGTGTGAGACAAGGCCTTTGAGCGTTGCAGTATCAGACCTCCCAACAATGCCAAAGGACAAAAAGTCTCTCAAAATCTAGATGCAAAACAGTGCATTCTGACGCTATATGGCACAACTCTAGGCTTGTTTATGATCCTTTGTACTGAAGCAAATAATTTATACACACTGGTGTCACGATTTCAAATAATTTGTTATTTTTCTAATGCATGGGAGGCAAACCATTTGATATCAAAATCATTCAGGTGTATGCACCAACATCCGCAAGTACTCAGGAAGACATCGACAACTTCTACGAAGTATTAGAGATGGCCAAAGTCCAATGTAAATCACAAGAAGTTACTGTAATAATGGGAGATTTTAATGCTTAAGTGGGACAGGATAGGGTAGAGGATATAGTTGGACCTCATGGCCTTGGTACGCAAAATGAAAGGGGTGAGAAACTTGTAGAATGGGCACAGATGAATGTGTTCATAGTAGGAAACACCTGGTTTGAGCAACCAAACAGAAGAAAATGGACTTGGAGGAGCCCAGTAGATAATACCAAAAATCAGACTGACTACATCCTGATCAACAAAAGATTTAGAAATTCTTTACTGTCAGCAAAAACACTACCAGGCGCAGACTGCAACAGTGACCACAATCCTGTAGTGGGAAGATTTAGACTGAAATTGAGGAAAAGGAAACAGACCAAAAACAACATCAAATTAAACCTTGCTCTCTTAAAGACAGACGAAGTGATACGTCAAAAATTTAATGTACATGTTCAAAACAAATTCAGTGCTCTGGAAGACGCTCGTGACAGTGAGGAACAATGGACAAAGTTGAGGAATTCGATAAATGAAGCTTGTGAGGAAATCCCTAGGGCAGATAGAAAAACAAAAAAGAGCTGGATGACTAATGAAATTTTGGACTTGATGGAGGAAAGGAGGAAGGCAAAGAGAAACGAAGAGATCTACAGAAAGATAAACAAGGAGATCAGGAATAGGTGCAATGAAGCTAAGGAAGCTTGGCTGAAAACAAAGTGCAAAGAAATGGAAGACCGACACAAAACGGATCCTCAGGGTATGTACAGACGAATTGAAGAAATTGTCCACAGGAAAAATACACGCACATCAACTGGGTGCTTGAAATCGGAAGATGGCACGCTCATCATGGAAAAAGACAAAATATTAGAGAGATGGGGAGAGTACATTAAAGACCTTTTTGAGGATGACAGAAACGAAGAACACATTATAAAAAAGAACTTTGAAGGACCACCCATAATGAAAGATGAAGTTAGAGCGGCACTGAAAAAGATGAAACCAGAAAAAGCCCCAGGACCAGACAACATTACTATAGAGATGATTGAAGCCCTGGAGGAATTTGGCATAGAAAAAATAACAGTCCAACTAAATGAAATTTACGACACTGGAAAAATCCCCAAAGATATGTCAAAATCAATTTTCATTGCACTTCCAAAGAAGACAGGGGCTATAGAATGCGAACTCCATCGCACAATCAGTTTGCTGAGTCATGTAACAAAAATCCTGTTAAGAATAATCATGATGAGGACAAGGAATAGAATCAAAAGAGAAATAGCAGAAGAACAGTGTGGATTTGTGGAGGGGAAAGGAACTATTAATGCCATATACATCCTAAGAACTCTCATAGAGAGGTCAATTGAGATGAATAAGGATTTGTATTTATGCTTTGTTGACTATTCTAAGGCTTTCGATCGGGTACGACATGATGAACTGATCAACCAACTGGAGAGACTCAATGTCGATGGAAAAGATCTACGAATAATCAGGAATATGTACTGGGAACAAACAGCTGCAATGAGAATAGAAAACAATATAAGCTCTTTTCAAAACTTCAAAATAAGGGTCAGACAGGGTTGTGTTTTGTCACCAGATCTGTTTTCACTATATAGCGAAAACATCATGAGAAACCTACAAGATGACCCTGGATTAAAGGTTGGAGGGAAAATGATAAACAACATTCGGTACGCAGATGACACCGTGCTAATTGCAGAAAATGAAAGGGACCTACAAAACCTTGTGAATATACTAGAAACAGAAAACAACGGTAAGGGGTTGGAACTAAACAGCAGGAAGACTGAAGTCATGGTGATCAGTAAAAAACATGAAATCCCCTCATGCAAAATAACAGCAAATGGCACAACCTTGACACAGGTTAATAAGTTCAAATATCTGGGAACGGTCATTTCATCAGACGGCAGATGCACATTGGAAATAGCTGGCAGAATCGGCCAAGCCAAAACAGCATTCAAGAAGATGACAAGCATTCTTACCAACAAATGCCTATCAATTAACATCAGAAAGAGAGTCCTTGAATGTTATATAGAACCAATACTATTGTACGGATGCGAGCGTGGACAGTCAGCAAGCAAAACCAGAGCAGGATCGAGGCAGCCGAGATGTGGTTTCTAAGAAGAATGTTGAGAGTTCCATGGACAGCAAAGAAAACAAACGAGACAGTCTTGATGGAGGCAGACACAAGTAGATCACTCATAAGGAAGATTAGGAAAAGACAAGCAACATTTATAGGCCATTTTATGAGGAAGGGGGATTTGGAGCACCTGGTCACAACGGGAAAGCTGGAGGAAAGAGCACCAGGTAGACCCAGGGAGAGAATGCTGGACGGACTTGCAGAGTGGCTGGGGATGAAGAGGGTGGGGGAGATGCTGGGGGCAACGAGAGATAGAGATGGTTGGAAGTCCATGGTCGTCAACGCCATGCGGCAGGGCACCTGATGATGATGATGAAGACATGATGAATTGATCAACCAACTGGAGAGACTCTATGTTGATGGAAAAGATCTACGAATAATCAGAAATATGTACTGGGAACAAACAGCTGCAATGAGAATAGAAAACAATGTAAGCTCTTTCCAAAACATCAAAAGAGGAGTCAGACAGGGTTGTGTTTTGTCACCAGATCTGTTTTCACTTTACAGCGAAAACATGAGAAACCTACAAGAAGACCCTGGATTAAAGGTTGGAGGGAAAATGATAAACAACATTCGATTCGCAGATGACACTGTGCTAATTGCAAAAAGTGAAAGGGACCTACAAAACCTTGTGAATATATTAGAAATAGAAAGCAAAGGTAAGGGGCTGGAACTAAACAGCAGGAAGACTGAAGTCATGGTGATCAGTAAAAAATATGAAATCCCCTCATGCAAAATAACAGCAAATGGCACAACCTTGACACAGGTCGATAAATTCAAATACCTGGGAACGATCATTTCATCAGACGGCAGATGCACATCAGAAATAGCCGACAGAATCGGCCAAGCCAAAACAGCATTTGGGAAGATGACAGGCATTCTTACCAAGAAATGCCTATCAGTTAACATCAGGAAGAGAGTTCTTGAGTGTTGTATAGAACCAATACTGTTCTACGGATGTGGGGCGTGGACAGTCAACAAACAAAGCCAGAACAAGATTGAGGCAGCCGAGATGTGGTTTCTAAGAAGAATGTCGAGAGTTCCATGGACAGCAAAGAAAACAAATGAGACAGTCTTGATGGAGGCAGACACAAGTAGATCACTCATAAGGAAGATTAGGAAAGGACAGGCAACATTTATGGGCCATTTTGTGAGGAAGGGGGATTTGGAGCACTTGGTCACAGCGGGAGAGCTGGAGGGAAAGAGAGCACCGGGTAGACCCAGGGAGAAAATGCTAGACGGACTTGCAGAGTGACTGGAGACGAGGGGGGTGGGAGAGATGCTAGGGGCAACGAGAGATAGAGGCAGATGGAAGTCCATGATCGCCAACGCTATACGGCAGGGCACCTGATGATGATGATGATGATGCTCCAACAAACATTAACCCTTTAGACTCGTGCACTCTATCTACCAACTGCAAAAACTTAACTCTTTGACTGCCTCACCCTATCCACCAACTTCTTGCAGGAAGCTGGTGGATAGGGCGAGGTAGTTAAAGGGTTATGTTTTTGCTTTGCTAGAATGGTTGACAATGCAGGAGGCTGGTGGACGGGGTGCAGGAGTCAAAGGGTTAAACAACAACCTAGCAGTCTCAAGATTCAAGGTTCTTTGCAGTTTTCTGCCTCATCTGGTGCTTCTTTGACTTGAAATAGTCTGAAAGTTTGCGGATGCCTGCTCAACTATAGTTCGTTGTGACTTCACAGCGGCACAAGACATAGTGATAGCAGGCTATGCTAGCCTCTGCTATTTTTGACAGTCGTATGCTCATTTCCATGGCATCAATTTTTCGTGAAATCCACTCCCAACACCGCTTATTTTTGCAGTCTTTGTCAAACGTTTTTGCTGTGGCAGACTCTCTTTCCAGATTATCGGCTCGAGACATGGTCACACTCTTCAAAAGTTTTGCAATCGGTTCTCAAAACATGCCGCACCTGACAAACAAAAAACATCCGAAGTGACTTTAGCGGAAAAGGATACAGGATTTATCCCCCTTCCCAAAGTTTCGTCGTCTGCTACGAGAGATCAACAGACTGTCAAACAGCCAACTGTTTCACAGAAGAAAAAAATCATCAGTCGAATTTTTAATAAACATTTCTTGGAAAGTACATTTTTTTCTCGGAAGCAGCCTGTGGATTTTCTCGGATTTTAAAAAAATCGGAAAATTGGGAGCCCTGCAGTATTTAAATGAGTAGGCAGGAGTTTTTCAAAGGATGTGTATTTATGCTGTTAACATATTAGAAATAGAAAAGCAAAAATAAAGGGTTGGAGCTAAATAGCAAGAAGACTGAAGTCATGGTAATCAGTTAAAAAAGAAAACCCACTAAATTCCTTCATGCAAAATAACGGCAAACGGCACAACCCTGAGACAGGTTGATACGTTCAAATATCAGGGAACAATCATCTCACCAGACGGCAGATGCACATCAGAAATAGCCAGCAGAATTGGCAAAGCCAAAACAGCATTCAAGAAATGAAAAGCAATCTTACCAACAAATACCTATCAATTAACATCAAGAAGAGAGTTCTTGAATGTTATATAGAACCGATAATGTTATACGGTTGTGAGGCGTGGACAGTCAACAAGCAAAACCATAACAAGATTGAGGCAGCTAAGATGTGGTTTCTAAGAAGAATGTTGACAGTTCCATGGACAGCAAAGAAAACAAACGAGACAGTTTTGATGGAGGCAGACACAAGAAGATCATTCAAAAGGAAGATTAGGAAACTACAGGCAACATTTATAGGCCATTTTATGAGGAAAGGGGAATTAGAACACCTGGTCACAACAGGAAAGGTGGAGGGAAAGAGAGCACCAGGTAGACCCAGGGTGAAAATATTGGACGGACTAGCAGGGTGGCTGAGGACAGAGAGGGTGGAAGATGTGCTTGCGGCAACAAGGGATACATACATATGGAGGGCCATGATCGCCAACGCCATGCGGCAGGGCACATGATGGTGACGATGAGCACGGCTCTGTTCAAAGGCGTCTTACAGTCTGCTCACTTGCATTCTTGCCCAAGAGTTCTTGTCCGTTTGCATTTTTACGTCATGTTGCACGATAAAACTTACGAAGCCGAAATAGCTGAGAAGGCTTCCAAAGGTCTTGAGGAGTGTAAGGAAGCAAAACTTGCGACCTTGACCGTGCACCACCACCACCACCCGTATCCCGTAGGCTCTATACAGTATCCGCTTGTGGTCGCCATTCTCTTCTCTGTAGTGGTCCGCGTACCTTGTATTTGTACAAAGATAAAGTCAATGATTGCTTCTTGAATATTAATGTACATAATAAAACCATAAATTTATTTGAAAATTGTCTTATATATTTTTTGTAAGTTGTAGGGATAAAGTCAGTGATTGCTTCTTGAATACTGATGTGCATAATAAAACCATCATTGATCAGAATATTGTCCTGTACGTTTGTTTAGTTTTGTGAACAGTATTTGTCTTATTTGTACAAATTGATATCATTTCCGTTACCACATTGTTCGATGATACTTGATTGTCGTTCAGCGAAGGATTGTGCTTTTTGAAACGGATTCAAAGAGGAAATGTTGACATTTGCTAAATCTTAATGTTCATTTGTAAACTTCCAATGTATGAAAAAAATATCATTATGTATATTCTGCATACTATGTGGAGTTCACGTGTCAACATTGCCTTTTCATATGTGTAAAATGTTGTTGTTGTTGTCATTCTTCGTTGCCGCATTGTATGTTAGATGTCCGTTTGTTGTGAAACAAAACAAAAATGAATAACAAAAAGTTAAAAAATAAAGTCAATGATGTGTTTGTACAAAGGTGAAGTAAATGACTACATACCTTGTATTTGTACAAAGGTAAAGTGCATGACCAGATTTTGTGTGTGTGTGTGTGTGTGTGTGTGTGTGTGTGTGTGCCTGTGTGTGTGTGTGTGTGTGTGTGTGTGTGTGTGGTGTGTGTGTGTGTGTGTTGCGTGCGTGTGTGTGTGTGCGTATGTGTGTGTTTGTAAAAAAAAGCAAGTACATGACCGCACACTGTATGCAAATGTGAAGAAAATCTTTGCATATCTTGCATTTGTACAAACGCAAACTGTCCACTTTGTGAACTAATGAGGATAATGACTGCTTATCTTGTATTCTGTCATCATAATCATCATCATCATCATCATCAGGTGCCTTGCCGCATGGCTTTGGCGATCATGGACTTCCATCTGTCTCTATCTCTTGTTGCCTTAAGCATCTCTTCCATCCTACTTGTCTTCAGCCACACTACAAGTCCGTCTAATATCTTCTCCCTGGTCTACCTGGTGCTCTCTTTCCCTCCAGCTTTCCCGTTGTGACCAGGTGCTCCAATTCCCTTTCCTCATAAAATGTCTTATACTGATTCTGTGTGCAGATACTGAAAATAACCACATGCTATGAGTCTGTACACAGGTATGAAAGAAATGACCGCGTACCTCGCATTTATCGAAAGGCGGACTGAATTACTACGTAACTTGTACTTGCATTAAGACAAATTATATGTTATTTCTCGTTTCTTACTTGTTTGTTTATCTACATATTCCTTTATCTTTATTTATTTATTTACTTACAGTTACATTTTCTACTTTTTTTTGCAGAAACAAGATGCGGAGTTATTTACTTTAGTTGCAGTTTCTTTTACTTTACTTATTTACTTACTTTACTTACTTACTTACTTACTTACTTACTTACTTACTTGTTTGCTTGCTTGCTTGCTTGCTTACTTACTTAACTTACATTCATACCTATTTCCTCTTTTGTTTCCTCGGAAGTGAATGACGCGGTTATGATTAAGGAAATATTATCTTCGCCCTGTTGATAGACAGCCGAGGTTTTGTCCACTGATTGGGGTGGGGGTGGGGAACTTTCTGTCATGGAAAACGAGTTTACACTGAGTAGCTAGTTGTGTTGTGATTCAGACGTTCAATCATTTATTAATTCACTTCATATATCCGTTCATTTTTCGAAGATACGATACACAGATACACATGTCATTTACATGTAACCATGACTGCTCCAATGATAGACCGATACAATACTAGCACAAAAATATAGACAAGGTAAAACAGGCTAGGTAGGGCCTCAGGACCTGGCCAGTTCATGAGTTTATGTGCAGGCTTAAGGCTTGTGCCATGATCACCATACACATGGCACCTGTGACGCCAGCGCATATGGAATTTGTTCCGAGCGTGGAGACATCGTCTTGAGAAACTGAAACCGAAACTGAAGCTAAAGTAAATAACTGCACATCTTGTTTCTGCAAAAAAAAAAAGAAAAGAATAAAAAAAAAAGGTCAGTTATTTGTTACTGTTGCTTAAAGCCCAGCCGAATGCGTAGAGCTATATCAGGGATATAACCACTTCAAAATATACACAACTTCAACAGAGTGAAAAACAAAAGAAAAGAAAATTAAGTACACATATCAATGCATTTGCGCACATAATCTAAGGACATGTCCCCCGGCGTTGACCACTCCGTCCAATTTATCACACAGGGAATTTAAGAAACATACCTAACTACAAATTTAAACCATTACTAAGGACATTAAACATATATGAAAACAGGTCTAAATTACTTGAAATTGCTTCTGCATACCTCACTTTCCTAGAGCCAAAAATGCACTTAATATATGTACCCAATTATCAAGCCTAAGAAAACGTACCTAACACTTTATCGAACACACACAGGTGAATGGACCAGCAAGGGCCGAAAATGATAGGAAGAAATGACAGAAAGCAAAGGAGGAAGGAAGAAACAAAGAGAGTGACAGAAAAGCGGAAATTTCTAGCACAGAATTTCTAGAAGGTGGGGATACTGTTTATACTGGTAAGTGACTAGCATACATTGCATTGTACTTGTGCACAGACCACGTACTGATGGCAACAGTGGTCTGGTGAATAAGCATCAAACTTCAAATTAAAGGTCCTGCGTTTGATCCCCCCAGACAAATCCACCTGGTGGGTAAAGGATGGAGATCTTTCCAATCTCCCAGGCAAATATGTCTGCAGTCCTGTCAGCGTCTGATCCTCATTTGGTATCAAACACACGCAGACTATCATACCGACTGGAAGGTCGTGGGTTCGAATCCCCATCAGTACCTTCAAAAAAATCATCGTGAGATTTTTCGGCTCTAACCGTTCTCCCACCCAGAGTTGGGAATGCTAAGGGCTAAATGGTAAGGCTGGGACCAGACAGTCGAGTCTCATCCACTTCATGGACGCGTCACTAAGATGTTTGCTCAAAGCTTCTGACCAAGCACCGCAGGTATCTGTATCTCTCAGGCCTGGTTGACGCCAGGATATATTATGATAGCAAGCGTAGAGTACAGCCCAGTCACGCAGTCTCAATCCTGAATGGAACTCCATAGCATCATGATTATCACCCTCATCGTCATCATCATTATCGCATTGTGAAAACTGTTCCAGCTTCTGTGACTTAATACTAAGGTGGCGTAGAAAAAGGGACCAAAAAAAGATAAAGAAAGGTGAGCACAAAGATGACCTCCCTGAGTGCAATGAGCCTTAAAAAAGTCATGTCAATAGATGGCTTATGTAATGTTAGGCTACGCTGCGCTGTTCTATACCTACCAGGTATGGCACACATAAGCTGCTTTGGGTTATGCTTTCATTGCCTAAGCTATGTTATGCTATGCCATGTTATGCGATGCTAAGCTATGGTTGAGGCTTTAAATGAATTTGATATTGAAAAAGTAAACATCTTCCTAAATGAAACTTATGACACTAGAAAAAATCCCTAAAGATAACAACCTTCCTCAAAGAAATTTATGACACCAGAAAAAATCCCTAAGATAACAACATCCTATAATGAAATTTATGACACCATAAAAAATCCCTAAAGATAACACCACCTAAAAGAAATTTGTGACACCAGAAAAATTCCGAAAGATAACACCTCCTAAAAGAAAGTTATATGACACCAGAAAGATCTCTAAAGATAACAACCTTCAAAATGAAATTTATATGACACCAGAAAAACCCTTAAAGGTAACAACCTCCTAAATGAAATTTATGACACCAGAAAAATCCGTAAAAATAAGAACCTCCTAAAAGAAATTTATGACACCAGAAAAACTCCCTAAAGATTACAACCTCCTACATGAAATTAATGACACCGGAAAAATCCCTAAAGATGTCAACCTCTTAAAAGAAATTAATGACACCAGAAAAAGAAATTTATGACACCAGGAAAATCCCTGAAGATAATAATCTCCTAAATGAAATTTATATCACCAGAAAAATCCCTAAAGTTAACAACCTCCTAAATGAAAGTTATGACACCAGAAAAATCCCTAAAGATACGTCAAAATCAATTTTTATTGTACACCCAAAGAGCGCAGGGATTACAGAATGCGAACTCCATCGTACAATCAGTTTGATAAGTCATGTGACAAAGATTCTATTAAGAATAACCATGGTGAGGACAAGGAACAGAATCAAAAGAGAAATAGCAGAAGAACAATACAGATTTGTTGAAGGAAAAGGAACTATTAATACCATATGTATTCTAAGAATGTTGAGAGTTCCATGGACAGCAAAGAAAACAAACGAGACAGTCTTGATGGAAGTAGACACAAGAAGATCACTGATAAGGAAGATCAGGAAAAGACAAGCAACATTTATCGGCCGTTTTATGAGGAAAAGGGAATTAGAGCACCTGGTCACAACAGGAAAGCTGGAGGGAAAGAGAACACCAGGTAGACTCAGGGAGAAAATATTGGACGGACTTGCAGGGTGGCTGAGGACAGAGAGGGTGGAAAATGTACTTGCAGCGACAAGGGATAGATGCATACGGAGGGCCATGATCGCCAACGCCATGCGGCAGGGCACATGATGATGATGACATCCTAAGAACTCTCATAGAAAGTTCAACTGAATTGAAAAAAGTTTTATATTATGTTTTGTTGATTATACCAATCGGATAAGACACCAATTCATCAATGAATTGGAAAAAAATGTCAATAGTGATGGAAAAGATCTAAGAATAGTAAAGAACATGTATTGGGAACAAACAGCAGTAATGAGAGTAGAAAATGATAAACACAAACTCTTTCCAAAATATCAAAGGGAGGAGGGGGGGGGCGTTAGGCAGGGATGAACGTTCTCTGTCACCAGATTTGCTTTCACTTTACAGGGAGACCATTATGGGGTAGGGGGCTCTGGATAGAGGTAGTACCTTTGGTGTCTGGCTGCTGCACCTACGGTGGGAGGGTGGCGGGCATCACTGGTCCTCATCCGTCCTCTAAATCTCTCACGTGCTGGCTCCAAGCGCCACACCCCGGGACCTCGCCTCAGCAGGCGTGCCAAACCACGTGAGGGGGTGATATGATATTATCACTGCATCGGGTAGATGGGACTCGTCAGCCCGGGAAGGCAGCCTGTCTAGGAGAAGGAAAACTTCGACTTCAAACCTCCGCTGCCTCGCGGCCACACCCATTTAAAGGGAAAGGCTTCAGAAGTAAATCTCGAGGAAAAATCCGGAGTCGGAGTCCCTAAGGCAGTTCGTCGTTGTCTACAACCTCGTTCTGGCAACTCCTGCGTCGCCCCTGGTACCAGGCGTACAGGCCTCCGTCTTTCCCTGGATTCTACTAGTGGCGAGGAGAGGGGGTATCTGCTGCATGGGCAACAGCTCGTCCTCCATATTCACTTGCCCAGGCCTGCACCTGGAGAGGTCACTCTCCAGCTTCGCTGGTAACACAGCATCGACACAACACGGAGAGTAGCAGATACCGGTTTTAAGCCTAGGCTTTTTTGGTGTAGAGCCGGGCGCCAGGGGTTCTTTCGACGGTGGGAGGAATCTTCGCATTCCATTGGGTAGCTACCGCCCGCCTCAAGCTGGGCAGCCCCCAGCCAGTAAGGTGTTACCCCGCCACAACCTGTTTGCTCCAATGGGTGCTTGGAGCTTAGAGGAAACTTGACAGGCAGGTTGTAAATACCAGGCACCAGGCAACACAAAGAAGAAAAAGAAGATACCAGCTCTTCTGATATCAAGCTGGAATGTAAGAACAATGTGTCCTGGTTTTGACAGCGACCTACAGCTGTTAGACGACATGCGGAAGACGGCCGTGATAGACAAGGGGCTTCAGCGACTCAATGTCGACATCGCTGCATTACAGGAGACAAGGCTACTGGGGACGGATCACTGAGTGAGAAGAACTACACGTTGTACTGGCAGGGGAAGAACCCAGAGGACCCACGTATTCATGGTGTGGGCTTCGCTGTAAAGAACTCCCTCCTAGCAACCGTAGAGCTCCCCACGGGAGGTACGGAGAGACTGCTCACTCTAAAAATGACGACCAGTTCAGGCACAGTCAACTTCATCTGTGCCTATGCCCCAACATTAAGCTCCTCACCCGACGTCAAGGACCAGTTCTATGAGGCCCTGGATGCTGTTGTCAGAGGAGTTCCCAGCAAGGAAGGTCTCTTCATATTGGGAGACCTGAACGCACGCGTAGGTGCTGATTTTGAGGCCTGGCCAACCAGCATTGGACATCATGGTGTTGGGAAGCAAAATGAGAACGGTCAAAGACTCCTGGAACTTTGCTCTTACCACAAGCTGGCCATCACCAACACCTTCTTCAACAATAAGGAGAAGCACAAGGTGTCATGGCGCTACCCCAGATCCCACCACTGGCATCAGCTCGACCTCGTCTTAACAAGGAGGTCGGACCTTAACAACGTCCTCAACACGAGGAGTTTCCACAGTCGCTGATTGCGACACAGACCACACCCTGGTACGCAGCAAGATCAAGCTTCTACCCAGAAAACTGCACCACTCAAAGAAGAAAGGTTCGCCCAAGGATTGATGCCTGTCGGACGTCCGATCCGACCAAGGCCGGGGAGTTTGTAGAAACCCTGAATGAAGCGCTCAAGAGTGGCTCAGAGATCCAAAACGCTGAGGAAAAGTGGAATCACCTGAAGGACACAATCTATCAGTCCGCCCTGAGTATATTTGGGAAAAAAAGAACGAAAGAATCCCGACTGGTTTGAGGCAAACTGGCAGAAAATGGAACCAGTGATGGAAGCGAAACGCAAGGCTTTACTTGCGTATAAAAACAACAATATCCAATCTACTCGTGATGCTTACAGAGCTGCCCGCAGCAAGGCCCAACAAACTGCTCGGCGATGCGCCAACGACTATTGGCTACAGTTAAGCTCAAGTATTCAGCAGTCAGCAGATTCAGGCAACACTGGCAGCATGTACGCTGGCATCAAACAAGCGACTGGTCCAGCAGCCTCCAAGTCAGCTCCTCTTAAGTCCAAAGCAGGGGAGAGCATCACAGACTCAGCAAAGCAGATGGAGAGATGGGTAGAGCACTACCTGGAGTTGTACTCCACGCAGAACTTTGTCACCGATGCTGCCCTGAATGCCATTAAGAACTTGCCTGTCATGGAGGAGTTGCATGCTGAGCCAAGCCTTGAAGAACTAAGCAAGGCGATTGACGGTTTGGCGACGGGAAAAGCCCCTGGTGAAGACGGAATACCTCCAGAGGTCATCAAGTGCGGGAAGCCTGCTCTTCTCAACGAGCTGCATGAACTTTTGTGCATGTGCTGGAAGGAAGGCTTCATTCCAAGAGACATGAGAGACGCCAGGATAGTGACTCTATATAAGAACAAGGGCGACCGCAGTGATTATAATAATTATCGCGGAATCTCACTCCTCAGCATTGTTGGGAAAGCATTCGCCAGAGTCGTCTTAACCCGTCTACAGAGGCTGGCAGCTCGCATCTACCCTGAGTCCCAGTGCGGCTTCAGGGCCGGAAGATCGACCATCGACATGATCTTCTCTGTCCGGCAACTACAGGAAAAGTGCCGCGAGCAGCACATCGGAGTGGTCTTTTCAAGCTTTTGAAGAAAATCGGCTGCCCCCCAAGACTATCAGCTGTCATCGAGTCTTTCCACGAGGATATGCATAGCACTGTGTGCTATAATGGTGCCACATCAGAGCCTTTTAGAATCAGCAGCGGAATGAAACAGGGATGTGTTTTGGCCCCAACTCTGTTCGGGATCTTCTTCTCGATGTTGCTGACCTATGCCTTCTGCAGATCTGAAGAAGGGGTATATTTTCATACAAGGACCGATGGAAAGCTCTTCAACATTGCCAGGCTTCGTTCCAAAACTAGGGTGGAAAAGAAGACTATCAGAGATGCTCTCTTTGCAGATGATGCTGCGCAGGCTTCCCACAGTGAACAAGATCTCCAGAGGCTCGTTGATCGCTTCGCCCACGCTTGCAGTGAGTTTGGTCTCACAATCAGCTTGAAGAAAACTGAGATCTTAGGCCAAGGCTGTGAAGAACCACCATCTATACACATTGGAGACTACGACCTCAATACTGTCCACAAATTTCAGTACTTGGGGTCCACCATAAGTGACAACCTCTCTCTGGACGCTGAAATCAGCGCCAGAATTGCAAAGGCCTCATCTATGGCTAAACTGTAAAAAGCGGGTCTGGTCCAACAGCAGTCTCACTGGAACACCAAAATGCAGGTGTACAGAGCATGTGTGTTGAGCACACTTGTCTACTCAAGTGAAGCCTGGACCACATACGCCAGCCAAGAAAAGAGGCTCAACATTTTCCATCTCCGCTGCTTGCGACGCATCCTCGGCATCTAATGGCAAGACAAGGTGACCAACACAGAGATCCTCCGTCGTGCGGGCCTACAGACCATCTTTGCCCTTCTAAGCCAACGCCGACTACGCTGGCTTGGCCATGTGCGTCGAATGGAGGATGGACGCATACCAAAAGACGTTCTCTACGGCGAACTGGCAAACCGGAAGCGAACTCCAGGACGCCCACAGCTACGCTTTGTAGACGCATGCAAAAGGGACCTTAGAAGCTCAGGGATTGACCCAGGCTCTTGGGAGACTCTGGCGGAAGACAGGGCAGCGTGGAGGACAGCCATTCAGCAAGGCGTTGTGAATGCGGAGAGGAGGAGAGCAGAAAGCGCAGACGAGAAAAGGGCTCTTCGCAAGCAACGTTCCAGAAACCAGACAACAGCGACTCAATTTATATGTGGCAGATGTGACAGAGATTGCCACTCAAGAATCGGCCTGCACAGCCACAGCAGAAAGTGCACGTCATGACCACAACGCCTCCTGGTGCAGACTATCATCTCCTGAGATGTAAAGAGGCCGACGATTATGAGAAACCTGGAAGAATGCCCTGGGATAAAGGTTGGAGGAAAAAATGAAAAAACAATCGCGTTATGCAGATGTCACCGTTCTCATTCCAGAAAATGAAAAAAAATCTTGTGAATATAACAGAAATAGAAAGCAGGAGTAAAAAGCTAAAACTCAACAGCAAGAAGACTGAAGTCGTGGTAATCAGTAAATAACAAGAAATACCGTCACGTAAAATAAGAGCAAATGGCACAACACTGACACAAGTTAGTAAGTTTAAATATCCATACTAGAAATATTCAGCAGAACTGGCCAAGCTAAAACAGCATTCAAGAAAATGAAAAGCGATCTTACCAACAAATGTCTCCCCAAAGCGTTCTAATCAACAAATGCCCCAAAGCTTCTTATCAACAAATGCCTATCAATGAACATCAGGAAGCGTGTTCTTCAGTGTCATAGAACCAATATTGCTGGACGAATGCGAAGCGTGATGAGTCAGCTTGCAAAGCCGGAAAAATAATGAGACAGCTGACATGTGATTTCTACGAACAAAGTTAAAGAGTTCCATAGACAGCAAAGAAAACAACTGAGACAGTCTTGAAAGAGGACAACACAAAAGAAACAATAATGAAAAAGATTAGGAAAAGACAAGCAACATTTACAGGACATTTTATGAGGCAAGAGAAATTTTAGCACCTAGTCACAAAAGGACAGCTGGAGGGGAAAAAAGCACCAAGCTGACCAAGGAAGAAACTTTTGGACGGATTTACGGAGAGGATAAGATAGAAATAATGGGATATGTACTTGCAGCGGAAAAAGATAGATTCGTATGGAGGCTATGATCGCCAACGCCATGCTATGCTACGCTATGTTATGCTATCCTGTACACACCTCATGTGGAACCTGAGACTTACGTTCTGCTACACTATGCTATGTTATGCTAAGCTCTATTATGTTATGATATGCTATACATGCCTCATATCTAACACGCAAGCTGCCTTGTGCTGTGTTTCGTTTTGTTATGCCATATTACACCACGCCATATAATGTCGTATGTAATGCTCTGTATAGGACATTTCATAGGATATTTGCAGGCCATTTTATGAGGAAGAGAAATTACAGCACCTAGTCACGACGAGAAAGCTGGAAGGAAAGAGAACAACAGATAGACCAGGGAGAAAATATTGGACAGACTTGCAGGGTGGCTGAGGACAGAGAGGGTGGAAGATGTACTTGCAGCGACGAGAGATAGATTCCTTTGGAGGGCCATGATCGCCATCGCCATGCGGCAGGGCACATGACGATGATGATGATGATGATGAATGCTTCGTTATACACAACTGATGTGGAACCACCAAGTGGCATTACGCTATGCTTTGTTCTGTATGTTGCTATGCTATGCTGTGTGTATTATGCTTTTTTAAATCCAAAACAAGTGTGACTGCCTGCGTTCAAGAAAACAGGACCCCCCCCCCCCCAAAAAAAAAAACAACAACAACAAACAAACAAAACAAAAAAAAACCGAAAAAAGAATAAGAACGGTATTTAATACAACAAGACAGGCCTTTGTCAAGCGTAAGATCACAAACAAAATAACACCAGGTACAAGAATTAGGAGAAAAAGGCTGAAACTTCCCTGCTGCTCTCACACTGGAAGGAGCAGCAGGGAAGTTTCAGTCTTTTTCTTCCTCCTAATTCTTGTACCTGGTGTTTGTTCGTTTGTGATCTTACGCTTGACAAAGGCCTGTTGGCCGAACATTTGCGCCTGTCTTGTCTTGTTGTATTAAATACGCGTTCCTGTTCTCTTTTCACGTTTTTTTTCTGGTTTATGCTATGTTTATGGTATGCTATACACACCTCATATGGAAACCTAGAGTTCTATAGTTTTCGTTTCCGTCAAGGCGAAAAAAGCTGTAAGATGGTAGACATTCGTCATCACAATCAAAATTGCAGTCCCACTCGATGATCATTTCTATCACCGCTCCCTGAAAGAACACCACACACACACACACACACACACACACACACACACACACACCACACCACACACACACACACTCATACACACACACACACACCACTATACACACACACACATACTCATACACACACACATACACACACCCACACACATGAGCCAGTCTTGAAAGAGGCAAACACAAAAGTAACAGTAATGAAGAAGATTAGGAATTTAGGGCAATTTATGAGGCACTCACACGCACATACATACACGCACGCAAACACACACATACACACAAACATACACACACACACGGATGACAACTCATGAGGCACTCACATGCACATACATACACGCACGCGCGCGACGCGCACACACACACACAGATACTATAACACATTCTCTCTTTTCACACACAACACACACACACACACACACACACACACACACACATATGTATTTGTCTGAAACCATCCGTGTGAATAGACGCTAAATGAAAGGGAAAAAACACACACACACACATACACACACACACACACACACACACACACACCACACACCACACACACACACAACACACACACACACACACACACACACACCACACACACACACACACACACCACACACACACAACACAAACAACACATATGAGCCAGTCTTGAAAGAGGCAAACACAAAAATAACATTAATGAAGAAGATTAGGAAAAGACAAGCAACATTTATAGGGCAATTTATGAGGCACATACATACACGCACGCAAACACACATATACACAAACATACACAGATAACAATTTATGAGGCACTCACACGCACATACATACACGCACGCACACACACACAAACAGATACTACAACATTCTCTCTCTCTCACAGACACAAACACACATGCATTTGTCCGATATCATCCGTGTGAATAGACGCTAAATGAAAGGAACAGCACACACACACAAACAGATACTACAACATTCTCTCTCTCTCACAGACACAAACACACATGCATTTGTCCAAAATCATCCGTGTGAATAGACGCTAAATGAAAGGAACAGCATCTTCTCCTCGGGTCTACCCGGTGTTCTCTTTCCCTCCAGCTTTCCTGTTGTGACCAGGTGTTCTAATTCCCCTTTCCTAATAAAGTGGCCCCTAAATGTTGCCTGTCTTTTCCTAATCTTCTTTATTAATGATCTTCTTGTGTTTGCCTCACTCAGGACTCTCTCGTTTGTTTTCTTTGCTGTCCATGGAACTCTCAACATTCGTCTCAGAAACCACCTTTCAGTTGCCTTGCCTCAGTTTTGTTTTGACTTTGCGTGTTGACTGTCCACGCCTCACAACCGTACAACAGTATCGGTTCTATATAACACTCAAGAACTCTCTTCCTGATGGAAGACCTTACGCCCCTGAAACACTCTTGGGAAAGAATACAGAGGCTGGCTCAGAACAAAGAGAAGTAGAGAACTTTCGTTGCTGCGCTATCAATCAATGACATAATGAGTAATACGTAAGTGCATTCTGCAAAAAGGACCTAGATTCATTACCTCATCCAAAAGACTACCATCTGCATGGACTAAACGTCCATTCTCCCGTCGTCTATCACCTACCCTTTCTGCTGTTTAAGTCCAATTTGAAAAACCCACCTCTTTTTCCAACAATGAATTCTGTAACTGTCTCTTTCCATCAGTGTGTGGTGTGTGTGTGTGTGTGTGTGTGTGTGTGTGTGTGTGTGTGTGTGTGTGTGTGTGTGTGTGTGTGTGCGCGCGCGTGCGTGCGTGCGTGCGTGCTTGCGTGTTTTCGCGTGTTGTAAGGTGATCCGCGTTGATTGCATGCCTCTCTCTGATGCGTGGTGATTTGAATTGTCAAGATTTGGTTGGGGGGGGGGGGGGGGGGGGGAGTTAGGCGGGAGAAATATCCCTCCCCTACCAGAAAGTAAACACCTGATTTTTCACGTCCCAGATGTGTGTACCTGTTACATTAAAAAAAAAAACAGAGAGAGAGAGAGAGAGAGAGAGAGAGAGAGAGAGAGAGAGAGAGGAGAGAGAGAGAAAACTCACTGTGAAAATGCGAATGCCGATAACAGAAGTGTGACGTCAAAATGTGTCTGTCGATTCAGCAACTCTCCGCTGTTTGCTCTTGAAGATTGGTTGGTGATTCGCTCGATAATGAATCAAGAATATTTTGTTTTGGTTTATGCTAACACTGAAAATATATGTTTAAGTTCGATTTCGTTGTATGGAAATATGTAGAATCCTTTCGAACAATCTAGAAATGACAAGGAAAACGTAGAATAGATATTCTTTCTAGAATGTTCCAGAAATCGTAAACAAATTTAATCTGTACAATGACTGGCTAGAACTACAGAATATTCTAGAAAGGGAAGGTTCGAGAATACGGTTATGACTGACTGAAGATCTAGGGAAAAGCCGAGAATATTCTGGACCTTTCCATGGTGTTATAAATAAAGCGTGACTGTGGGTCGAGAGAGAGAGAACGATAAAACAATTGAAGTGTAAGCCTGCTGTCAGAGATAGAGAAGTCGCTGGAGATTCATGGAGTTGCTGTGTGTGTAGATTTGAGGCCTGAAGAAGAAGAATTCTGCAAGCTAGGAGTAGTGCATCGGATGTGTAAAGTATTTACCCAGTTCCTGTTATGTTTTCTACGTTCTTCAAATAAAGGATCATTTTCGTTTAAATTAACCTGGACTGGTGCATTCTGTCTCTGAGAAGAATGATCAACCGCTAGATCTTCACGAACCTGCATAAACTGCCAGACACTGCCAGTCACCTACATCATTACATGTGACAGTAGCCCAGGCCGGGTCCATGTCATTGCGTCGACAGCTCATTGCGTCGACAGCTCATTGCGTCGACAGCTCGTTGCGTGGACAGCTCGTTGCGTGGACAGCTCGTTGCGTGGACAGGATGTGTAGAGGATGTAGTCTGGGTATAGATACAGGATACTGTGTAGAGGATGTAGTCTGGATATACAGGATGTAGTTTAGAGGATATAGTCAGGGTATGAGCTGTCGACGCAATGAGCTGTCGACTCAATGAGCTGTCGACGCAATGAGCTGTCGACGCAATGGGCTGTCGACTTTACGGGTACCTCGCTGGGTCCATGTCATTGCGTCGACAGCTCATTGCGTCGTTGTGTGTGTCTCTCTCTGTCTCTCTGTCTCTGTCTGTCTGTCTCTGTCTCTGTCTCTGTCTCTTTCTGTCTGTCTCTCTCTCTCTCTCTCTCTCTCTCTCTCTCTCTCTCTCTCCCTCCCTCCCCCCCCCCCTAAAATGTGAATGAGCTGTCGACGCAATGAGCTGTCGACGCAATGAGCTGTCGACGCAATGAGCTGTCGACGCAATGAGCTATCGACGCAATGGGCTGTCGACTTTACGGGTACCTCCCGCCCAGGCCACATACTCCACACTATTTACCGAAAGGACCAGATCCTGGAAGTTCTCATTAGCCTTCTTCGTGATGGTGCCAAGTCTGAAGACTGGGCAATGCTGGTTGCGACTGTCGTCAGGGTTATACACGCACGTCTGGAACTGTTCGCGTGTCATGGATCGCGGAACGTTCTGCCTGAAAGTCACACACACACCACACACCACACACACACACACACATACACACACACAACAACACACACACACACAACACCACACACACACACACACACACAAATAGACCAGAATAAAAAAAAAAAGGCTAGGTCAGTTAAAAACAAACGAAAAAGGAGGCCTCACTTAGTATTCAAAGAGAGACAGACAAGACAGACAGACAGAGAACAGAATAAATACAAAGTCATAAGGGCTATCTCCATAACATTCTACCTAAAAGAGAGGCGATTAAAAAAAAATTTTTAAAAACAAGATCGTTAAGCCTTCTGAACAATTCCCCTTTTCATCGGATGAAAACACTGTAAAAACCGTTCTAATGAAAGAGAAATTTTAAAAGTCTTCGTGTATATGTATGTGGGCGAACTTACGTGTTTGCGCAGGTATGCTTATTTCATAGGAAGAAAGGACGACATTAAATTAATATGGTCTGAGCCTGTGACGTGAAAAAAACGTGACGTCGGATACGTTGCTGTGACGCAAAAAAAAACGTGACGTAGGGTATCGTAATCCAAGACAAGTGTGACTGCCCGCGTTCAAGCAAACAGGAACCAGAGAAAAATCACAAAAGAAGAATAAGAACGCGTATTTAATAAACAAGACAAGACAGGCGCAAAGTTTCGGCCATCTGGCCTTTGTCAAGCGTAAGATTACAAACAAACACCAGATACAAAAATTAGGATAAAAGTCTGAAACTTCTCTGCTGCTGGATCCAGTGTGAGAAAAGGAATCATTCCTTTTCTCACATTGGACCCAGCAGCAGGGAAGTTTCAGTCTTTAGATTACAAACAAACAACCCCATTCCTTTTCTCACACTGGACCCAGCAGCAGGGAAGTTTCAGTCTTTTTCTCCTAATTTTTGTATCTGGTGTTTATTTGTTTGTGAACTTGGAATGGAACTTGTGGGCCTTACTGCAACAGCAACACAAATGTCAGAGGTTTAAGACTCCTGGAATTCGCCAGCTACAACGATTTCAGGGTGATGAACACCTTCGGCCCACACGAGCGTAAAGAAGATGGACTGCACAGCCCAGGTGGTGATCATCACAATCAAGATAGATTACATCATGGTCAAACGCAGATTTCAGTCTAGTGTCAACATCGCCAAGACCACAAGTTTTCCAGGAGCTGACATTGGCAGTGATCACGAACTTGTGATGATGTCATTTGCACTACGTTTAAAAACGGAAACGGGGCAACATCAGAATTAAATTCTATATGGACAAACTAAAGGACCCGAGCATACAAGACTCCTTCCAAGCAAACATCGGAGGTAAATTCGCACCACTCCTTGTCTTGAATCATGAGGATACAGAAGTAGAATCATTAATCCACGCCTTCAACAATTCCATGACAGAAACAGCAGAAACGCTCCTCGGCAAACCGCGAGTGAAAAAAAAGGCATTCGACAGTCTGGCATGAAGCCTTGTGGGCAACCATGAAGCTGTACAACATCAACGCCAACTTAATCAGTCATAGAGAACCAACAGCGCAGTCTTCTTCAACAACAATATGGAGAATGGTTCCGAACGACAGTCAGAGTACGCCAAGGCTGTCTACTCTCCCCTACTCTCTTCAACATCTTCCTAGAAAGAATAATGACGGAGGCACTCGAGGAACATGAAGGAACAGTCAGCATTGGAGGTAGAAACATCACTAACCTACGTTTTGCAGATGACATTGACGGCCTTGCCGGGAAAGAACAAGAGTTGATCAACCTAGTGGACCATCTTGGAAAGACCTCCTCTGATTATGGCATGGAAATCAACGCCGAGAAAACGAAAATAATGACCAATCGCAACAACCACTTTAGGGCTTATGTAATGGTCAATAACCAAAAACTCCAAAGTGTGCCCAGTTTCAAATACCTGGGATCAGTCGTGTCAGATGAGGGATCTAAGCCCGAAATACTCTCCAGAATAGGCCAGACCACAGCCGCAATGACCAAGCTCAGAACAATATGGAACAACAGTAACATCGCCACCAGCTCAAAGATCAGACTGATGCGTTCCCTGGTCATGTCAATATTCTTATACGCTTGCGAATCATGGACCTTAACAGCGGATACGGAAAGAAGAATCAGGGCGGTTGAAACGAGATGCTTTCGTAAACTTCTCGGCGTCACATACAGAGATCGCATCACGAATGACGAAGTCAAAAGAAGAATTCAAAATGAAATCGGGCCTTACACTGACCTCCTGACCTTAGTAAGAAAACGCAAACTAACATAGTATGGGCACATCGCTCGATCATCCGGCCTTGCCAAGACAATCCTGCAAGGCACAGTCTCGGGAGGAAGGAAAAGAGGCACACAAAAGAAGAGATGGGAAGATAATATTCGAGAGTGGACGGGCCTGGAGCTGAGGGATACCCTAAGGAAAGCGGAGAGCAGGGTGGAGTGGAGAAAGGTTCTTGTCAAGTCTTCGGAGGCGCCCCGACGGACGGCCAGTCTAAGGGATCGGTGACGGTGACAGTGAATCTTATGCTTGACAAAGACCAGTTGGCCGAAAATTTGCGCCTGTCTTGTCTTGTTGTATTAAATACGCGTTCTTATTCTTCTTTCATGTTTTTTTTCTGGTTCCTGTGAGGTATCTTGCCTGTAACGTAAAAAAAAAAACGTGACGCGGACATCTTGTCTGTGACGTAAAAAAATCCGTGACGTCGGATATATTGGTTCTTTGTTTTATACATACACCCACCTACTAAAAGATCGTAAGCTGAGAATATTTGTATTTATTTATTCATTCATTTTTGCAAATATATTCTTAATTTTATTAATGCGAGTAAATACAATATTCCCAGTAACGTAATTTTACTCCAACAAGTGCATGTTAGATAAGGAAAATTATTCACCTTCTGAGAAATCAATCTTGCATATTAGTATCACGGATTTGCAACAAGAGTCCCTCCCCCCCCAGAACCGGTAGTTTATAGAATAAATGGTTTCTCTACCTATCAGTAATTAAAACGTGTTAAAAAGGTAAAGAAAAAACCACACACACACACACACACACACACACACACACACACACACACACACACACACAATTAAGCTTATCAAAATCCTGACACTGTGTATGTCGAAATCCGAAACAAGTGTGACTGCCCGCATTCAAGCAAACAAGAACAAAAAACATTAAAAAACAAAATATACACACACACACACACACACACACACACACACACACACACACACACACACACACACACACACAACACGAAAAAAGGATCAGAACGCGTATGTGATACAACCAGAGACAAGACAGGCGCAAAGTTTCGGCCAACTGGCCTTTGCCAAGCGTAAGATCACAAACAAACAAACACCAGACACAAAAATTAGGAGGAAAAAAAAAACTGAAACGTCCCTTCTGCTCCATCCAGTGTACCGGTACTACGTAGGTTTAACCTTTTCGTCAAAACTTTGGAATCCTCATGTTGTTTAGAATCACCACTGTATAATTCTCTGAGGCCAGAGTCGTCACATTTTACTTTCCTGGTGTTGATCTGTCGGAACAATCTGTCTATATGTTTTGCATAACCAGTCCCAAGATTTAAGGACGGAAATAAACACAGTAAACACAGAGTTCCATAATCAAATTACCAACACACACACCCTATATCTAGATAGATAGATGGACAGATAGACATAGATAGGTAGAAATAGTAGAGAGAGAGATTGATAGATGTGTGTTTGTATGTATTATATATATACATGTGTATATATGTATATATATATGTGTGTGTGTATATACATGTATGTATATATATATACATTTTACCCTGAGGAAGGCCAAGGGCCGAAATATTGGAGAAAATACTCAATGCCCTTGTTGATTGTCTTGGAAACTTGAAGTGTATATTATTGAATTACTTTCCGAAGACAACAAGAAACCAATATTCCAGTTCCCGCACTCAACGTCTAAACAGAGAACATTTTTGGATAACGAAGATGAAAACAGTCTCTCCAAATGGCTTTAATACCATCCATCCTAAATTCTAATGTGGTCGATGTGATTTTTGCGGCGCGGTTGACCTCTTTGTTGTCAGTTTGCCTGTACTTTGAAGCCTACTGTTTGTTGCCTTGTGTACATATATATGTGCATGTAAAGATGTGGGATGGAGGGAGGGGGAGAAGTAGTATATATCTTTTTCTGAACGTATAGATGCCTACACAGTTATACAGGGAGTGTAAATTACTGTACGGAATGAATGTATGGCATAGACTATTAATCTTCCTTCTTACATTTTTTTAAACTGATAATTTTGGATCTTAATTCGATTGTTCTTACTATATCATATTATTTTATTTGATTCATTTAGAGTTTTTTTATTACGCGGACAGGTACATGTGCATTGATGTCATTGCTCAGGGGCCTGTGTGTGAGAATGTGTGTGTTAATGGTATGAATGTGCGGGTGTGTGAGTGTGTGGCGTACGGGGATGCGTGTGTTGGTGTGTGGGTGTGTGTGGGTGTGTGCGAGTGTGTGCGTGCGTGTGTGTGTGTGTGTGTGTGTGTGTGTGTGTGGTGTGTGTGTGTGTGTGTGTGTGTGTGAGGGTGTGAATAGGGGCGACTATATGTTTGTGTGTATATTCATGCCCCACGTGATTTTATGCCATATTTTAAAGGAAGTGAGATGAATTCTCTAATGTAGATGAGATCATACGATTTTATTGTCATTTTACCCTGAGGAAGGCCAAGGGCCGAAATATTGGAGAAAATGCTCAATGCCCTTGTTGATTGTCTTGGAAAATTGAAGTGTATATATATATATATATATATATATATATATATATATATATATATATATATATATATATAAATTATATATATATATGTATATATTATATATATATATATATTATATATATATATATATATATATACATACACATATATATATATATATATATATATATATATATATATATATATGTCTGTGTGTGTGTGTGTGTACATATATATAATATATATGTATATGTATATATATATATACATATATATATATACAGGGTGTTTCAAAAAAGAATACGCCAAAATCATTACGCAGTTTTTTCAGGTCTATAGCATTGTAGTGGACTGAATCAGTGGTTATTTGATAGAGTAGTTATCAAAGTTTGATTGGGTGTCAGTTTCACCGCTGTCGTTAGTATAACTTCCGGTGCAGCTGAATTGTGGGAAGATCAATCAAAATGGCGACTCCTCAGCAGAAGGCGTTTTGCGTGCTTGAGTTCGCGAAAACAAACGCCATTGTCACGGTGCAACGTGCTTTCAGAACAGAATTCGGCATTGATCCGCCCCATCGTGAGAGCATTCGACGGTGGGTTAGACAGTTTAAAGAGAGTGGGTGTCTGTGCAAAGGAAAGAGTCCTGGAAGACCACGTGTTACAGAGGAGCAAGTGGAGAGGATTCATGATGCATTTGAGAGCAGCCCACGTAAGTCCGTACGTCGAGCAAGTCTTCAGCTTGCCATCCCTCATACCACTGTCTGGCGTGTGTTAAAGAGACGATTACACATGAAACCATACAAACTAAGCCTCGTCCAAGCACTTACTAATGATGACAAGGTGATGCGGAGGACATTCTGTGAGTCAATGCTGGAGATGGAGGAAGGTGATGAAACTCTCTTTTCACGTTTAGTTTTTAGTGACGAAGCGACTTTCCATTTGAGCGGCACAGTCAATCGTCACAATGTGCGCATTTGGGGAACAGATCACCCACATGAAACTGTTGAGCATGAAAGAGATTCCCCTAAAGTGAACGTCTTCTGTGCTGTGTCTCAAGACAAGGTCTATGGTCCCTTTTTCTTTGAAGGAAACACCGTTACAGGACAAACCTATCTCGAAATGCTCCAAAACTGGCTATTCACTTTACTGCAAGCAGATTCGAATGACTTCATTTTTCAGCAAGATGGAGCACCACCCCATTGGCATCTCGGGGTTAGAGCTTATCTGAATGAAAACGTGCCTCAGCGATGGATTGGGAGGAGAGGTGCTAAAGACCTTGCTCTCTGTGCTTGGCCTGCCAGATCCCCGGACCTCACTGTGTGTGACTTTTTCTTGTGGGGGTATGTTAAAGACCAAGTTTATGTTCCACCACTTCCAGCAAGTATCGATGACTTGAAAGATCGAATAACAGCTGCAATCAACACGGTGGACCGTGACATGCTGAGGCGCGTTTGGGAGGAATTCTCATATCGGCTTGATGTTGTCCGCGCTGCCGGTGGTGGCCACATTGAGCACTTATAAAACATGAAATGAAACTTGAATGTATATACAACACATGTGTTCATGCTAGAGGTTTGTAATTTTTTTCGTTTTTGACACATCACGTGATGATTTTGGCGTATTCTTTTTGAAACACCCTGTATATATCGTAATCGTCGGCCTCTTTACATTTCAGGAGATGATAGTCTGCACCAGGAGGCGTTGTGGTCATGACGTGCACTTTCTGCTGTGGCTGTGCAGGCCGATTCTTGAGTGGCAATCTCTGTCACATCTGCCACATACAAATTGAGTCGCTATTGTCTGGTTTCTGGAACGTTGCTTGCGAAGAGCCCTTTTCTCATCTGCGCTTTCTGCTCTCCTCCTCTCCGCATTCACAACGCCTTGCTGAACGGCTGTCCGCCACGCTGCCCTGTCTTCCGCCAGAGTCTCCCAAGAGCCTGGGTCAATCCCTGAGCTTCTAAGGTCCCTTTTGCATGCGTCTACAAAGCGTAGCTGTGGGCGTCCTGGAGTTCGCTTCCGGTTTGCCAGTTCGCCGTATATATATATATATATATATATATGTGTGTGTGTGTGTGTGTGTGTGTCTGTGTGTGTGTGATGTGCAGAGAGATAGACAGACAGGCAGATAGATAGATAGACGGATAGATAGGAAGACAGACAGATCATAGATAAATAAATAGAAAGACAGACAGACCAACAGATACATACATACATATACATACATACATGCATACATACATACACACACATCCATCCATCCATACATACATGCATACATACATATATATATACACATACAAACATACATACACACATACATATATACATACATACATACATACATATACACAGATGTACACTGACCTTTTTCGTCCAAACTCCGGAAATCTCACATTGTTTAAAACGGACACTGTGAAGTTCTCTGAGGCCGCGGTGGTCCTGAAATTACAATTAAAAGAGGTGGTCTAGGTAATTTGATAATCTCTCTTTCTCAAAAAACGATATTACTGAAATTCCAGATTTTGTACCCCTCAATGTCACTGTGACCTTGAAAAAGCTAAAAGCCTTCAGGTGCCTTCTTCTTCGTCCTCTTCTTCTTAAACTCCGTGAAGAGTTTTTGGGACGCCGCATTAAAGTGAACTGTTCACCAAGACTCCTCCAGCTATGTCGGTTGTGCGCCAAAGCCTGGGTCTTTACAAATAGTTCCCTCTGTCCACTCAGCAATGTTGTTTGTCCATCGGTTGTTTCTTCTGTTTTTCTGCTCCTTCTCCCTCCCTCAACGGTTCTCTGGAATACTGATTTAGCAAGGCCAGTGGATCTTGTGACATGGCCACACCAGCGTACTGTCATTATTGCTGTCATCGTCATCGTCATCATCATCATCATTATTACTATTATTATCAATAGAATAATTATCATGATCATCATCATCATATCGTTGTTGTTAATATTACTATCATTATCATCATCATCGTCGTTGTCATCATCATCGTCATCACCATCATAATTACTATCATTATCATCATTTTCATTATTATTGTTATGGTTGTGAGGCATGGACAGTCAACACGCAAAGTCAGAACAAAATTGAGGCAGCTGAAATGTGGTTTCCAAGAAGAATGTTGAGAGTCCCACGGACAGCAAAGAAAACAAACGAGAAAGTCTTGAAGGAGGCAGACACATGAAGATCATTAATAAAGAAGATTAGGAAAGGACAGGCAACATTTATAGAACATATAATTATTGTGGAAAGGGGAATTAGAGCACCTGGTCACAACAGGAAAGGTGGAGGGAAAGAGAACACCAGGTAGACCCAGGGAGAAAATATTGGACGGACTTTCAGGGTGGCTGAGGTTGGAGAGGGTGGGAGATGTATTTGCAGCGACAAGGGATAGATTCTAATGGAGAGCTATGATCGCCACCACCATGCGGCAGGGCAAATGATGATGATGAAGATTATTGTTAAAATCATTATTATATCATCATCATCATCATCATCGTCATCATTAGCAGCAGCAGCAGCAGCAGCAGCAGTAGTAGTAGTAGGTTAGTAATAGTAATAGTATGTAGTAGTAGTAGTAGTAGTAGTAGTAAGTAGTAGTATAGTAGTGGTGGTGGTGGTAGTGAAGTAGTCTTTCTTCTGATCATTATTATTATCACAATCATCATCATCATCATAATCATTGCTATTATCACATTAGTAGTAGTAGCAGTACCATCATCATCATCATTATCATAATTATTATATCATCATCATCATAATCATCATTGTTGTTGTTATTATTGTCGTTATTGTTATAATTATTTTTATCATTATGTATCGTTATTATTACTATTATCATTACTATCATCATCATCATTATTATGTTATTATTATTGTTATTATTATCATTATTATTAGTTCTTTTTCTTGTTGTTCGTTATTATCATTATTAATATTATTGTTATTATTATTATTATTATCTTTGTTGCTGTTGTTAATATTTCTATCATTATGTATTGTTGTTATTATTACCATCATCATCACCATTATTATTGTTGTTGTTATTCTTTTCCGTCTTCTTGTTTTTGTTGTTATTTTTACTGTTATCATTATTATCTTTTCTATTATTATTATTTTTATCATTTTGTATTGTTGTTGTTATTATTACCTTTATTATTACCATTACCATTATTATTGTTATTGTTGTTCTTTTTCTTCTTCTTGTTCTTTGTTATTATTATTACTATTATTGTTATCTTTGTTGTTGTACAATTATTTTTGTCAATTTGTATTGTTATTATATCATCATCATCATCGTCATTATTGTTGTTGTTGTTATTATTATTACTATTTATTATTATTGATTGTTATTATTATCATTCTTCTTTTTATTCTTCTTGTTCTTGTTATTATCATTACTATTATTGTTATTATTATTATCTTTCTCTTTGTTGTTATCATTATCATTACTATTATTACTATCATCATATCGTTATCATCATCATTATCTTTATTTAATATCATTATCATTATTATTATTGTTATCACTGTTATCATTATCATTCTCTGACTCTCAGCTGGTTAAGGTGCTCATTCTCAGCTGGAAGCCAAGGACAGAATTTCAGGAGCTGGGTTCAAATCCATGTACTTAGATCGAAGACAGGACCTCTGCCTCTCTGCTTACGAAGCTTTGGGACCAAATCAATCAATCAATCAATCAATCAATCAATGAAACAAACGAATACATTCAGAAACAGGTCCTCTGCCTCTCCGCTAACGATGCTTTGGGATGAAATCAATTAATCAATCAATCAATGAAACAAATGAATACATTCAGAAACAGGTCCTCTGCCTCTCCGCTAACGAAGCTTTGGGATGAAATCAATCAATCAATTATTTAATCAATCGATCAATCAATCAGTCGGTCAATCAATCAATCAAATGAATACATTTAGAAACAGGTCCTCTGCCTCTCCGCTAACGAAACTTTGGGATGAAATCAATCAATCAATCGATCAATCAATTGATCAGTCAATCAATCAATCAATCATCAATCAATCGATCAATCAATCAATCAAATGAATACATTCAGAAACAGGACGTCTGCCTCTCCGCTAATGAAGCTTTGGGATGAAATCAATCAATCACTCGATCAATCAATCAATCGATCAATCAATCAATCAATGAAACAAATGAATACGTTCACACACTGACCGCTTGTTCTCGTCTTCGATTTCCACAGGGCACCAGGCCCAGATCTCACACACTGTGGTGTTGGGACTGTGTGTGGAATTTATACATCTTCCCGTCTTTACGCCTGTGGATCACACACACACACACATACACACACACACACACACACACGTATGTACACACACGCACGTACACACACACACACACACAAACACACACAAACATGCACACACACACGCGCGCGCGCGACCACACACACACACGCGCGCAAACTTATACACATACACACACACACACACTTACACACACACACAACGGACTACCGACTGGAAGGTTGTGGGTTCGAATCCTCACCAGTCCCTTCAAAAATCATTGTGGGATTTCTCGGCTCTAACCAGTTCCTACCCAGAGCTGAGCGTACTACGGGCTCATTGGGAACACTGGGACCACACAGTCGAGTCTCATCCACTTCATGAATGCGTCATTGAGGGTGTTGCTCAAATCTTCTGACCAGCATCGCAGGTGTCTGTATCTCTCGGGCCTAACTGACGCTAGGATACATTATATGATAGTGAGCGTAGAGTACAGCCCTATCACAAAGTTTCAATCCCAGATGGAGCTCTATAGCATCATTCTTATCATCGTCATCAACATTATCATTATCGCATTGTTATAAAAAAATAAACTGTTCCAGCTTCTGTGGCCATTAAGGTGGCGTAGAAAATGGGACGAAAAAACAAAAAGTGAGTGATCTAAAATAACTTCTTGATAGGAGATAAAATCGTTTTTTTCTTGAAATTATTGGGAAATTTCAGTTTCTTTTCTTCCTGACCCAATTTTTGTCAATGTTCAGTCACTGTCATTTTCATTCACCTCGTAACCCCATTTTAGTCACACTGTCGCCATCAGTAACTACTGTCCCATTTTAGTCACACTTCACCATCAGTAACTACTGTCCCATTTTATCACACTGTCACCATCAGTAGCTACCGTCCCATTTTAGTCACACTGTCACCATCAGTAACTACTGTCCCATTTTAGTCACACTGTCACCATCAGTAACATTGTCCCATTTCAGTCACACTGTCACCATTGGTAACTACTGTCCCATTTCAGTCACAATGTCAGTAACTACTGTCCCATTTTAGTCACAATGACACCATCAGTAACTACTGTCCCATTTTAGTCACACCAGTAACTACTGTCCCATTTTAATCACCATCGGTAACTACTGTCCCATTTTAGTCACTGTCACCATCGGTAACTACTGTCCCATTTCATCACACTGTCACCATCAGTAGCTACTGTCCCATTTTAGTCACATTCAGTAACTACTGTCCATTTTAGTCACACTGTCACCATCAGTAACTACTGTCCCATTTTAGTCACAATATCACCATCAGTAACTATTGTCCCATTTTAGTGACACTGTCACCATCAGTATTGTCCCATTTTAGTCACACTGTCACCATCAGTACTATTGTCCCATTTTAGTCACACTGTCACCATCAGTAGACTATTGTCCCATTTTAGTTACACTGTCACCAACAGTAACTACCTGTCCCATTTTAGTCACAATGTCACCAGAGGTAACTACTGTCCCATTTTAGTCACACTCAGTAACTACTGTCCCATTTTAGTCACACTGTCACCATCAGTAACTTCTGTCCCATTTTGGTCATCACTGTCACCATCAGTAACTACTGTCCCATTTTGGTCACACTGTCACCATCGGCAACTACTGTCCCATTTTAGTCACACTGTCACCATCAATAATTACTGTCCCATTTCATGCGACGGTACTGCGGTTTAACTTTTCTCGGTTTTTCAGTTTCAGTTTCAATTTCTCGAAATGACATCTCTACGTTCTCGGAATGAATTCCATATGCACTAACGTCACAGGTGCCATGTGATGGAGAAGATCCAGATTGATCGCAGCACAAGCATTAAGCCTGCACATAAACCCATGAGCTGGCCAGGTCCTGAGGTCCTACCTAGACAGTTCCATAACTCTGGGATCGTAGGGGAGTGAGGTGGTAGAGACCTCAACTTTTCCCGTTGGCCAGCAGCACGAGGGCTGCGCCCATCCCCTCTTCTTCGATTCAAATTCACATTTATATTCACATTTTTTAAACCAAGACTTCAAGAAGGCAAGAAGGCTAATTGGTGGGACCTGGGAAATCAACCTTTCTTTCCAATGTTTTTTTTTTTTAACCAAGGCAGCCGGGCAATGCCTGCTCTTCAAGATTTTCAATTGCCGTGGGATCTTAAGCGTGCGCACCCAGAAGGCACATGGGTCCAACTCGTTTTTCGTCCCCTTCCGGACTTGACGTTCAGTTCGATTTTCCGGTCAAAGTGAGGAGAAAGGTCGAGGTTAGCACTCAAGAACTGCATGATATTGGCTCTGTAGAAAACACATCATTTTCATGATAGACATTTTTCGTGCGCGGATTTTCAATGAATGTATCAAATATCTTGTCATGAAATGTTTCAAGGCGAGCGGCGGAGAGAGAGAGAGAGAGACAGACAGACAGAAAAAGACATAAAGACAGACAGAGAGGAAGAGAGATCAGAGAGGGAGAGAGACAAGAAGGGCAGAAGACACATAGAAGACATTGACAGAGGGAGGGAGGGAGAGACAGACAGAGAGGGGGCGAGAGACAGAGACAGACAGACAGACGGAGGGGGAGAGAGAGAGAAGAGACAGACAGAAACAGACAACCAGCAGACAAAAATACAGAAACAGACAGACAGACTGACAAGAAGAGGCCTTGACTCAATGATGGTTTAAATGAATGTGGCCATGGTCCCTAAAATACTTCAAGATATACAGAGAAAGTCAGAGACAGAAACTATAGTGAGAGACCGTGTGTGTGTGTGTGTGTGTGTGTGTGTGTGTGTGTGTGTGTGTGTGTGTGTGTGTGCGTGCGTGCGTGCGTGGTGCGTGCGTGCGTGCGTGCGTGCGTGCGCGCGCGTGGTGCGTGCGTGTGTGTGTGTGTGTGTGAAAAAATGGACAGTGAGGGAGAGAGAGGGCGAGAGAGAACAACGAGAGTAAGCGAGCGAGAGAGAGACAGACAGAGAGAAAGAAAAAAGAGAGAGTGAGGGGAGAGCGAGACAGAGGGAGAGACAGAGACAGACAGACAGACAGACAGACAGACAGACAGACAGAGACAAGAGATAGATAGATTACCATTGCCGTCTATAACAAGTGTATTCTCCTCACAATCCGAGTCCTGGGTACACAGTGCATCTGGAATGTTTGGATCCTGTAAAAAAATCACCATTGTCATCATCATCATCATGGTCAAGATTATCATTAATATCACCACGGTCACCATTATCATCGTTATCCTGGTAACCATCATCATTATCATCGTCACGGTCAAAATCGTAGTCATCATCATCACGGTTACCAATATCATCAGCATCAGCATCATGGTCATGATCATAATTAAGGTTATCATTACTACTGTCATCATTATGGTCATAGTCATCATCACAAGAGTATCATCATCATCATCATCATTATCACCATCCCCATCATCATAGTAACAGTCATTATGGTTAACATTATCATCATCATCGTGGTCAAGTCGTCATCATGGCTATCATCACTATTTATCATCGTCGAAGTCATAATCATCATTATCATTATTCATCATAGTCGTCATCATCATGGTTTTCAGTATGATTATCATCATCATCATATTCATCATCTTCTTCATCATCATCATGGATATCACTGTCATCAACACAATCGTCATCGTCATGGTTATCATTATCACCAAGCATATGCCACGTTTTCCTAGTGGCATGTTCTATGTGTCAGAAGAGTTGTTGAGGTTGCATAATATCTTTTTTGTTGTTGTTGTTTTGAGGATCATCGCACTCTGGGAAGATAGTTCTTCAATGTTATATAGAACTAATAATGTTATACGGTTGTAAGGCGTGGACAGTCAACAAGCAAAGCCAGAACAAGATTGAGGCAGCCGAGATGTGGTTTCTAAGTAGAATAATGTTGAGAGTTCCATGGACAGCACAGAAAACAAACGAGACAGTCTTGATGGATGCAGACACAAGGAGATCATTCAAAGATTAGGAAAAGACAGGCAACATTTATAGGTCATTTTATGAGGAAAGTGGAATTAGAGCACCTGGTCACAACAGGAAAACTGGAGGGAAAGAGAGCACCAGGTCGACCCAGGGAAAAAAAATATTGGACGGACTTGCAGAGTGGCTGAGGACAGATAGGGTGGAAGATGTGCTTGCGGCAACAAGGGATAGATGCATATGGAGGGCCATAATTGCCAACGCCATGTGGCAGGGCATTTGATAATGATGATTGCACTCAGTTTATCTTTGTGCTCACCTTTTTTTTTTCTTTTTTTTTTTTTTGGGGGGGGGGTCTCATTTTCTACGCCATCTTCAATGGCCACAGAAGCTGGCAAGGTTTTGTTTTTTTTACAATGCAAAGATTGATGTCGATGAGGATGATAATCATGATGCTTTGAAGTTCCATCTAGGATTGAGACTGCGTGACAGGGCTGTACTCTACGGTTACTATCATAATAATTATATCCTGCGTCAACCAGGCCCGAGAGATAGACACCTGCGGTATTGGCCAGAAAATTTGAGCAACGCCCTCAATGACGCATCCGTGAAGTGGATGAGACTCGAAATGTGTGGTCCCAGTGTTCCCAATGAGCCCATAGCACGCCCAACTCTGGGTAGGAGCCGGTTAGAGTCGAAAAATCCCACTATGATATAGTTTTGAAGAGACTGACGGGGATTCGAACCCGCAACCTTCCAGTCGGTAGCCCGTTACCTCAACCACTATACCACGGCCACTGGTGAGCCTGCATAATGTCTGTCTGGCAGCACCTAAAGGGTGATAAACTGAGCGTACTCTGGAAACGGTACCCAGGGCAGTTTGTAGCTGCATGTCCAAGGGCGGGATGTTGGCTACATTCTGAGTGTAAAAAGGATCCTTCGTGCACGTACCTCATCACAAACGGACTGCTCTTGTACAGGTGTGACCTGAAAACTCGTGATAACGTAAATGCTCCGTTCTCCTGTAAGCACCACACACAACACCCACACACACAACACACACACACACACACACACACAACACACACAACACACACACACACACACACACACACACACACACACAACACACAACACCACACACAGTTTTACGTACGTACACCAACGCGTGCGCGCACACACACAAACACACGTTGCCATGTATATTACAAAACATTCAAAGGAGAATTTCCCTTGAAAGTTCCGAAATCAACAAAACAAAACAAAAAACAAAAAAACGAAAAAAAAACAAAAAACAACAAAAACAAAACAAAACAAAATAAAAAACCCGGCGTATTTCCTGTCATTTTGGATTCTTCCAAGGTTCCTTTTTTCCCCGGAGGGCCTAGATGTTTCTCGAATATAAAATGATGTAAATACTCAAAGAGTCCACGTATGGATTTGGTCCAATGTGTTCTTTTCTCATCCATGTCTTTCCACGAAAGATTTGGACTGAAGTGGTTTACGATTTAAACTGAAATGAACGAGTCACGCAGTCCACATGTTAAACACTACTCAATAGGAGCGGTGTTCTTCTGTAAGATCCTAGTATATAATAGTATGAAATACATGCTGTTCACAAGTTAAAGCTGTTATCAACTATTACTGTTATTTTTGTTTAAAGCCCAGCTGACTGCGTAAAACCTTATCAGGGCTATAACCCATTTGAAAACATGCTAATTCAACAAGGGGAAAAAAAAAAGAAAAAAGAAAAGAAAACTAAATACACATATCAAGGCATTCGCGCACATATCTAACGAAATACCCTGACGTTGACCACTCCGTCCAATTTATTGCGCAGGGGATTTAAAACACATACCTGAATACAAATTTAAACAGAACTGAGGACACTAAAAGTAAAACATACATAAAAAACGGGCCTAAATTACCTAAAATTGCTTCCACATATCTCACTTCCCTAGAGCCCAAACTGCACTGAAATATCTGTACCCAATTATCAATCCTAAGAGAAAGTATGTCAGACTTTATCGAACACATACAAGACAACGGACCAGGAGGGCAGAAAGGAAGAAATGACAGAAAGCTAAGATACAAGGTAGAAACAAAGAGAGTGACAGAAGAGAGGAAATTTCTAGGAGAGAATTTCCAGAAGGTTGGGATACCGTTTATACTTAAAAAACTCCTGGGATCCCCACGGGGTGGGGGTGGCGAGTAGTTGAAGCCAGCTTAGAACACTCGCCACGGTATGTCTGCCTAGACTTTTTGGTATGATGCTCAAAGTTAAGGCTAGTTTAGAACATCATACCAGAAATCTTGGGAGACACTATGGTGTGTGGTCACACTGGGCAATGCTGATGCAGAAATTAAACTACTCATGGAGCCCCAAAGCTGCAACCCAAAGATGTAATCAGGTACACGGATGGCTCAGTCACCAATAACAAATCAGGATGGTTGTTTACTGTTAAACAGAACGGAAACACTATACATGAAGAAAATGCCTCCTGTACATTACAACTTCCAGTATGACAATGGATACAGAGGTACATGAACAAAATGCTACATATACTTCACAACCTCCAGTATAACAATGGAAAATTGAGGTAGTCACGCATGCGCTAAATCAATGGGTTAACTTCATTCGACGATGAAATGAGCTTTCAGTTTCAGTTTCAGTTCAGCTTCTCAAGATGACGTCTCCGCGCACGGAATGAATTTCGTATGCACTAACGCCACAGGCGCCATGTGATGGAGAAGATCCAAAACGATCACGGCAAAAGCCTTAAGCTGCACATAAACCCACGAGCTGGCCAGGTCCTGAGGTCCTACCTAGATAGTTCCATAACCTTGGGGTCGTTGGGGAGTGAGGTGGCAGAGACCTCAGCCCTTCTCGGACCCAGCACCACGAGGGCGGCGCCCATCCCCTCACCCTCGCTTCAAATCTATATTCATATTTACATTTTTTTACCAAGACTTTAGAAAAGCAAGGAGGCTAACTGGTCTTCAAGGGGTGGGACCTGGGAAATCAACCTATCTCGCCAATGTTTTATGCCAAGGCAGTCGGACAACTGCCCTGCTCTTCACGATTTTCAACAGACACAAGAAGATCATTAATAAAGAAGATCAGGAAAAGACAAGCAACATTTATCTTATAGGCCATTTTACGAGCTGAGGGAAATTAGAGCGCCTGGTCACAACAGGAAAGCTGGAGGGAAAGAGGGCACCAGGTAGACCCAGGGAGAAAATATTGGACGGACTTGCAGAGTGGCTGACAGAGGGGTGGGAGATGTACTTGCAGCGACAAGGGATGGATTTATATGGAAGGCCGTGATCGCCAACACCATGCGGCAGGGCACATGATGATGATGATGAGTTGGTAGAGCCATAGACTCAAGATTTGACATCCCAGCCTGCAACATTAAAAACTGGCCTTTGTTCGCTACCCATCTTAATTGCTTCCATCATTCTGATGGTGTCTGCTTATTGGTGTTCGATAAGTCCCTTCTTCCCGGACCCCGTTTTGAGCAGGCTCAGAAAATCTGTCAGATAATTGCTGTCAGATTTGGGTGGAACGCATATGGAGCTGTCCGAGCGCAGTGAATCCCTCTTGAAATAAGTCCAGTAAAGGATATGTTACTCATCAACCCTGATGACTCGATTCTTCATGAACTGCAGCTGGCGTGACTGATGTGGCCATGATTGAATGAGATGTGGTGGAATAGATGCAAAATGATTATGGCAAAAGCCTTAAGCCTTCACATTAAACCATGAGCTTGCCAGGTCCTGATGTCCTTACCTAGCGTGTATATTCTGTATTTTATAGTTGTATCAGTCTGTCCATTGAGCAATCTTGACTATGTTATAATGACACGTGTATCCGCGTATCTCATCTTTAAAGAAATCAAAACAACTACTAAATGTATACTTATCCCACTAACGTCTCGTAAAATCAACAGAAAAACAAAAGAAAAGAAAACAAAAAGCAATGAAACCGTGACTAACTTAAAGGCATGCAAATCGCACACGGCAAACATTCCACAAACAAACTCAAAAACAGTGACAGCTTTCACCGGTCTATGGCTGTCTTTTCCATTTCTTCACCTTGCTACATCTGAAAAGAAGTGTTACTCTCCTTTGACACGATCTTTTTCCTTGATGTATGGCTTGTCCACCGCTCACATTAAAATTTTGACCCTTACGGTGGTGAACAGACTAACCGATTAGTAGACGGAAGAATATATGTAATATGATGAATTTTCATTGCTTATTAAGTCGTACGTCTTAGTCTAGTTTTCATGTATATTTTTAGCATATTGGTAGGGGTTGACAAGGGGAGTTGAGTGGCAGAATGGATCAGACGTTCCCCTTCCAATAACCAAACTCGAAGTTCCAGGGTTCATTCCCCATAGAGGCTCGACTTTTCTCCTCAGTTTGACCAGAAAATCGAACTGAACGTCTTGTCCGTCGGAAGAGGACGATAAACAAGTCGGACCTGTGTGCCTTCTGGCTGTGCACGTTAATGATCCCACGGCAGTTGAAAATCATGAAGAGCAGGGCATTGCCTGGCTGCCTTGGTATAAAACGTCGGAGAGATATGTTGATTTCCTCTTGAAGACCAATCAGCCTTCTTGTCTTTCTGAAGTCTTGGTAACAAAAAAGATGTGAATATGAATATGAATTTGAAGTGAGGGAGAGGGGATGGGCGCTGCCGTCGTGGTGCTGGCCCCGGGAAAAGTTGAGGTCTCTGCCACCTCACTCCCCTACGACCCCAGGGTTATGGAACTATCTAGATAAGACATCAGGACCTGGCCAGCTCGTGGGTTTATGTGCGGGTTTAAGGTTCGTGCCGTGATCATTCTGGATATCTTCTCCGTCACATGACACCTGTGGACGTTAATGCATATGGAATTCAATCCGAGCGCAGAGACGTCATCTTGAGAAACTGAAATTGAAACTTGCTTTACGTGGTCTGCCCTGTCACTCATGCTTTTTGTGACGCGCTTGTTTTTTGTCAGTCACCTTAGGTGGGATCATGTAGTCGGCATTGTCCCAGATCCTGTCCTTGACTTCTCCATCTTACTCCTGTTGAGAAAGGTTAGGCCATGCAGCTTGGTGGTGACGGCACTCTCCACAGGACTAAATTCCTGATAGCCCTTTGTGTAACATATGTACCTGAAAACATCGCATAGTCACAATCATTATCACCATCATCGTATCACCATCACAGTAGTTGTCATCGTTGTCATCATCAGCATCAGCATTGTCGTTGTCTTTATCGGGGAAGAACATACACACACATATAAATTTTGCCAGGCAACTCCTTGGTTGCCACGAATGGCGTTTTAAGTGCGCAATATGTATATTCTGTGCATAGTCTACTGGTTCATTCGTGTAGATTTTCGAGTTTAAAGTTTGTAGTTTGTTCAAGAGGGAGTCACTGCACTCGGAAAACTCTATATGCGCTCCACCTCAAATTACCGACAATTACTGACAGACTTCTGATGCCTGCGCAACACCCTATGCGCTGACAAGGTCTCGAAATAAGTAAATGGGGAAGAAAGGGATCTAGATGAAAAACATTAAGCTGACACCACCAGAATGATGTAAACATTAAGACGGGCAGCAAACAGGCCAGTTTTTAATGCTGCTGGCTGGGATTGAACTCAAGGCACTAGATCTTGAGTCCATGGCTCTGCCAACTAGCCCACGTTAAGAACATGTATCGACTGGGAAACGAACCCAGGTCACCCGCGTGGCAGGCGAATATTCTAATAATCACAATATTTATATAGCGCAAAATCTTGATAAAATCAAATCTAAGCGCTGAAAGACACACACGCACGCACGCACACACACGCACGCACATACACACACACGCATGGCTATAAATGGGGAGAAAGAATAAAAGCAATGGAAAATTATAGAGAGCATATTATATACAATTATGTATTACAACGTGATTCCCCTCCGAGTGGAGACAGGCTGCAGAGGGGGTTCAGTGAGGTCAGGATTTTATGCAGGGGAGAAAAGGTGAGTTTTGAGAGTCGGACTTGAAGGAGACAAAAGTAGGTTGCTGACGGACTGAGAGAGGAAGTTTGTTCCAGAGAATGGACCAGAAACAGAGAAGGTCGTGGACCCATAGGTATTGAGCTTAGTGCGTGGAAAGCGAAAAGTCAGAGGATCGGAGGCACGGGTACGTGAGGGAACATAGATCTCAAGTAGGCTTGACACGTAATCAGGGGCTGCGTTATTGAGGCTTTTGTAGCACATGGTGTCTAGTTTGTACTGTATGCGCTTTGATACAGGAAGCCAGTGAAGTTGTGCCAGCAGAGGAGATATGTGGTCAGCTTTTTTCTTTTTGAATACAAGGCGTGCAGCATTGTTTTGAATGCGCTGTAGGATGGGAATGGTGGAGGCAAGAAGACCAGACAGGAGTGAATCGCAATAGTCAATGCGAGACATTATGAAGGAGAGAACGAGTTTTGCAGTTGTTTCGACAGAGAGATACTTCCTGATCAGGCTTATACGATGGAGGTGATAGTAGCAAGATCTGGCAGTTTGAGAAACAAAGTTGTTCATGGAGAGGGTAGAGTCAAGGCAGACACCAAGGTTTTTAGCTGAATCAGAAATTGGGACTGATGTGTTACATAACGGGAGAGAAAGAGGAGGCAGCTGAGAAAGTTTCTGACGGGTGCCAATGAGGATAGCTTCTGTCTTGTCGTCGTTAAGCTGAAGTTTATTGTATGTCATCCAGTTCTTAATGTCCGAGTAACACTCAGTGGTGCGAATCAAGAGGCGCTGTATATTGTCAGGTGAGTCACTGTCTAGAAGTTGGGTGTCATCAGCATAGAAGTGGTGTTTTATAGAGTGGAAGTTGATGATGGTGGACAGGGGGGAGGTTAAAGAGTGAAAGGAACAGGGCCAAGGACAGATCCTTGTGGAACACCACAGGTCAGGTATGCAGGTTGAGAGTTAGTGCCATTGATGAGAACAGTTTGTTTTCTGTTTGATAGATATGAAGTGAACCAGCACAGAGCAGTGTCAGAGATGCCAAAAGTATGATGGAGTCTAGAAAGGAGAATACCATGATCAATGGTATCAAAGGCTGCAGACAGATCAAGGAGTGTGAGGAGAGACTTTGCCAGTATCAGTTGCAAGGAGGAGATTGTTGAGAATGTGTAGTAGGGCAGTTTCAGTGCTATGGCACTGGCGGTAGGCTGACTGGAAAGGATTGTGGAGATTGTTGGCAGACAGGTGAGAGTTCAGCTGGTTCAGGACAACTTTTTCAAGGTGTTTTGACAAGAAAGAGAGATTAGAGATAGGCCGGTCATTTTTCAGTTCATTTGGGTCCAAATTGTATTTCTTGAGAAGAGGGTGAACAATAGCAGACTTGAAAGAATCTGGGACAGTTCCAGTTTGAAGAGAAGTGTTGATGATGTCAGTGATGAATGGGAGGAGAGTAGGGAGACAGTCGGAGTAGAGAGAACCTGGAAGAGGATCCAGTTCGCAGGTTTTGAACGACATGGATCTGATTGTGTTGAGAATTTCTTCTTGTGAGACTGGGGTAAAAGTAGTAAGAGGTGTGCCAGAGAAGGAAGGGTCAGGTGGGCATGGTTGACAGGGTGTCCTGTCAAGCCTGTCACGAAGAGTTTGTATTTTGGTGGTGAAATATTCTACCACTAGACCACTGATGCTACACAATGTATGGTGCTATGGTTTATTATAAAGTGCCTGCAGGCACCAATGTGTTATCATATTATTCAGACATCAGTATAATTTGTTGTATTTGTTAAATGAAAAAAAAAGGACTAATGAAAAAGGGACGATCAAAGTGGAAAAGCCAGATGTCTGTGACAAATATCATTAAAGACCATTTCAGACAGTCATTTGGTCACTGTGACCTAAATATGGGTCATAACACTATAAAGGGAAAAGGCCGATGTCTGTGACAAATATCATTAAAGACCATTTCAGACAGTCACTGTGACCTAAATATGGGTCATAACACTATAAAGGGAAAAGGCCGATGTCTGTGACAAATATCATTAAAGACCATTTCAGACAGTCACTGTGACCTAAACATGGATCATAACACTATAAAGGGAAAAGGCTGATGTCTGTGACAAACATCATTAAAGACCATTTCAGACAGTCATTTGGTCACTGTGACCTAAACATGGGTCATAACACTATAAAGGGAAAAGGCCGATGTCTGTGACAAACATCATTAAAGACGATTTCAGACAGTCACTGTGACCTAAACATGGGTCATAACACTATAAAGGGAAAAGCCAGATGTCTGTGACAAACATCATTAAAGACGATTTCAGACAGTCACTGTGACCTAAACATGGGTCATAACACTATAAAGGGAAAAGGCCGATGTCTGTGACAAACATCATTAAAGACCATTTCAGACAGTCACTGTGACCTAAATATGGGTCATAACACTATAAAGGGAAAAGGCCGATGTCTGTGACAAACATAATTAAAGACCATTTCAGACAGTCACTGTGACCTAAACATAGGTCATAACACTATAAAGGGAAAAGGCCGATGTCTGTGACAAATATCATTAAAGACCATTTCAGACAGTCACTGTGACCTAAACATGGGTCATAACACTATAAAGGGAAAAGGCCGATGTCTGTGACAAATATCATTAAAGACCATTTCAGACAGTCATTTGGTCACTGTGACCTAAACATGGGTCATAACACTATAAAGGGAAAAGGCCGATGTCTGTGACAAATATCATTAAAGACGATTTCAGACAGTCATTTGGTCACTGTGACCTAAACATGGGTCATAACACTATAAAGGGAAAAGGCCGATGTCTGTGACAAACATCATTAAAGACGATTTCAGACAGTCACTGTGACCTAAACATGGGTCATAACACTATAAAGGGAAAAGGCCGATGTCTGTGACAAATATCATTAAAGACCATTTCAGACAGTCACTGTGACCTAAACATGGGTCATAACACTATAAAGGGAAAAGGCCGATGTCTGTGACAAATATCATTAAAGACCATTTCAGACAGTCACTGTGACCTAAACATGGGTCATAACACTATAAAGGGAAAAGCCAGATGTCTGTGACAAACATCATTAAAGACGATTTCAGACAGTCACTGTGACCTAAATATGGGTCATAACACTATAAAGGGAAAAGGCCGATGTCTGTGACAAATATCATTAAAGACCATTTCAGACAGTCACTGTGACCTAAACATGGGTCATAACACTATAAAGGGAAAAGGCCGATGTCTGTGACAAATATCATTAAAGACCATTTCAGACAGTCACTGTGACCTAAACATGGGTCATAACACTATAAAGGGAAAAGCCAGATGTCTGTGACAAACATCATTAAAGACGATTTCAGACAGTCACTGTGACCTAAATATGGGTCATAACACTATAAAGGGAAAAGGCCGATGTCTGTGACAAATATCATTAAAGACCATTTCAGACAGTCACTGTGACCTAAACATGGGTCATAACACTATAAAGGGAAAAGGCCGATGTCTGTGACAAATATCATTAACGACCATTTCAGACAGTCACTGTGACCTAAACATGGGTCATAACACTATAAAGGGAAAAGGCCGATGTCTGTGACAAATATCATTAAAGACCATTTCAGACAGTCATTTGGTCAATGTGACCTAAACATGGGTCATAACACTAAAAAGTTTGCAACTAAAGTTTACATGAAGTGTTGCAATAATGCATACCGGAAAGCATTCTTGGGAATTCGAGGATGTGAATTTTTGATGCAAATACGAGGGGAAAAGTAGTTTCTGAGCATCTTCTCTAAAATTTCTTTCAGCCTATGCCTCTATTATGAGCTGTTTTAAACAATTTGTATGTAATACATCCACAAATTCATCTTAATCGTTGACCATATTCATTGTCTTAAATGTGTAAACTACATTCTGATAGTCATATAAGCCTAATAAACGTTTTTTGTGGTCGCGTACGTGATTTCATGTCGACCGGTTTCTCTGACAAACAGTATGACAACATGTGCATTTAGATTCATCATTTATGCTCGTGTGAGCTAATACTGTGAGTCAAACACTGTTGAGATTGGTCTTCGGAAAAGGAGATGCAGAGAGGAGAAAATGAAGATTTTCTAACCATCGAATAAATTCGTTTAAAACACGAAGAAGCCCTTCTCAATGAGTATATATAAGTTTTGTTTGTGGCCGTAATGCCTAAACTGTCTCTTCAGTAGATTTATGTATCTATCGATTTCTGTAAGTTCAACTTCTGTCGAAATGGATGATGCTGAAAAGCCACACTTGCGTTGGTCTTTAGTGATGTTCTCTTCGCCGCTGAGGCCAAATTCATCTAGCATCAGTACACACACATTTAGGAAGAAAGTCAGACATAATCACAGAACACAGCTTTTGTTCTTCGCATTATAAAGTCAACTTGCAGTTTCGAAAATATTTGTTTCTAAGACTGTAATTAAGAAGATTCAGATGATCTAGAATATCATTCATACTTAGAAGTTTCACATGAAATAAAACATGCCGTGGATTTTGGACAATGGTAGACGGTCAGAAGTGCAAAAGCCGATTTTAAACATGGTCAGAAGTTTCCGAGGCAGTGCTGTTCATACACCTTCCTCGAAAAGTGCTAATCTTATGCAAACTTTTTCACTCTTGTGTAACGCTTGAGTTTTGCGACTTAACTTCTAAGCTTACCCCTTCGCAACTCCTAACCTGTGCACACCTTTGATTAAAATTTGGTGAAGTTCCACCAATAAAGAGCTGAGAAAATCGTGTCTACACATTTATGTCTCTCTCTCTGTCTCTCTCACACACACACACACACACACACACACACACACACACACATTCCGTCCAATATCACTTATATAGTGAAAAGACGTTAAATCAAAGAACGAACACACACACACACACGCACGCACACACACACTCACTCACTCACTAATGAGTATCAACTCTTGACATTGCGTATTACAGTTGCTTGTTGTTATCATTTATGTGTGCATAATCGCACACTTTTACAAATACAACTGGTGTCTTGAGTTAATCATAATGTAGATCTATTTCTGTGAAAAAACACAGGGACAAACCACGCGCCTCTGTTTCATCTCTGCAAGTGAAATGCACGGGTGCACACACACCACACACACACACCGAGAGAACCTAAGAACCTAATGGAGCGTATGTTGAACATGAGCGATAGATCTAGATCTCTACTGTCTACATTTTTTTTTTGGGGGGGGGGGGGGGGTTGCGTCAGATAATGGCACATAATATAGTAAAGCTTTAGACAGCAACTATAGCTTACTAGTTGTAACTGATCTGAATCGAGTAAAAGACAATCAAAAGGCAAATTAGAACGAGATCTACGCTTACCTAAACCTGAAGACTGCACCTAGATCTATATGACAAACCGTTGCAAGAGAGAACCACGGAAAATGAGCCTCGATTTGTCTGGATGAGGTCGTCTGCTGTCTCATCTGGAAACACGAACAGGTACTGTTGCTTAAATGCAAACTTTTCATTAAAAGTTCGAGATCGTGCAACATTTCAAACGGCGCAATAAATCTCCAAAAACAACATCACCTTCTGATTCGTCGTTTTGCTTCGAAATGAAGACCAAAGACATCCGCCATGTTTGTACGCGTAATCATCAGGCCTTGACCTATTTTGTGTCTTAGCCCGGCGGGGAAAGGGGGAGGCGAGTTGTAACACAAAGAATGGGCCTAATTACACACCGCCTCAGACACTGCGCACAGAAAATGAAGTTTTCCCATAGCATGATTTCAATTCAATCAAAATTCGAGGAAGCGTTTTTAGATAGATATAAGAGCCAAAGTTGTTTGGGACCATATTACTCAATTTTCCCTTTCAGTGTTATTGTTGTTTAGACAGTGTATATATCAATCTATGGAACTGGAACCCCACTCTTCCGGCTGCGTTCCCGCTGCGTTTATGGCATCCGACTTCGGCTAACAAAAACACACTGTCATGATCATTGCCAAAACGGCGACGACCTTCGGCTGTTTGTTCGTTTGTCTTCACAGTGGGTAGAAGGAAAGATGACTCTGCAGTGGGTTTAACTATTCTATTCAGAAGTAGCTGAGGACATCTTGCTAACACGATTTGGGAACAGCAGAAAAAAAAGGTAGGGGGAGTAACTATTCTATTCAAAAGTAGCTGAGGTAATTTTGCTAACAATTTGGTAACTGTCGAAAAAAATAGAAAAGTGGTGGGGGATTTGGGTGGTGGTGGTAACTGTTCTATTCAAAATAGGTGGAGACATCTTTCTAACACTATTTGGTAAGTCGAAAAAGACAGAAAATGTGTGTGGGGGGGAGGGGGGGTAACTGTTCTATTCAGAAGTAGGTGAGGACATCTTGCTAACACAATTTGATAACAACCGAAAAAAAAAGTAGGGAGGGGTAATTATTCTATTCAGAAGTAAATGAGGACAACTTGCTAACACAGTTTGGTAACAGCCAAAAAAAATAGACAAGTGGAGGTGGGGGAGGGGGGATAACTTCTATTCAAAAGTAGGTGAGGACATCTTACTAACACAATTTGATAACAACTGAAAAAAAAGAAAAGTAGTTGGGGGGGGGGGTATTACTATTCTATTCAGAAGTAGCTGAGGACATCTTGCTAAAACAGTTCGGTAAGTCAAAAAACAACAACAGAAAACTGGTGGGGGGGGGGGGGGAAGGGTGTTACTATTCTATTCAGAAGTAAGTGAGGACATCTTGCTAACACAATTTAGTAACAGTCAAAAAAAAAAAGAAAAGAAAGATGGTAACGGTGGTGGTGGGTAACTTTTCTATTAAAAAATAGTTGAGGACATCTTGCTGACACAATTCAGTAACAGCCAAAAACAAACAAACAAACAAAAAAACAAAAACAAACAAAAAACAGAAAGGTGATGGTGGGGTTGCTGAGTTGGTGAGTATGGTGGGGAGTGGGTGTGGTGGGGGTTGGGTTTGTAACAAAGAAGAAGATTGTCTCATCCGGAAAAAAAAAACTGGCATTCACACACTCAACACCCAGCTTAAAACTCTGGGGGATAGATTCATACGGGAAAGGAGAGAGAAAGAGAAAGAAAGAGAGAGAGGAGAGAGAGAGGAGAGAGAGAAATTGTCTCTCCATTGTGAACATGAAACGCATGATCTCTTTCGTTCAAGTTAATAATGACGGTAATAATGATGCTGCTGCTGCTAATGATAATAATATGATAACAACAAAAACAAAAACAATGATGATAATAATAATAACAAGAAGAAGAATATTTATAAAACAACATTAACAACAACAATAATAATGATAACAATAATGATAATAACAACAATAACAACAATAATGATAACAACAACAACAACGATAACAATAATCACGTTTCGTTTACGGCGCCAATTCTTGACAATTCAAATCGAAGCACACGCACGCACCAGGCATACGCATACAATCGACAAAGACCACCTTACAATATTCAATATATATATATATATATAGAGAGAGAGAGAGAGAGGAGAGAGAGAGAGAGAGAGAGAGAGAGAGAGAGAGAGAGAGAGAGAGAGAGAAAAGACACAAATGTTGTGGCTTAACCATTCGTCCACAGTTCTACTACAGGTGTACCGTACATGATCCCAATAATGCACACCCGCAACGCGTCAGTGAAATATGAACTGGGCAAACTTCGTTCGTTATTCAGGCCTAATGGTGGCTTACGTACTCTGCGCTTCTACGTGTCGACCTTCCGCTGATCAAAATACTGCTGCTGCTGCTGCTTCCTCCTCCTCGTCCTCCTCTACTACTTCTCCTAACACTACTGCTGCTGCTGCTGTTGCTACTACTACTACTGATGCTGCTGCTGTGCTACCACTGCTGCTGCTTTGCTGCTATTATACTATTACTGGTGCTGTTGCTACTACTCTGCTGCTGCTTGCTGCTACTACTACTGCTGCTGCTGCTGCTATTCTACTACTATACTATTACTGCTGCTGCTGCTACTTCTACTACTACTACTACTGCTGCTGCTGCTACTTCTACTACTACTACTGCTGCTGCTGCTACTTCTACTACTATAGTACTACTGCTGCTGCTGCTGCTACTACTACTACTACTGCTGCTGTACTTCTACTACTACTACTATGCTGCTGCTGCTGCTACTTCTACTACTATTAGTACTACTGCTGTGCTGCTCTACTACTACTACTGCTGCTGCTGCTACTGCTACTACTATTACTACTGCTGCTGCTGCTACCACTACTATTATCTGCTACTACTTACTGCTGCTGTGGTGCTGCTACTACTACTATTACTGCTGCTGCTGCTACTATTACCACTACTACTATGCTGTTGCTACTGTTATCACTACTACTACTGCTGCTGCTACTACTACTACTACTACTATTACTGCTGCTGCTACTACTACTACTACTACTGTTACTGCTGCTGCCACTACTATTACCACTTCTGTTGCTGCTGCTGCTACTACAGCTGCTACTTTACTACTGCTGCTGCTGCTACTACTATTACTATTCACTGCTGCTGCTGTTACTACTTAACAACGACAACAACAACAACAATAATAATAATGATAAAAAGAAGAAGAATACATAGTAGTAATAATAATGATATTATATTATTATTATTATCATTATTATTATCATCATCATCATCATCATCATCATCATCATTACCATTGATAAGAATAATGATAACTATAAATAAGATTCATTCTTAGCCTCATCCCATGATTGGCATTCGAGGCGCCATAAAGTACACCTATGACATTGGAAATGAAATGGTTATATGCATTTTTCCCCATTTTCTTTTCTTTTCTATTCTCTCTCTCTCTCTCTCTCTCTCTCTCTCTCTCTCTCTCTCTCTCTCTCTCTGTATGTGTGTGTATGCGTGCGCGTGTGTGTATGCGTGTGTGTCTAAAAATCACTATGGTGAACATACATTAAATAAAAGATTCTTTCTTTCCTTTTCAGACATTTCGTTTCTATTCGTTCAACAGAGACTGAAAAAAAAATATCTGTAATCACGCGTCGATTGCTGAGTGTGTAAATGTAGACGGTAACGAGTGAAATGAAGAGTGGAGCTTTATTTAGAAGTGTGCAGTCAGTCTCGCCGGGTGTGACTCTGCCTTAAGTTTCAAAAGCCCGCCAACTCGCTATAATGTTACATGTCGGTTGCCTTATGATACACACGGATCTGGGACAGGACGTACGAAGCGTCCAGGCTGCCAGCAAGAAAGGCCTAGTTACACGCTAAAAGATTTTTTTTTTTTTTTTTTGGGGGGGGGGGGTGTTTGGTTTTGGAGTGCGTGTGTGTGAGTGTTTCTCTCTCTCTCTCTCTCTCTCTCTCTCTCTCTCTCTCTCTCTCTCTCTCTCTCTCTCTCTCTCTGTGCGTCTAGCTGTCAGCAAAAGGCTTAGTTATCAGCTAAAAGGATTTTTGTTGTTGTTGTTGTTTTGGGCTGTTTGGTTTTGGAGTGCGTGTGAGTGAGTGTTTCTGTCTGTCTGTCTGTCTGTCTGTCTTTCTTTCTGTCTGTCTGTTTGTCTGTCTGTCTGTCTGTCTGTCTCTCTCTCTCTTTATTAGCCAAAAGGAGTTTCTGGTTTTGGGTTCTTTGGTTTTGGAGTGCGTGTATGTGAGTGTTTCTCTCTCTCTCTCTTTCTGTCTCTCTCTCCCTCCCTCCCTCTCTCTCTCTCTCTCTCTCTCTCTCTCTCTTCTCTCTCACTCTGTACGTCTAGCTGTTAGCAAAAAAAGGCCTAGTTATTAGCTGAAAGGAGTTTTTGGTTTGGGGTTGTTTGGTTTTGGAGTGCGTGAAAAAGAGAGAGAGGTAGAGAGAGAGAGAGTGTGTGTGTGTGTGTGTGTGGGTGTGTGTGTGTGTGTTCTGTGTATGTGCCTGTCTGTGTGTGTGTGTCTGTGTATGTTTATGTGTGTGTATATATGTGTGTGCGTGCGTGTCTGTGTGTGTCTGTGTATGTGTCTGTCTGTGTGTTTGTGTGTGTATGTGTGTGCGTGCGTGTCTGTGTGTATGCAAGTGTGTGTGGGTGCGTGTGTGTGTTTCTGTGTGTGTGTGCCTGTGTCTGTGTGTCTCTGTGTATGTGGTGCGCGTGTCTGTGTGTATGCACGTGTGTGTGTGTGCGTGCGTGTGTGTGTGTGTGCCTGTGTGTGTGCGTCTAGCTGTCGGCAAAAGGCCTAATTATCAGCTAAAGGGTTTTTTGGTTATTGGTTGTTTGGTTTCAGAGTGCGTGTGTGTGTGTGTGTGTGTGTGTTTGTGTGTGTGTTTGTGTCTTTGTGTGTGTTTAAGCTGTGTACACAAATTCTGGTGAGTTTTTTTTTTAATTCCATACACGAAATTTGGTAGTTCTTTCCTATACTACTCTATATCGGTACATGAAGTTTGTCGTGTGTGTGTGTGTGCGTGTGTGTGTATGGTGTGTGTGTGTGTGTGTGTGTGTGTGTGTGTGTGTGTGTGTGTGTGTGTATGTGTGTGTGTGTCCGTGTGTGTGTGTGAGTGAGAGAGAGAGAGAGAGGTGTGTGTGTGTGTGTCCGTGTGTGTATGTGTGAGAGAGAGAGAGTGTGTGTGTGTGTGAGACAGTGAGAGAGAGAGAGAGAGAGAGAGAGACTCTGTGTGTGTGTGTGTTTTGCGCGCGCGCGCGTGCGTGATGTTTGTATAGTGTGTGTGTGTGTGTGTGTGTGTGTGTGTGTGTGTGTGTGTGTGTGTGTGTGTGTGTGTGTGTGCGTGTGGTGTGTGTGTGTGTGTGTGTGTGTGTGCGCGTGCGTGTGTGTGAGTGTGTGTGTCGGTGTGTGTGTGTTTGAAGATCTATACCAGAATTTTGGTGTGTGATTTCTAAAGCTCTGTAAATGAATTTGTGTGTGTGCTTTAAAAGCTTTATGCATAAATTTAAGAGTGTGTTTCTAACGCTCTATACATTCTGGTGTGTGTTTTTAAAAGCCTTCATTCAGTAATACGTGTGTGTACTTTTTTTTTAAAGTTTTATCATGACTTTCGGAGTTTTTTGTTTTTTTTAAAATTTTCTGCTGACATGGCTGTTATTGGCAGAAATACCCTAATGAGGCACCATTTCTGACTAGTTTTACAAAACTGAAGAAAAAAAAATTATTGATTTCACGGAGAAGAAATTCATATCTTACAAAATTTGAAACTTTTGATTTTCAGATGATTATTACCGTAATATTCGGGCTATTGGGCGCACCAGTATATAAGGCGCACCCACTAGATTATAGAAAAATCGAACTATATTCACACATAAGCCGCACTAGTTTATGAGCCGCACTTTTTCAATGGCCAGGTCGATCGCCTTCAACTCGCAGGCTGCTTCGTAGGCATTACGTCGCGTTTTCGGCATGAAGAGAGTGTACGCTTGAGCAGAGCAGATCTGAATACCGATCCAAATGCTTCAATGTGTGCGGATTAGATTTTAAACCGTAAACAGTTAACAGTTAACACTTTAGCATGGAGCTCACCAGAAAATTCATGAACGGTAAACACGATTTTGGTGAGTTAAAGAGAAGCTAAGAATATACGAGAACGTGCTCCTGGGATCGGGGAAAATCCGCAAAAAAACTGCATCGTTTTTTAAGCCGCAGGGGTTAAAGCTGGGGAAAAAAGTCACGGCTTATAGTCCGAACTTTACTGTACTACAGCTAATGACATCCTTTTTATGGTCATAGTGTGATGCATGTTGAAAATGGTATCCAACAATGTGTACGAAAATGATAGTTTCACATGGTACACAACTGACAAAAATGGTCCAACTCAACAATTTCTGAAGTGTCCAGTGTGTGTTTTTAAAGCTCTAGTCACAGTGTGATGCACTATTTTTGACTAGTTTTACAAAACTGGAGAGAGAAGAAAACATTGATTAGCCTAAAAATTAAACTTTTAAAATGTTTTCCAAAACAAGTGTGACTGCCCGCGTTCAAGCAAACAGGAACCAGAAAAAACACGAAAGAAGAATACGAACGCGTATTTAATACAATAAAACAAGACAGGCGCAAATTTTCGGCCAAATGGCCTTTGTCAAGCTTAAGATTACAAACAAACAAACACTAGATACAAAACAAAACAAAATGAGAAAAAGACTGAAACTTCCCTGCTGCTGTGTTCACATTTGTTGTATTAAATACTCCTTCGTATTCTTCTTTCGTATTTTTTCTGGTTCCTTTTAAAATGTTTGATCTGGTCAATCATGATTTATGGCTGCGAAGTCTGGACTCTCAGAAAAGCTGATTGCAAAAGAATTGAGGCAGCAGAGATATGGTTTTATCAGAGACTACTACGTGTCAAATGGACAGACAGAAGAACTAATGAAAGCGTCCTGGAAGAACTCGATACCACAAGAAAATTACCAGCAAACATCTACAAGAGAAGACTAAACTACACTGGCCATGTGTCACGTAGCAAGAACACGGACCTCATGGTAACCGTTTTCCTAGGAAAAACAGAAGCAAAAAGGAAGAAAGGCAGACCTCCAATCTGATACATCGAGATCATAACCAACATCAGTGGCCTAAATATTCAAGAAATTGTCCACAAAAGTCAAGACAGAACGACTTGGAGACAAGTGGCTCTGTCATAGAGTGCAGCAGCCAACACTGAACCCGGTGACGCCGACAAGTGAGACGTGGTTCGACCGAAATTATATATGTATAATATATATATATATATATATATTATATATATATATATATATATATATATATATATATATATATATATATACACATACATAATAATACATATTATCCTAAATATCCTAAAATGTTTAGAGTTGTCACTACTATGTGTATATATGATCATGCCAGGCTTGTCAATTACATTCAATTCTTTCTTGTCTGGAACATCTCAAGAACCCAGAAAGACACTAACACACCTCGGTTGTCCCATCTAGCCAAATCCGTATAAACACAAACACGGTCGAACATTTGTAGCCCCAAGTCTTGCTGACCATTGTCATGGAGATCATAGAGCATCTTTACTCCTTGACTCCGAACTCTATCCACTAACTGCAAAAAACAAAAACAAAAAAAAACCCTTTGATTTCCCTCACCCTATCCACTAGCTTCCTGCAGAACGCTGGTAGATAGGATGAAGGGATCAAAGGGTTAAGTTTTTGCTTTGCACCAGTCGCCGTGGTGTAGTGATTAACGCAATGGACTACCGACTGGAAGGTTGTGGGTTCGAATCCCCGTCAGTCCCTTCAAAACTATATCATTGTGGAATTTTTCGGCTCTAACCGACTCCTACCAGAGTTGAGCGCGTGTTATGGGCTCATTGTGAAGACTGGAACCACACAGTCAAGTCTCATCCACTTCACGGATGCGTCATTGAGGATGTTGCTCAAACCTTCTGACCAGCACCGCAGGTGTCTGTATCTCTCGGGCCTGGTTGACGCCAGGATATATTATGATAGTAAGCGTGGAGTCCAGCCCTGTCACGCAGTCTCAATCCTAGATGGAACTCCATAGCATCATGATTATCATCCTCATCGATATCATCATCATTGCATTATAAAAACTGTTCCAGCTTGCTGCAGTCATTAAAGGTGGGTAGAAAATAATTGGGGGAAAAAAAGTTTTTGCTTTGTTAACATGGTTGACAATGCAGGACGCTGGTAGTAGACAGGGTGCGGGAGTCAAAGGGTTAAGGACAGTTATGCATCCTTGTTAGTTTTCAGCCAATAACACATGAGTTCTGCATAGGAATTAAGACTCTGTAAGTTCTCACAATACAAGATCATTTTTGGGTCTGACTCCAACATTCAAAACACGTTTCATCGTAAACAACTGTAAAACCAAAACGGAACAAAAAATCAAATCAAATCAAATCAAATCAAATCAAATCAAACCAAACCAAATCAAACCAAACCAAACCAAACCAAACCAAACCAAACCAAACCAAACCAAACCAAACCAAACCAAATCGAATCAAATCAAATCAAATCAGGACGCGTGTTTAATTGTAACAAAATAAGACAGTCGAAAATTTTCGGCCAACTCTTCATCAAGCGTGTACAAAAGACTCCAAAGCATAAATGCACAATATTTAGCAGCGAAATAAGTGGAGAACTTCCCTAACTTAACGCTGAACAGGAAAAAATAGCAGATGTGTGTTCTGAAAGTCTATGAAACTGGGAAAACATGTATTTTACAATGTAAAAGCGGTCATGCCAAATTATTATTGTTTTTGTCCTGAGGACGGCTAGGGTCGCAATATTGGAAATTAAACATTGGAAATGAACAAACTAGAATGCACTATCTGTGGGAAACCCCCGTGGGAATGCCGGAGGTTCTTTCAGTATAAATAGTATCCCCCCCCCCCCCTCCCCACCTTCTGGAAATTCTGTGCTAGAAATTTCCTCTTTTCTGTCACTCTCTTTGTTTCTTTCTTCCTCCTTCGCTTTCTGTCATTTCTTCCTATCATTTCCTGCCTTGCTGGTCCATTCACCCGTGTGCGTTCGATAAAGTCCTACATGCTTTCTCTTAGGATTGATAATTGGGTACATGTTTTAAAGACAGAGAGAAAGAGAGAGAGGAATAATCAACTCAACTCACACAGTGTGAAAACGGCCACGCCTACCAACAAGAACCGTACACTAGACATTAGCGTTTCACCTGTGCCTTTGAAAAAGAGACAGACAGACATACAGACAGAAGAGAGAGAGAGAGAGAGAGAGAGAGAGAGAGAGAGAGAGAAGAGAGAGTGCAAACTTCATATTTCAAAACACTTTATCACTGAAGGTCAACAACATTAGAAACACCTAAAAGAGAGCATGCAGGACTTTATCGAACACATACAGGTGAATGGACCAGCAAGGCAGGAAATGATAGGAAGAAATGACAGAAAGCAAAGGAGGAAAAAGAAACAAAGAGAGTGACAGAAAACGCCTCTGTGTGTGAGTGTGTTTGTGTGTGTGTGTGTGTATTTTGCCAGTGAGAGAGAGAGGTGTGTGTGTGTAAGCAAGAGAAGAGGTGTTTGTGTGTTGAGAGAGAGAGAGAGAGAGAAGAGAGAGAGAGAGAGAGAGACAGAGACGAGACAGACAGAGACGAGAGAGAGACAGACAGACAGACAGAGACCGAAGAAGAGAGGAGAGAGAGAAAGAGAAAGAGAAAGAGAAAGAATAATCAAATCAACTCACACAACCATGCCAACGGCCAAGCCTAACATCAAACTCCAGTACACCACACTAAGGGACACGCTGTGGATGTTCAGCCTTCGCTTTTCTCTGTATGTGAAGAACGCGTCCAAAATGCTGTAACACATTTTCTTTTTTACTACTGCTGCTTCAGGTGAGGACAAATGGCAAGAACGACCAGAGAAAAACGCAGAGCTGCACGGGTTGTCGGCCACACGTCCAGACTAATTCACTAGCCCACCTTCTTCCTCTTTTTATAAGTGTAAGCATAGAGAAATAGTTGTCTCCTCTCTTTGGGTGTAAACAACCTTGATTCCGAGAAAGGGCCTCTTGACGCGAGTTTTTCGGAAAACTGTCTGCACATGCATGCATTGAAATTTGAAGGATGCATGTATTATAAGCCTCTTCTGTGTATTCTGCTTTCCAATGGTGGGTCCTTGAAGCGTGGATAGTCAATGGTTAATACTTGTGAATCTCCGTCCTCTGCCAAGGAAAGGCCTAACAGGATAAAAAGAACACACCTGTTCGTCTTTCTCTTTTCGTTCGTACTGGTGTGTGTGTGTGTGTGTGTTGTGTGTTTCTAATGTTGTTGACCTTCAGTGATGAAGTGTTTTGAAATAGATCTAGGAAGTTTACACACACACTCTCTCTCTCTCTCTTTGTCTCTTACACACTCTCTCTTTCTTACACACACACTTCTCTTCTTACACACACTCTCTCTCTCACTGGCAAAATACACACACACAGAGGGGTGCACACACAACACACACACATACGCGCACGCACGCATACGCACTCACACATACACGCACACACAGAGATGGACAGGGAGGGACAGACAACATACAGAGAGACAGACAGAGAC
>JAPXFY010000028.1:19952666-19985166 GCA_030674185.1 Monoplex corrugatus
TCATCATCAATCCACAGCATAACAGTCATCATCACACAGCAAAACAGTCATCTCACACCAGCATAACAGTCAATCACACACAGCATAACAGTCATCTCACAAAAGCAATAACAGTAATCATCACAACAGCAATAACAGTCATCATCAACACAGCAATAACAGTCATCTCACACACGCAATACAGTCATCAACCATGCAATAACAGTCATCATCAACACACAGCAATAACAGTCATCTCACAAGCAATAACAGTCTATCACACACAGCAATAACAGTCTCACACACAGCAATACAGTCTCATCAACACACAGCAATAACAGTCATCATCAACACACAGCAATAACAGTCATCATCAACAAAACAGCATAAAAAAAGTCATCATCAACACCAGCATAACAGTCATCATCAACACACAGCAATAACAGTCATCATAACACACAGCAATAACAGTCATCATAACACACGCAATAACAGTCATCATCACACAGCAATAACAGTCATCATCAACACACGCAATAACAGTCTATCAACACACAGCAATAACAGTCATCATCAACACACAGCAAAACAGTCATCATCACACAGCAATAACAGTCATCATAACACACAGCATAACAGTTCATCACAACAGCAATAACAGTCATCATCACACAGCAATACAGTTCCTTATCACCACGCAATAACAGTCATCATCAACAGCAATAACAGTCATCATCAACACAGCAATAACAGTCACACACACACAGCAATAACATCATTCAACACACGCATAAACCAGTCATCATCAACACACGCAATAACAGTCATCACACACAGCAATAACAGTCATCATATCACCAGCAATAACAGTCATCACACACAGCAATAACAGTCATCATCACACAGCAATACGTCATCAACCACAGCTATAACATCTCATATCACACGCAATAACAGTCATCATCACACAGCAATAACAGTCATCAACACCAGCAATAACATATCATCATCACACCAGCAATAACGTCATCATCATCACACGCAATAACAGATCATCAACACACAGCAATAACAGTCATCACACACAGCAATAACAGTCATCACAACAGCAATAACAGTCATCATCACACACAGCAATAACAGTCATCATCACACAGCAATAACAGTCATCATCACACACAGCAATAACAGTCATCATCAACACACAGCAATAACAGTCATCATCACACAGCAATAACGTCATCATCACCAGCATAACAGTCATCATCAACACACGCAATAACAGTCATCAACACACAGCAATAACAGTCATCATCAACACACAGCAATAACAGTCATCAACACAGCAATAACAGTCATCACACACACAGCAATAACAGTCATCATCACACACGCAATAACAGTCATCATCACACAGCAATAACAGTCATCACACACAGCAATAACAGTATCATACACACAGCAATAACAGTCATCACACACCAGCAATAACAGTCATCATCACACAGCAATAACAGTCTATCACAACAGCAATAACAGTCTCATCAACACACAGCAATAACAGTCATCATCAACACACGCAATAACAGTCATCATCACACACAGCAATAACAGTCATACACACAGCAAATAAAAATCATCATCTCACACAGCAATAACAGTCATCACACACACATAGTCTCCGCAATACCAGCATCGTTCCGTAAGCTTACAGATCGTAAACGCAATACGTCTCACAAAATCAACGATACTCTCTCACAACAGCATAACCTACAAGCATACGTAAAAAATACGCATAGTCATCCACACAGCAATAACATCATCAACACACAGCAATAACAGTCATCACGCATCATCTCAACACACAGCAATAACGTCATCATCACACACGCAATAACAGTCTATCAACACAACGCATTAACAGCAATCTCAACAACACATAACAGTCTCACACACAGCAATAACAGTCATCAACACACAGCAATAACAGTCATCATCACACAGCAATAACAGTCTCATCACACACAGCAATAACATCTCAACACACAGCAATAACAGTCATCTCACACGCAATAACGTCATAAACACACAGCAATAACAGTCATCATACCACAGCAATAACAGTCATCTCACACAGCAATAACAGTCTCATCACAGCATACAGTCATAACAGATAACAGTCATCATCACACACGCAATACAGTCATATCACCACAGCATAACTATCATCACACACAGCAATAACGTCATCACACACAGCAATAACAGTCATCATCAACACAGCAATAACAGTCATCACAACACCAGCAATAACAGTCATCACACACAGCATAACAGTCATCACACACAGCAATAACAGTCATCATCACACACAGCAATAACAGTCATCACACACAGCAATAACAGTCATATCACACAGCAAAACAGTATCAAACAGCAAAAACTATCATCAACACACAGCAATAACAGTCATCACACACAGCATAACATCATCAACAGATACGTCATCACACACAGCAATAACAGTCATCATCACACAGCAATAACAGTCACTCACACACAGCAATAACAGTCTATCACACACAGCAATAACAGTCATCATACACACAGCAATAACAGTCATCACAACACACAGCAATAACAGTCATCATACACCAGCAATAACAGTCATCATCAGCAACATCACACAGCAATAACAGTCATCATCAAACACAGCAATAACAGTCATCACACACAGCAATAAAGTCATCATCAACACAGCAATAACAGTCATCATCACACAGCAATAACAGTATCATCACACACAGCAATAACAGTCTCATCACACAGCAATAACAGTCATCAACACACAGCAATAACAGTCATCATCAACACACAGCAATAACAGTCATCATCATCACCAGCAATAACAGTCATCAACACAGCAATAACAGTCATCATCACACACAGCAATAACAGTCATCATCACACAGCAATAACAGTCATCATCACACAGCAATAACAGTCTATCACAGCATACAGTATCATCCACAGCAATAACAGTCATCATCAACACAGCAATAACAGTCATCAACACAGCAATAACAGTCATCATCACACAGCAATAACAGTCATCATCACACAGCAATAACAGTCATCACACACAGCAATAACAGTCATCATCACACAGCAATAACAGTCTCATCAACACACAGCAATAACAGTCATCAACACACAGCAATAACAGTCATCATCACACAGCAATAACAGTCATCATCAACACACAGCAATAACAGTCATCATCACACAGCAATAACAGTCATCATCAACACAGCAATAACAGTCATCATAACACAGCAATAACAGTCATCAACACACAGCAATAACAGTCATCATACACACACAATAACAGTCATCATCACACAGCAATAACAGTCAACACTACACACAACAATAACAGTCATCATCAACACACAGCAATAACAGTCATCATCAACACAATAACAGTCTCACACAAGCAATAACAGTCATCATCAACACACAGCAATAACAGTCATCAACACACAGCAATAACAGTCATCACACACAGCATATAACAGTCATCATACACACAGCAATAACAGTCATCATAACACACACAATAACAGTCATCAAACACACAGCAATAACAGTCATCATCACACAGCAATAACAGTCATCATCAACTTAACACTAACAGCAATAACAGCATAATCATCACACAGCAATAACAGTCATCATCAACAGCAATACACAGTCATCATACACACAGCAATAACAGTCATCAACACACAGCAATAACAGTCATCATCAACACACAGCAATAACAGTCATCATCAAACCACATCAGCAATAACAGTCATAATCACAACAGCAATAACAGTCATCAACACACAGCAATAACAGTCATATCAACACACAGCAATAACAGTCATCAACACACAGCAATAACAGTCATACATCAACAAACAGCATACAGCAATACATCAAACACACAGCAATAACAGTCATCAAACACACAGCAATAACAGTCATCATCAACACACAGCAATGACAGTCATCAACACACAGCAATAACAGTCATCATCAACACACACAATAACAGTCATCTCATCACACAGCAATAACAGTCATCATCAACACACAGCAATAACAGTCATCATCAACACACAGCAATAACAGTCATCATCACACAGCAATAACAGTCATCATCAACACACAGCAATAACAGTCATCATCAACCACAGCAATAACAGTCATCATCACACAGCAATAACAGTCATCATCACACAGCAATAACAGTCATCAACAGACAGCAATAACAGTCATCAACACACAGCAATAACAGTCAATCATCAACACACAGCAATAACAGTCATCAACACACAGCAATAACAGTCATCATCACACAGCAATAACAGTCATCAACAGACAGCAATAACAGTCATCATCACACAGCAATAACAGTCATCAACAGACAGCAATAACAGTCATCAACAGACAGCAATAACAGTCATCAACAGACAGCAATAACAGCTATCAACGACCAGCAATAACAGTCATCAACAGACAGCAATAATAGTCATCAACACACAGCAATAACAGTCATCAACAGACAGCAATAACAGCTATCAACAGACAGCAATAACAGTCATCATCACAACAGCAATAACAGTCATCATCACACAGCAATAACAGTCATCAACAGACAGCAATAATAGTCATCAACACACAGCAATAACAGCTATCAACACACAGCAATAACAGTCATCAACACACAGCAATAACAGCTATCAACACACAGCAATAACAGCTATCAACACACAGCAATAACAGCTATCAACAGACAGCAATAACAGTCATCATCACACAGCAATAACAGTCATCAACACAGAGCAATAACAGTCATCATCAACACACAGCAATAACAGTCATCAACAGACACCAGTAACAGACACTTTAACTAGTATATCTGCCCGTCAAGACTGGAACCTTTGATGCCCTCAACGAGTAGAATAACCGTCAAGACTTCAATGAGTTAATCAATCAAACTGCAGAGCTAGACCAAGTGAGATGTACCCCCAATAAGGAAACCTTCCAACTACAGCTGCCACCATGAACCACTGACACCAAAGATCCCAACTCCAATTGATCCTAACAGTAACAGAGAAAACAATAACGGAGAAATCACCACAAAATCAAGCATGAAGGGCCACAAAATCTGAAACAGGTTTTACAAGACTATGGTGGCTGATGATTTCATGATGAGGGGGATGACGAGCAACGAAGCTCTATGATGTTACCTTTAGGACTGAAAATGCATAACTGAGGAAATGACGGTTGACAATTTTGTGATAAGGAGATGACGATAATGCTCCTGTCGAGTTACACTCAGGACTGAGACTGCATGATAGGGCTGTACCTACACTTATCATTCATCATCATCATCAGGTGTCCTTGCCGCATGGCGTTGGCTATCAAGTATCATGGACTTCCATCTGTCTCTATCTCTTGTTGCCTCAAGCATCTCTTCCACTCTCTTTGTCCTCAGCCACTCTGCAAGCCCGTCTAGTAAAGTAGTATCTTCTCCCTGGGTCTACCTGGTGCTCTCTTCCCCTCCAGCTTTCCTGTCATGACCAGGTGCTCCAATTCCCCCCTCCTCATAAAATGGCCTACAAATGTTGCCTGTCTTTTCCTAATCTTCCTTATGAATGAACACTTATAATCATTTTATATATTTATATATTACACACACACACAACACACACACACACACACACACCACACACACACACGCTTTCACTTTTACAACCAAGTTTACAATGTCTGATATACACTGCTTGCACACACACACACACACACACACACACACACACACACACACACACACACACACATATATACACATGATACATGTTTTCAATTTTACAAGTTTACACTACTTACACACACCCACACACACACACACACACACACACACACACACACACACACACACACAATGCATATACGTATACACACACTGGACACGTCACTATGAGTACTGTGCCACACGTTTTGCAGAAAGCTGGTGGATAGGGTAAGGGAGTGAAAGAGTTAGTTATTCAACAAATACAACACATTTACTTAGAAAGACAGGTTATTTCTCTATCATCTTCTGTCCATGATGTTTCACTTCCATCATATTCTGTTCATGAGGTTTTATTTCTGTCACTTTCTGTACACAAGGTTTAAATTCTGTCACATTTTCTACACAAGGGTTAACCCTTTGACTCCTGCATCCTATCCACCAACTGCAAAAACTTAACCATTTGACTTCCTCACCCTATCCACCAGCTTCCTACAGGAAGCTGGTAGACAGGGTGAGGGAGTCAAAGGGTTAAGTTTTCGCTTTGCTAGCATGGTTGACAAAGCAGGATGCTGGCGGACAGGGTGCGGGAGTCAAAGAAATTAATAATTTTCTGTCACATGCTGATCACGAAGTTTATCAGTTTTTGGTCATGTCCTGTACTTCAGGAACCTCTGCTTGTACATGTGTCAGCTTATGCTGAGACAATCTGTATTTACGAGTAAATGATTTGCCACACTCACTGCATGTGTGTAACTTTTCTCCTGAGTGGGTCAACTTGTGTCTGTTTAAGGTGTTTGTCTTTGAGAATGATTTTCCGCATTCGTCACACTTGTGCGGCTTCTTTCCTGTGTGGGTGAACCTGTGACTCTCCAACTGGCCTTTCTGCCCAAAAGCTATTCCACACTCAGAACACATGTAAGGCTTTTTCCCCGTGTGGGTTTGCTCGTGTCTTTTCAAATTGAATTTAGTTCTGAACTCTTTCTTGCAATACGTGCACGGAAATGGCGTTTCTCCTGCATGAATCAGCTGGTGCTTCGCCAGCACGTGTTTCTGGCTGAAGGTTTTTCCGCATTCGTTGCACAGAAATAACTTTTGACGGGTGCGCTTAGGTACCACAAAGTCAGACGAATGATTAGCGCCTTTTCCACTGCTGACCTGTGATAGTTTGGGGGGGAATTGGCAAGTACTGTTCACCGCAGATGACAGGTTTTGTTGTGATGTCTGCTGATGCTGACCAAAATATACAGGCACATCAAAGTCGGATGAATTGTCTTTATCAGCAGCGCTTTCTGCGTCGCTGACGTCTGACGAATTCCTGCTGACTCTGTCACTGCTGTTTACTTCATCAGGCATTTCTTGACATGATTCTCGAGATGACTGATGACCATGATGATGACTACAACTGTGGTCTGCTGTGGTGTGATGGTCTGATGACGACGCTTCAGCATGATCACGATGATGATCACTGACATCTGACAAAGTTCTACTGACTCCCTTACTGCTGTTCATTTCACGTGGTATTCTCTGTGATGACTGATGATCGTGATGGTTATCAAGGCTGCAGTCCACAGTGTTACAGCCGTTTGATGATGACGCATCAGCAGTGTTGTTGGAAGGCATACTGTCCAAGAAGTCCTTAACAGCTGAAGTCATCTGCAAAAAGTATGCAAAATATGTTAAAGTATGCTTCTTCACCTCTTTCCTGCTTACGCCATGTCTACTACGGGACCGTTTTGACATGTCCATACGCCCGTAACCATGTCTGCTATGGGGGAATTTTGTCTTCGAAATTTCGGGGTAAAATGGGACATAACACTAAAAACATGGCCAACCTTTTGTGGACATGTCAAAGTGCAGTTTTTTCCCTTTGACAGTTCAGAGAATTGAATATTAGTCTAATTAGCATCGAAAAGTAACAAACCCGATAATGTGATTCAAGATGGCGGAACAACTGCCTATTCTGTCTCTTCCTCCACTGTGCTACATCGAAGAACTTATTGACTGTTGCAAAGGAAATCATTCACAGAGAGTCATAATACTTAATAATAGTAAGAAAACTTTTTTACCTGATGTATATTAAATACAAAAACCAAATTTTGCTTTTCTGTGTGGTTTTATGTGCTACTGTGTGTGTATGTATGTTCCTAAAGCATTTTTCTTTTTAGAAAAAGGCTCATAATATCAGCTCTAATCATACTATTTTTTAACAAAAGCAAATAACTATGACATCAAACCATAGCCAAGGGTATAAGGAAAAAATCAGGCAATAAACTGAAAAGGTATCTTATGAAATGAATGAGCAGTGAACAAATTACTGAACATACCGAAAAAAGCAAGATTTTGTCCTGGCAGACAGCAACACAAAAGGCCACAAATATGCCATGTCTACTACTGATGGACAATGCAGTAACAAATGTTCGCACAATATCAAACTAAATAAGGGGTTCTCAGGACCATATGTTTGTCTACATCACTAACACAATGTGCATAAATTATGATGGTATGATGCATTATTGATAATTAATGAACTGTTTATGAAGATGTTACAAATAAAAAATACACAAGTTTTAAAACTAGCTCATTGCTTGGAATGGTAGCATGTCATTCAGTGCCAACTTCCAAGTGTATATATATATATATCTAAAACAAAGAGACCCCTAGTTCAAATTCATCCGTATTCATTTCTCAATCAAAATTACTTCTCTTTGTCAGTCTTCTGGTCTTCATGTGACCTGCATTTGACAGACCCTCTTTGTGTTCTTGTGCTGGAATTGTAATTTAACATGGAAAGTACACAGTGGAGGAAGTAGGCTGTCTAGGGCAGGAATTCTGTTTGGTGTGTGTGTGTATGTGTGTGTGTGTGTGTGTGTGTGTGTGTGTGTGTGTGTGTGTGTGTGTGTGTGTGTGTGTGTGTGTGTGTGTGTGCTCATATGCATATTCATGTGTGCATGTGTACATGTGAGTGTGTATGCTTATATATATATACTACACGTCATTATTGAAGGGCCAGGAACGTTTTTGAGTCAATTTTTGAAAGGAGAAATAACCTATTTTCTCTTACTCTTTTCTCCAATTCGTTGCCGTAACTGAATGGATAAGAGCTCAGACAACATTGCAGTTTCCTTTTGGCACGTGTTTGGGGATTTGCCGATTTGCAATGGGCGGCCCAAGGAAGACAATTTCCACACGAAATTGTCGAATCTTCAGCAGGGTCTCTCTGACGACGCAGGCAAGGTAGCGACAAAATTCGCTTTGCACGTGCAAGGCAAGCCCTTTTTGAACACTACTCCAGCCAAAGTTGCCCGCAGACGAGGATAAAAAGGACCCGTTCTTGGTTCGTTTTAACCATGCTTGCAAGACGACGGATACGGATGAGCAGCGGGGGAGAGCCCTCGCTCTGCTTGATGAAGGCCTAGCGCAGCGGGAAGTTGCTAGACGACTTGAAGTGTCGCATTCCACAATCCAGAGACTGCTGGAGCGCTTCAATGAGACTGGAGCAGTCCAGGAAAGGCGTCACACGGGTCGACCCAGAGTAACGACAAGACAGCAAGACCACTACCTTGCCCTCTCCGTCCTGAGGGAAAGGGCATCCACTGCGGTGACCTTGAGGGGTCAGCTGAGGGACGCAACAGGTGCTAACATCAGCTGCAGCACGGTGAGAAGACGGCTACATGAGGCAAACTTGAGGTCACGGAGACCGGCCGTCCGACCCGTGCTGTCACCGGTCAACAGAGTGCGCCGCATGACCTGGGCCAGGGAGCACGTGACCTGGACAAGGCAACAGTGGGCCCGGGTCTTGTTTTCGGATGAGTCCAGGTTCACCCTGACCTTTAACGATGGCCGGGCTCGGGTGTGGCGACGTCAAGGGGAGAGGTTCGCCGACGCCACTGTCCAAGAGCATAACCGGTACGGCGGCGGGTCGGTGATGGTGTGGGGTGGCATGAGCCGTGGTACCCGGACCCCCCTGCTCCCCATTGACGGCATCCTGAACGGGGTCCGGTACCGGGACGAGGTTCTGGCGGCCGTGGCACTGCCTGCGCTTGTGGACCTTGGTCAAGGCGCCATCTTCCAGGACGACAATGCACCTGCGCATCGAGCACGCCTTGTGACCGACTTCCTGGAGCAGCATGAAGTCGTCCGTATGGCCTGGCCAGCGTGCTCACCTGACCTGAACCCAATTGAACACCTCTGGGATGTGCTCGGGAGGCGCATCAGGGACAACCACCCCCCACCGGGCACCCTGGCCAGGCTGGTCGACATCCTGCAGATCGAGTGGGCGGCCATCCCTCAGGACACACTCCGTACCCTTGTGGGGTCGATGCATCGGCGCTGTGAAGCATGCATCCAGGCTCGGGGCGGACACACGCGATATTGAAAACAGATTGGCCAAATCTGACACTTTCTGTTTTTTTGAAAAGGGGGGATGTTCCTTTAAATGCATGTGCTGTTCACTAATGGGTCATTGTGCTAATTTCTTTTTCCAAAACAGGTGTGGAAATGATGAAATAAAACATAGAATCAATTCTAAACATTGTCAATTATTTCAACTTAAAATTAGAGAGGAAGGAAGAAGTGGCCCTTAAATTATGATTAGGAGTATATATGTCTATGTGTGTATGCATATATATATAAAAAATGTGTATGCATATTTGTATATATGTCTGTGCATGTGTATATGTATATATGTATATGTATGTGTGTGTGTGTATATATATATATATATACATATACATATATATATATATATATACATATATATTTTTTATATATGTATATATACATATATATATATGTCTGTGTGTGTGTGTGTGTGTGTGTGTGTGTGTGTGTGTGTGTGTGTGTGTGTGTGTGTGTGTGTGTGTGTGTGTGTGTGTGTGTGTGTATAATTTTATATATATGTAACAGAGTGCCTTGCTCTGTTACGATCTTTCCCCATTTACCTACAACGCTCAAAGGCAACGCCATGTAGCGTGCTTGCCTAGATAAAAAACGCCTTGCATTCTCTTGGCCTAATTATACTGGTATTTCACAGCCTCTGCCTATCCATAGCTATGCATTAATCATTCCAAAGATCTAACCAGTACATGACACATATACATTGTAGATAACACACTGCTAAACAATTAGCAGATCTACAATGTGTACATGTACTCTAAAGCAGGCCTATGACAAGATTTTGTCGTCATCTCCAGTCAGTATTATGTTGTAGTTTTACAGAACGTAGAGGGGGCCGTCACTAATTTATGCTGCCTTTACTGTAGCATTATAGAACAATCGCCGTGTAATTGCCGGCGGGAACACTCAGACAATGACCGCAGGGCGCGTCTGTCTCAACCGCCTTAGGTATTTGTGGCTCGATAGCGAGCACATACCCACTCGCGAAACTGCCGGACAATGACCAGCGTCTCACTTGTGTGTACCGACGCGCTGCGTTAAAACTACACACTAAGTGATAATTGATTAATTAGGTGAGAACAACCAATCAGATCTTGCCATCTGAAAAGTTTGAGATTTGAAAATATGACCATCATGCTCTGTTCCCAGAGTACAAATTAACAAGGCGCATCATAGCGTGTGCTTTTCCACCGCCACTCTCAGTATTACCAGAGGTGCCCTTTCCTGCCACCACTCTTGATCTCACAGCAGGTGATCAACTTCATGGCGTTACTGTAGTAAGTTCTGGATTTTTATCACTTTATTATAATTTGTCATTTGCAGTAAGCTTAGACTTTAGTGTCTCTTTTTTCTTTAGCTTCTAGCTCGAGTCTATTGAGTACCGCACTAGATTTGCAGAATTCGCACAGTGAGAAAATATGTTTTGATCTAAACGATGTGCTATCTCACAAGATCTGTAGCACTTATCGTGGCGGCCACCATTGTGAAGATGGAACTGAGATTTAAATGTAATAACCACTATAGATTTAGCCCCTATTTTCATGTGGCTATTGTAGGACTGTGGACAACCATATTCTGCCAAAAGCCAAGATACAAGGCATTGTTGTGCAGAGGAAGAGTATTTTATACTTGACAAGGTTGTATTTTTACATACTGACATGATGACTGATGAAACACGTGCTCAGCTAATTGATCTGTTTAGTGTATCCCTTAGCTGATCAGCACCACTGATTTGATGACATGGTTTAATAGTAATATGCTATACTATTTTATTATCATTGTCTCTAGCACTTGATCTAGAATTATACTTAATCACATAGAGATAATGGGTAATAGATTACTCAAGTGTGTTGTTCTCTCAACACTGCTGACTGCTATTTGATTAGATGCTGTTTGTGATGACATAGTTCTCATTGTCAAATAGGCCTACTATGTCATCACCACTGAATATTAACTGTCTGAAAGCTACCAAGATGCAATGCATTATTGTGCACTATTTTATACTTGATAATGTTGTATGTGTGTACATAATGGTAGTTGATGAAACATGTGCTCAGCGAATTGATCCAATTGTTGTATCCCTTGTCTGCTCAGCACCACTGCTAATCATTATTAATATAGAATGTTGCTTTGATGACATAGCTTAACTAGTAATATGCTATGCTATTTTGTCATCACTATCTCTAGCACTAGACATAGAATTACACATAACTACATGGAGCAAATATTTAATGGATGACTCAAGTGTGTTGACTGCTATTCGATAAGGTAGACCCAATGTTTGTGATGACAGTTCACATAGTCAAATACTATGTCTGTCATCACTACAGAATATTAACTGTCCAATAGCTGCCCACTCAGATGTTATGTTACAACTAACTCAGCCCATGGCGGCCGAACAGCTTAATATGACTGTGCATTATTTTGCCAGTACATTATTGAAAGTCTACTCTATGCTAAGGCTATCGAACAAGCAGTATGGTAGTTTACCCTCAACTTATCAAAGGGTTACTCAATGTTTTGTCATCAATTAATTGTTCCATGTTTACAAGTGCTAGTGCTTTAGAGTGTAAATATCGACACCACATATTTTGGTATAATGTAGTAGTTCTTTACACAACATTTTGTTATCAATTATTTGTTGCATGTTTACAAATGCTAGTGCTTTTGTTTGTAAATGTAGACATCTTCTGTTAGAATGTAGTGGTTCACTCTTGTACATTGACATTGGTATTTCACAAAATGTGTACTTTGTCATTGTATTTATGAAACCTATTTTGTGTCTTACAGGCACTGTCTTCTTTGACTCCTTACCTGTCTCCTTCCTCGTCTTCTTTTCTCAATAATAAAGAGTCAAGTAGCGAAACGAGGACTTGTCTTTTGATTGAGAGACTTCCCTTTCTGCTCTGGATTCAAAGGACCACCACAGCAATCATCACCAAACCCCTTAACCCACTCATCCATCTCACCTGGCGCTGCGATTCATCAATATCATCATAATCACCTTACCCCCCTTAACCACGCGACCTATCACACCTGGCGCTATCGAGCATGGTCCAGATTCGGAAAGGGAACAGAAACAAGAAGACAGTGCTACAAGTATCAAGTTGCCAAACCATGTCAAACTCACAGCTTACAAGCTACCAAAGCTGTCAGGCGACGAAGGCACCTCAATAGTCGACAACTTTATCCAGGAGGCCAAGCTTTTTCTTCAGCTCCAGCCCCTGGATGACAAAGCAGCTGCCCTCTGGCTTATGTCATCGTTAGAGGGTCCAGCTCGTCGGGAGGTGCTATGGCAACCAACGGCAAGAGTGGACACTCCAGACAAGATCCTGAAGATCATCCAGGACAACTGGGGTGACCAGAGGGACTCCACAACCCTTGCTGCCACCTTCTACAACAGGCAGCAGGGAAAGGGGGAGACTGTCATTGAGTACGCGACTCACCTACGCGTACTCTGGATGAAGGCCAACCAAGCTGAAGAGGGGACATTGTCACCAACGCAGCTTGGGACGCCTTCGTCTGTGGTCTCTCCCCAGGCGCTCTCAGGAGGGATGTCCGGCGATACATAAGAGATCATCCGGACACCACCTTCGAGGGAGCCAAGATGGAGGCCCTGCGGTGGATGAGAGAGGACAGCTGTGCAGAACACCACCTGGCACAGCTGATAGTGGCCAACTCCAGCCCAGTCATCGCCCGTATGGAGGCACAGCTGGCAGAACTCGGTGCCAGCATAGACCAAGAACTCCAGCGGCGCGACACTGTGGCTGCGAAGAAACCACCATGGCAACCACCTCTCCACATTAGCCAATGGCGACCGTCACCACGGCAACAGCAGCCACCAGAACACTGTCTTTGGTGTGACCGGGCCGGCCACACTGAAGACAGATGCTGGAACCGGCGCCGGTACGAGAAGAGAGGCAAGCGGCGACGGCAGGCTGCACCCAAGAGAGTTGCAAGGTGAAGTGCAAACCCTGCAGTCACCCACAGACAAGCTGCAGGGCACAAGAGGAAGAAGCAGCATCCAGGCAAGTCCAAGCCTGCCAAAACTCCTTCTCCCTTGCCCCATTCTCCCTCTCTTCTTCGTCAGCCCTCCAAACCTGCTGCTGCCCCCAATCTCCCCTGTGCCAACCAGAACCTGAGTGCGGTCAGCACCTCTAGAGCTGCCGGTGCACGTCCTGTTCCAGTGCCCCGAAGACACCGTCGATCCAGAGGCCACCCGAGCCATGATGGTCAACGACAGGACCCAGCAGCACCGGAGCAGGTGACGTCTACACCAGCAGCTGATGACGACCTGCAGGTAGGCATGTATGTTTACCTGCGGGACATGATTCCTGGTTCCAGCACAGCATGGACCAACACCTGGTCGCCGGACCTGTATTGTGTGACGGCACGCCATCCCCAGCACCGTCACATCTACACAGTCCAGTCACTGGCAGGTGGCCCTCACCAGGCCATTTCCAGAATCCACCTCCTGCCAGCACCTGGGTCCATGCCAGACATGAAGCCACCACCAGACCCGGAGTCATCTGACCTTGAAGATGAGCAGTGGCTAGTCTGCCCACAGCCACAGCCAAGAACAACACAGTCCCCGGTGACAATAGCACCTGAGCCCACTGTACCAGAGCAGCCTACAACACCAGTCCCTCCAAGATGGTCAACATGTCTCTTGAGCAGGACGTAGTGAGTCATACCACAATGGGACAATGTGTTAATTCTTTTTCCAGGTTCTACAGACCATTGACATGGACAGATAATATCCGACCCAAATTTTGTATGTGTTTAAATTGGTAATCTATTTCATCACAGCTATGAACATCATATTTAGTCATTCTTTTAATTAGCATGTAGTAAGCATGCCATTCAACACTTGGATTGCCACATTGTATTTGATAATTCCTCTTTTTCACTCAGCATGTGCTAATGTAGTACACATGCCTTTGGAATTTCGATTGACATGTTAGAATGTAATGCTCTTTATATTTACATGTAGTTTTATACATTTGTCATTTTGTTTCCCGTAATGAATGTTTTGATGCATAGGTATGGCAAAGAGGCTTTAGTGAACTTATCAAATGCTACTTTCTTTAGCTTATTATGTCAAGGCATTTGCCATTTCAGTGTCTCATACTGTCAAGTATGATGACCAATTCAGAGTCTTAACTTGACCAAACGGTGTAACTGTCCTTTCGGAACTGAAATTGCAACTCTTCCAGTGTGCCCATGAATACCCTAGTTAATATACAAGTGGATTCCATACTCCACCATATTCATAGCATTTTACAATTTCATGAATTCTTGAGGTGGCCCTCAAATTTCAGCCTTCAAGAATTTACCCAATGTTCGCGCACCATCGCGGACGATGGTTTTCAAATTGGTGGGGGGAGGTGTAACAGAGTGCCTTGCTCTGTTACGATCTTTCCCCATTTACCTACAACGCTCAAAGGCAACGCCGTGTAGCGTGCTTGCCTAGATAAAAAACGCCTTGCATTCTCTTGGCCTAATTATACTGGTATTTCACAGCCTCTGCCTATCCATAGCTATGCATTAATCATTCCAAAGATCTAACCAGTACATGACACATATACATTGTAGATAACACACTGCTAAACAATTAGCAGATCTACAATATGTACATGTACTCTAAAGCAGGCCTATGACAAGATTTTGTCGTCATCTCCAGTCAGTATTATGATGTAGTTTTACAGAACGTAGAGGGGGCCGTCACTAATTTATGCTGCCTTTACTGTAGCATTATAGAACAATCGCCGTGTAATTGCCGGCGGGAACACTCAGACAATGACCGCAGGGCGCGTCTGTCTCAACCGCCTTAGGTATTTGTGGCTCGATAGCGAGCACATACCCACTCGCGAAACTGCCGGACAATGACCAGCGTCTCACTTGTGTGTACCGACGCGCTGCGTTAAAACTACACACTAAGTGTTGATTGATTAATTAGGTGAGAACAACCAATCAGACCTTGCCATCTGAAAGGTTTGAGATTTGAAAATATGACCATCATGCTCTGTTCCCAGAGTACAAATTAACAAGGCGCATCATAGCGTGTGCTTTTCCACCGCCACTCTCAGTATTATCAGAGGTGCCCTTTCCTGCCACCACTCTTGATCTCACAGCAGGTGATCAACTTCATGGCGTTACTGTAGTAAGTTCTGGATTTTTATCACTTTATTATAATTTGTCATTTGCAGTAAGCTTAGACTTTAGTGTCTCTTTTTTCTTTAGCTTCTAGCTCGAGTCTATTGAGTACCGCACTAGATTTGCAGAATTCGCACAGTGAGAAAGTATGTTTTGATCTAAACGATGTGCTATCTCACAAGATCTGTAGCACTTATCGTGGCGGCCACCATTGTGAAGATGGAACTGAGATTTAAATGTAATAACCACTATAGATTTAGCCCCTATTTTCATGTGGCTATTGTAGGACTATGGACAACCATATTCTGCCAAAAGCCAAGATACAAGGCATTGTTGTGCAGAGGAAGAGTATTTTATACTTGACAAGGTTGTATTTTTACATACTGACATGACTGATGAAACACGTGCTCAGCTAATTGATCTGTTTAGTGTATCCCTTAGCTGATCAGCACCACTGATTTGATGACATGGTTTAATAGTAATATGCTATACTATTTTGTTATCATTGTCTCTAGCACTTGATCTAGAATTATACTTAATCACATAGAGATAATGGGTAATAGATTACTCAAGTGTGTTGTTCTCTCAACACTGCTGACTGCTATTTGATTAGGTGCTGTTTGTGATGACATAGTTCTCATTGTCAAATAGGCCTACTATGTCATCACCACTGAATATTAACTGTCTGAAAGCTACCAAGATGCAATGCATTATTGTGCACTATTTTATACTTGATAATGTTGTATGTGTGTACATAATGGTAGTTGATGAAACATGTGCTCAGCGAATTGATCCAATTGTTGTATCCCTTGTCTGCTCAGCACCACTGCTAATCATTATTAATATAGAATGTTGCTTTGATGACATAGCTTAACTAGTAATATGCTATGTTATTTTGTCATCACTATCTCTAGCACTAGACATAGAATTACACATAACTACATGGAGCAAATATTTAATGGATGACTCAAGTGTGTTGACTGCTATTCGATAAGGTAGACCCAATGTTTGTGATGACAGTTCACATAGTCAAATACTATGTCTGTCATCACTACAGAATATTAACTGTCCAATAGCTGCCCACTCAGATGTTATGTTACAACTAACTCAGCCCATGGCGGCCGAACAGCTTAATAATAATATGACTGTGCATTATTTTGCCAGTACATTATTGAAAGTCTACTCTATGCTAAGGCTATCGAACAAGCAGTATGGTAGTTTACCCTCAACTTATCAAAGGGTTACTCAATGTTTTGTCATCAATTAATTGTTCCATGTTTACAAGTGCTAGTGCTTTAGAGTGTAAATATCGACACCACATATTTTGGTATAATGTAGTAGTTCTTTACACAACATTTTGTTATCAATTATTTGTTACATGTTCACAAATGCTAGTGCTTTTGTTTGTAAATGTAGACATCTTCTGTTAGAATGTAGTGGTTCACTCTTGTACATTGACATTGGTATTTCACAAAATGTGTACTTTGTCATTGTATTTATGAAACCTATTTTGTGTCTTACAGGCACTGTCTTTGACTCCTTCTTACCTGTCTCCTTCCTCGTCTTCTTTTCTCAATAATAAAGAGTCAAGTAGCGAAACGAGGACTTGTCTTTTGATTGAGAGACTTCCCTTTCTGCTCTGGATTCAAAGGACCACCACAGCAATCATCACCAAACCCCTTAACCCACTCATCCATCTCACCTGGCGCTGCGATTCATCAATATCATCATAATCACCTTACCCCCCTTAACCACGCGACCTATCACATATATGTATGTATACATATATATATATATATATATATGTCTGTGTATATGTAAATATATATATCTTACAATGAATGCTTGATTATGCATTGTACACATTTCAAGATGTCTGTAAATATGCATTTCGAAAATGAATACCCCCCCCCCCCCCCACACACACACACACACACGTCTAATATCACTTATAGTGAAAAGACGTTAAATCAAAGAACGAACGAACACACACACACACACACACACACACACACACACACACACACACACAACACAAACACACACACAACAACACAAGAAAGGAATTTTGTTTGGCCTAAGACAACATTGTCCTGAATGGATTAAAACTCTACTTCCATCCCTAATTCTAAAATTAATTTTTATACCAGTTGCAGTGGCTGGTTAGGGCAACAGACTACCAACTGGAAGGCTGTGGGTTTGATTCTCCATCAGTCCCTTCACAAATCACTGTGGGATTTTTCAATTTCCACTGCCTTCTAGTTCTACCCAAAGCTGAGCATGCTATGGGTTCACTGGGAAGACTGAGACCATACAGTCGAGTCTTATCCACTTCACGGATGCATCACTGAGGATGCTGCTCAAACCTCCTGACCAACACCACAGGTGTCTGAATCTCTTGGGCCTGGTTGATGACAGAATATATTCAGATTGTAAACATGGAATACAGCCCTGTCATGCAGTCTCAATCCTTCATGGAACTCCAAAACATCATGGTTAACATCATCATCATCATCATCATCATCATCATCGAATTGTGAAAACTATGTCCAGTTTCTGTGGCCATTAAAGTGATGTGAAAAATACAGGAGGGGGGGGGAGGGGGGGAGGGGAAAATATCAATTTTAATAAGACAAATCATTTTCGATATGACAAATCACTTATAGTTATAATGATAACTCAACAGATGAAAACAGAAATAAAAGAAGACATTAAGAGTGCAAATTGAACAACAGGTATGAAAAGAAGTGGACAGGAACGGAACTTGGCTAAACCATTTGACTCCCGCACCCTATCCACCAACCACAAAAACTTAACCCTTTGACTCTTTCATCCCACCCACCAGCTTCCTGCAGGAAGCTGGTGGGTGGGGTGAAAGAGTCAAAGGGTTAAATTTAATTTGCTGGCATGGTTGATCTTTCATCCACCATCCAGTTCCTGCGGAAGCTGTGGATATGGTGAGGAATCAAAGGTTAAATTTAATTGATGATGGTTTTACATGCAGGATGCGTGGATCAGCATGTGGAATCAAATGGTTAAACCTCTCCAGTGCCAAGGACATTATACCCTTGTATGATGAACTTTTATAGACTGGACTCAAAACGCATCTTGAGTCAGTCCCTGCCCATGAATTAACCTTGAACCTGCATTTCTATCCACCCTTGCAAACTTAACCCTTGATCCTCATCTATCCACCAGCTTCAGGAAGCTGGTGGAAAGGATGAGGGAATCAAAGGGTTATGTTTTTGCTTCGCTAGCATGGTTGACTGTGCAGGATGCTGGTGGACAGGGTGCGGCAGTGAAAGGGTTAAACACTGGCCTGTCCGCTGCTCATCTTAATGTTTCCATCATTCTGATGGTGTCAGCGTGTCAAAGAACTCTCTGCTCCCCCTTTCTGCTCCTCAGTTCAAGACCTTGCAGTGCACAGGGTACTGCACAGGCTCAGGGGTCTGCTAGATAATGACTGGCAGATATGGATGGAGCGCATATAGAACTGTCCAAGTGTGATGAATCCCTCTTGAACAAACTCCAGACTCCAAATAGTCTCCAAACTCTGATGATGTAGCATCTTGTTATTGATGTTGTTATTGTTGTTTAATCAAAGCCCAGCCGACTGCATAGACCATATCAGGGCTATAACCACTTCAAAACACAAAAATTCAACAGGAATTAAAAAAAAAAAAAAAAGAAAGAAAGAAAGAAAGAAAATTCAGTACACATATCATTGCATTCACCCACATAATCTAAGGACATGCCCCTGGCACTGACCACTCCAATTTATCACACAGGGGATCTAAGAAAACACCTGAATACAAATTTAAGCATACCTAGCTAAAGACATAAAAACAGGCATAAATTATCTAAAATTGCTTCCACATAACTCATCTCCCTAGAACCAAAACTGCACTTAATACATGTAACCCAATCATCAATCCTAAGAAAAAGTATGTAAGACTTTATCGAGCACATACAGGTGAATTGACCAGCAAGGCAGAAAATAATAGGAAGAAATGACAGAAAGCAAAGGAACAAGGCAGAAACAAACAGAGTGACAGAAAAGAGGAAATTTCTAGCACAGAATTTCCTGAAGGTAGGGAACTATTTATACTGAAAGATCCCTTGGCATCCCCACGGGGGGAGATGTATCATGCAGCATCTAGTTTGCAAACAAGGTATTACTACTGGTAATGGTATGTCTGCATCATGTCAAGATTTGTCTTACTTCTATCTCATGCTGAGGACTGATGAATAATGCCAAAACATAACAAAAGAAAGCTGAAATATGCAGGCCATGTGATCAGAAACACCAAAACAGATTTGATATCAACGGTCCTGCAGGGGGAGATGAGGTGAGGGGAAGAAAGTGACAACTGCACACCTCTTCCTTTCAACAACATCACTGAAGTCTGTGATCCTGGGATCCAGAAAATGGCCCACAGATGTCTCAATCATGTGACCTGGAGAAGACTTGTGTCAAGTTGTGATGTCGAAAAGATCCTAGAACAGTGAATCAGGGCTAAGATAAATGTTTGTCTTCGGAAAGGCAAAGAGTGCACTGAGGTTATTTTCACACTCTGTCAGTATGCAAGAAAGTAGCTGAATATGACCAAGCAATCTATCTTATATTTGTTGTCCAGAAAATGGCCCTTGACAAAGTCAACCGAAACAAATTATGGGTGGTCCTATAAAGCAATATTACATCAAGGGACGATTGTTAGATAACATGAGACTGAGAGTCATGTATACCAGCAGCAAGAGTGTAATTACATACTTTAAACAGACTCTCAAATTGGTTCCAGTAACATCCAGGGTCAGACAGGGTTGCTTACTCTGTTCCTTGCTCTTTATCATTTACATCACCACAGAAGTAGACCCAGATCCAAAAGTGCTAAACGAGTTATTATCCACTGATGATCAGACCAAGACAGACCATGATGAACAACAACAAAACCTATCTCCAAGATCATCTAAACCAACTCAAACTGAATGCAAGCTGCAAGAAACACAGCATGAGGATTAGCATTGGAAAGACAGAGGTAATGACAGTTGGCAGAACATCGGGAAAGCTGGACATAATTTTTATACAGATGGCACTCAGTTGAAGCAAACACCAGAATTCAAATATCTGGGTACCATTTTTACTGAAAATTGACAATTAGAGTAATCAAAACACGCTGCCAGAAAGCAAACGCTGTTAGCTACCAACTATCAACCCTTTTACGGCATCCAAGCATCCCCTTGAGCACCAAAAGAAAACTAATCAATCCATCTTCATCCCAACTCTCTCATACCATTGCCTGACATGGTCACTGACAAAACTGGTCATAAGGAAATTAGTAGCCTAAGAGGTGAAATGTCTGATGAGAGCAGCTAACAAAACTGACAGACAGGTTAAAAATGAGACAATCAGAGAAACAATAGGAGTCTCACCTGACCTACATCACATAGAAAAGCAGCAAATAAAGTGGTTTGGGTATACATGTCTGTGAGAAGACAGAAGATACCCACCAAGTGACCAATCAACCAGCCCAACGCACCTAGCCTATAACTCCAGATATTCCGGCATCAGATCCAGAGACAGACCATGGCTACGCTGGGGCCAGACACAGCAGAAATAATAGGCAGGTATAACATGTCGCTTACCAGATGTGCTAGTGTGTGTGTTGGGGGGGGGGGGACTAGGAGTGGGAGGAGTTAGTATAATTGACCACTAGGCATAGGGCTGATTGGGAAAAATGAACAAATTAATGTAAAGTGCAGTGAGTCTTTATTTATCTATGTGTAGGAAAATAGCGCTATATAAAAGTGGTTTATTATTATTATTATTATTATCATTATTACCAACGACAGAGCCTGTCTCTCCCCGTGACACCTGAAGCAAAAGTCGAAAGGCACAATGACAATCCGGGAATGAAAAAGTAAAAGTACAGTATCACGGTGCACACTACCGTAGCCATTCTAGGTACCCCCAACCCAGCAGCAAGTGACAATCGAGCACAGAATAAATAAATTACACAGAAAACGATCTTACTTTGACATTGACGGTTGTACGCCAGTTTGTAGCTGCCAAACGCATGCCTAGTGCTTTGACCATCACCATGCCGTAAATGTACACAGGAATTGAAACCGGAAGAGGAAGCGCTTGAAATGTTCGCTAAAGGTCAAGGTTAAGTACGTGAAATTGTCGTCTGCTTGTAATCTCGAAAGCATCTGTGTAAGGAATATCTTCTTTTTCTCTTTCTTTCTCACTTTATTCTCTTCTTTTCTTTTTTTTTTTTCAAGAAATAAACATAATGTTGTGGTCATTACAATCTTAACATATAGGTCTACATAGAAAGCTTTTTTTATGTCATAAATATTATCTCAAAGAAGTTATCACTGTCATGCAAAATCTGTTAGCATGGTTTATTTCTTTGACGTAATCATACATGAAAAACATTTTCTTTCTCAGTGCTGGTCTTCATATTTACACAGTTCGCCCAAGTATAAGACCAGGTTGGTGTAGAGGCAGAGTTGGAGTTTGTTCAAGAAAGATTCATTATATTCAGACTTTTCCCTGAATGCAGTCTACCAGAATTTACCAACATTTATCCGGCAGATGCCGTGAGTCTGTGTGAAACTCTGTGAGCTGGCAAGGTCTTCAAATATGAAGGGGAACTGGATCCATGAAGCACAAAATGCTTGGGGAATTAAGATGGGCAGAAAATTAATCAACTTTTGTGTTGCAGAATGGAATTGGACTGGACGCATGAGATCGTGGGTATACAGATCTACTAAAAGAGCCAACCAGAGAGGGGGGGGGGGGGGAGTAAGTAAAAGAGAAATAATGCCACCCAGCCCAGGCCATTTGCTTTCCAGTTCTAATCTGACAGCACACGTTCATATTATTATGAAACCAAACAGCTGATCAACTTTTTTTTTGCGTGTATTTAGTTTTGACAGTTTTCCGTCCCCTCACCCGTCATGTTTGTTTGTTTGTTTTCAACGTAAGATTATTTCATATAATCAATAAGCAGTGTGTGTGTGTGTGTGTGTGGTGTGTGTGTGTGTGTGTGTGTGTGTGTGTGTGTGGGGTGTGTGTGTGTGTGTGGTGTGTGTGAGTGTGTGTGTGTGTGTGTGTGTGTGTGTGTGTGTGTGTGTGGTGTGATGTGTGTGTGAGTGTGTGTGTGTGGTGTGTGTGTGTGTGTGTGTGGTGTGTGTGTGTGTGTGTGTGTGTGTGGATGAATGGACGGATGTAAGCCTGGGCAGTGTAATATGGAAGACAGGCTGTTGCCCATGCCCTCTCCACCTCGCTGACAGATCCAAAGGAACAGCAGGGCTGTTACGTTTTGGTGCCAACGCGGCCGCAGGAGCTGCCGGAAAGTGACAAAGTTTGCCATCCAACCGCCTTAGGGGCCCCACACCGGATTTACTGTCAGGATTTACTCCCTTAGCTAGATGGCCGCGGGTAACTCTTCAGAGCTGGCGCCCTTTGATGGATCTAATTTATTTCCACCATGGTTTCTAGCCACCCTCCTCACCATCCTCCTGAGAGGACTGGTGGGGGTGCTGGTTTAGTCGCCAGCAATTCGACCCTGTGACAAGTAGTACTGGGTAACAGGTTACCAGTAGCGGATACATCTATCCGACCTGATATGTGTGTGTGTGTGTGTGTGTGTGTGTGTGTGTGTTGGTGTGTGTGTGTGCGCGCGCGTGTTTTGTATTTTAAAGCACAAGTGCTTAAAACACAGGTATACCAAGAAAGGAGCACTTCATGTATCAATATATCACATGTTCAAGTACTGTGTTTAGATTTTGTGATGCTGATATATACATCGATGAGAAGGTGAACATGAGTATGAATGATATTCTCTCTCTCTCTCTCTCTCTCTCTCTCTCTTCTCTCTCTCTCTCTCTCTTCTCTCTCTCTCTTCTCTCTCTCTCTGTCTGTCTCTCTCTCTGTCTGTCTGTCGTCTCTTCTGTGTTTCACATCATCATCATCATCGTCGTCGTCGTCGTCATCATATCATTATCATCGTCGCCGTCGTCGTCGTGACCACCACCACCACCACCACCCACCACCACCACTCATCATCAAACATTGTAATGTTTAAACCAGAAAAAAACACGATAGAAGAATAAGAACGCGTATTTAATACAACAAGACAGGACATGCGCAAATTTTCGGCCAACAGGCCTTTGTCAAACGTAAGATTACAAACAAACAAACACCAGATAGAAAAATTAGGAGAAAAAGACTGAAACTTCCCTGCTGCTTGGTCCATGTTTCATTATTGTCATGTTTCTCAGGTAAACATACTCTGAGTGCGTGCGTATGTATACGTGCGTATGTGTGCGTGCGTGCGTGCATGCCTGTGTGTATGTGTGTGTGTGTGTGTGTGTGTGTGTGTGTGTGTGTGTGTGTGTGTGTGTGTGTGTGTATGTGTGTGTGCTCATTATAGATACAGAAAGAGACAGCAAGACAGGTACAAAGGCAGGGACGGTGGGACAGATGGAGTTATTTTACGAAATCGCGATTTCACTTCAAGAAAATCTGCAATCTGTAGGTAAATGTCACAGGACACAATGAGAAAGACGACACGCTTCACCCATGTGTATAGGTCTATGTGTATAATCTTCTTCTTGTTTGCTAAAACCTAGCCGATTGCACACAACCATATCGGGGTTATAACCATTGCATATTGTACACAATATCTCGTTGATCCTGAAAAAAAAAAACACGGGAAAAAAAATATGAATACACATAACAATACATCAGCGTACATAATTTAGGGATATGCCTGACGTTGACCATTCTTTCAAATTTATCACTATGGAGTTTAAAAAGTCAAACCTGAGTACTAATGTAAACATATTAAAGACACTAAAACATATACAAAAACCGACATGAACAGTCTAAAATTGCTTCTGCGATCACATTTCCTCAGAGCCAAACATGCATTTATTACGTGTACCCAACTATCAATCATAACAGAAAGCATGTAAGACTTTATGGAACACATGTAGAAAAAGGGACAAGCAATGCAGAAAATGATAGGAAGAAATGAAAGAAAGCAAAGGAGCAAGGCAGAAACAAAGAGAGTGACAGAAAAGAGAAAATTTCCTGCACAGAATTTGCTGAAGATGGGGATACTGTTTATGTTGAAAGAGCCCCCGGCATCCTGTGAGGGAATGTGTCTAACATGCAAAGATGAGGTTGAAAAAGAGTTCGGTTAAAAAGATAATAAAATGCTGTCTTCAAAGTGAATTTCCGCGGACATTTTTGTTTTAAAGAAAGGGAACGCAAGTTCAGATACGTGCATAGTCAAATGATGGATTCCTTTCTTCCATAGATAATCTGAAGTGCAGTTCAACTTTAAAATGAATAAAAGGTCAGTGTTTGGGCTGATGCATGTCACACAGTGATTGTCTTTTTGAGTCTGTATGTTCTCGAACATTTCTGTACTGGAGTCTTTGTCTAATAAACAGCTTGGCCTTATATTTGTTGATCAGCTCATTCAGTAACAGTGACGGGCGAAATTCACGTATCTCTGTGAACTAGATGATTCGCAACACTCAAAGCATGAGTCAAGAGTTAACTTTCTATGTTTAGCCGGTCTCTCATCAAACTGGATAGATGTCTGAAGGCTTTTCCACTCTCAGGGCACACATGTGTGGCTTAAATCCCCGAATGGAGAAACTGGTGCCGCTTTAAATGTGACACAGATTTAAACATGTCTCCGCACTCGGGGCATGCATGTAGCTTCGGTCCTATGTGGACGACACAGTGATATTTTAAACCGTCTATACTGCTGACAATTTTACCACAGTCATTGCAGCGATATGGATTTTGATGTACTTGAAGTGATCTATGTTGGGCCAGTTCTGACATATCTCTGGATGTTTTTCTGTGTCTTTTGTTAATTCTTGAACGGCCGGGATTACCTTTTAAGCCACCATTTGCAGAGTCCTTTTTCCGACGTCCTTTGTTGTTATGTCCTTCTTGTTCTGGATGACTTCGCTTTAGGGCAATATCATCCTCGTGTGGTTTTTGTATATTATATCTATAGCTGTCTTGAACGGATTTTGGTTTTTTAGTGCTGTGATGTATTACTTCAAACTGTCTGTTTCTTTTGTAAGATGTGTTGGTATAATGAGTGCGTGATATCTGTGGACCTCTGGAGTTGGCAACACCACTGTGTAACGTCACTTTCAGCTGCATGTTGCCTGTAGGCATTTCCACACCGTCCATAGACTCCGAGGCACCGTTATCACCTTGCCTCTGATTCCTTGCAAGACTTGCCCTATTCCAACGTTTGTGTGGATAGGAATATGGCTGGTGAAGTGTCTCTGTCCTTGTTGTCATGTTCATGTCGTTAGACACCCCTGCGTGTGATGGCCGGTGAAGATGATGACTGCAGTCCACATGTTTCTCACAGTCTACTGATATGTTGTGGGGGCTGTTTTCTGCGCTGTTGACGTGTGACAGGTTCATGCTGGGGAACCCACGAAGATCACTGTTTACTTTAGGAGACTGGACCTCTTGTGATGACCGACGATGACGATGACGATGACGATGACTGCGGTCTACACTGGTATCACACTCCGACAATGAGTTACTAGCAGTGTTTTCAACACCGTTGATTCCTGACAGGTTTCTGTAGAAGGAGCCACGATCGTGGCTCACTTCAGCTGCTAAGTCTTGCCGGGATGAACGTTGATGATCATGGTTGTGGTCAACAGTGGAGAGATGGTGCGATAATGGGCCATCGGTGTTGTCTGTACTGTCAAAGGTATGACGGTGTAATAATGGGTCATCAGTGTTGTCTATATTGTCAGTGTTATGACGGTGTGATAATGGGTCATCAACGTTTACTGTACTGTCAATGATATGATGGTGTGACGATGGGTCATCAATGTTGGTATGACGGTGTAATAATGGGTCATCAACGTTTACTGTACTGTCAATGATATGATGGTGTGACGATGGGTCATCAATGTTGGTATGACGGTGTAATAATGGGTCATCAACGTTTACTGTACTGTCAATGGTATGATGATGTGACGATGGGTCATCAATGTTGGTATGACGGTGTGATAAATGGGTCATCAACGTTTACTGTACTGTCAATGGTATGATGATGTGACGATGGGTCATTAATGTTGGTATGACGGTGTAATAATGGGTCATCAACGTTTACTGTACTGTCAATGGTATGACGGTGTGATAACGGTTCTTCAGTGTTGTCTATATAGTCAACGGTATGACGTGTGATAATGGGTCATCAACGTTACTGTACTGTCAATGGTATGACGGTGTGATAATGGGTCATCAACGTTTACTGTACTGTCAATGATATGATGGTGTGACGATGGGTCATCAATGTTGGTATGACGGTGTAATAATGGGTCATCAACGTTTACTGTACTGTCAATGGTATGACGGTGTGATAATGGGTCATCAACGTTTACTGTACTGTCAGTGGTATGACGGTGTAATAATGGGTCATCAACGTTTACTGTACTGTCAACGTTATGACGGTGTGATAACGGTCTTCAGTGTTGTCTATATAGTCAACGTATGACGATGTGATAATGGTTATCAATGTTTACTGTACTGTCAGTGATATGACAGTGTGTTAATGGGTCATCAATGTTTACTGTACTGTCAGTGGTATGACGGTGTAATAATGGGTCATCAATGTTTACTGTACTGTCAGTGGTATGACGGTGTGATAATGGGTCATCAACGTTTACTGTACTGTCAGTGGTATGACGGTGTAATAATGGGTCATCAACGTTTACTGTACTGTCAACGTTATGACGGTGTGATAACGGGTCTTCAGTGTTGTCTATATAGTCAACGGTATGACGGTGTGATAATGGGTTATCAATGTTTACTGTACTGTCAGTGATATGACGGTGTGTTAATGGGTCATCAATGTTTACTGTACTGTCAGTGGTATGACGGTGTAATAATGGGTCATCAATGTTTACTGTACTGTCAGTGTATGACGGTGTAATAATGGGTCATCAACGTTTACTGTACTGTCAACTCATGACGGTGTGATAACGGGTCTTCAGTGTTGTCTATATAGTCAACGGTATGACGGTGTGATAATGGGTCATCAATGTTTACTGTACTGTCAACGGTATGACGGTGTGATAATGGGTCATCAATGTTTACTGTACTGTCAACAGTATGACGGTGTGATAATGGGTCTTCAGTGTTGTCTGTATTGTCAAGTTGTAAAAGGTTTTTGATGAGGAAAGCCAGGCTATTAGGAGTCATCTGCAAATAAATAAATACATAAATAGATAAATAAATAAATGACTAAGTAAATAAAAATAAATAAACAAATTAAAAAACAACGAATAAATTAAAAAAATTAAAGAAAATAAAAATTAAAACAAACATGTCACATATTCAGTTTGATATGATGGACAATGCACTAAAAATGCTCGCTCAAAATGTGGGCTTTAAAATCATAAATTAGTACTAATAAACAATCATTGCACCCTGTATCAAATAGGCATTGCATAGGTTTGATGCCATTTTCAGAAACTTGAAGATGTTAGAATAAAACAAACAGATTAAGCATACTTACATAAAACACTAAATACAAAATTAACTGTATGTAAGGCATTTCTTCATAAAAAGAAATGGTGAACACAGAGAGAAAGTAGAAAAAAAACAAGTTAAAAGGACAAAATTCACAATTAAACAAAAGACAGTACGGGGACAAAAGATGAAAAAGAGATTTTGAAAATAAAAGATGTCTCATTGTTCATTTTAAATTCGAAATCATTTGACAAAAACAACATAGACGGTGCAAATAGATCTTTGTTTTTTTACAAATCCTATCACCAGTGTTGAACGTTGTGTGGACTCATGGAACGCAAGAGCAGATAGAAATTTTGGTTTCTGTTCCTGAGGTAGACCAACACAAAAGCATGCAGAAACGTCAAATTGGCTCTCTCTGGTAAAGCAAGATTTGTTGTTTGCTCTTTGTTATTTTGGTTAAAGTCCAACCGACTGCGTTCAGCCATATCAGGGCTCTAATCATTTCAAAACTTACACAATACTTCAACAAGAAAAGAAAAAAAGGAAAAGAAAATGTATTATATATATATATATATTATATATTATATATATATAGTATATTATGTGTGTGTGTGTGTGTGTGTGTGTGTGTGTGTGTGTGTGTGTGTTTGCATCAACAGAGGAGAGAGAGAGAGAGAGAATTACCCGCTGATCCATCTTTCTGATCTTTCTGTAACGATGCATGGTTGGCCTACAAACTGATTGTCAGCCAAGCGACTGAACATTCCACGCACGTTTTCATTCTGTGAATCTGTACTCTGAAATCATACACCGCATGAAGTTTTCATGAGAATCCCCTGAACATAAACTCTGTGTGTGTGTGTGTATATATATATATATATATATATATATGTGTGTGTGTGTGTGTGTGTGTGTGTGTGTGTGTGTGTGCGCGCGCGCGTGCGCGCGTGCGCGCGTGCATAGGCGAGGATGTGGGACTCTTAAGTGAATAGCAGCACTGTAAGTGGACAGCAACCCAAACAGAACATTTTGCGTTTCTATTCGGCACCTCTTTCTATTTATCACAAACCTGTAATGTTATATTGTAATTCATTCACCGAGTATAAAATCCACTACAAAGATGGGAATATTCCAAAAGAAGTTATGATTTCTGTACGGAAACACAATGATAATGCACCTTCTCCTGCAGAATGAATGGATGCAAACCATGGCATCGTCTGTTTAAGATATACCATGAGATACCATGTTAAGGCCGTTCTCTATACTGGTCAGGAACCTTAACCATAGAGGGTAGACAGTATTCTCATTGCCTTAACCCACACACTGGGAAGTATGGTAACATTCAACATCTGGCACACATCACTGAGCTTTGGATAGAGGGCAGTTTTGGTGGGAATCGGCTGACGGCACGTGATGACTGGAACTTTGTCTGATCCTGCGAGGGAGTGTGTATTGCTGTACACTTACGTTTTTTTGTTTGTTTCTTTCTGTTAACGTCCCCTTAATGGCCACAGAAGCAGGCACAGTTTTTACAATGCGATGATGATGATGTCGATCTTCTTCTTGGCGTACGCTGCTACACAATCATCTGAGTCCGGGCGATGAATGCAGCCGTCTCTTCCAGCTCCTGTCTGCAGCCATGGAGTTTGGTTGTCAGCGGAGTGCCTGTCGGCCACACGTCCTGTCTTGCCACCTGGTGAAGGGGACATCTTCGGAGTATATGCTCCGTGGTTTGGTCTTCTTGACGGCAGGGACAGGTTGGGGAGGGCGCCAGCTTCAGTTTGCGGTACATGTGGCTGTTCAGCTTATTGTGACCAGTGCGCAACCTCACCAGGGCAACTTGCTGCTCACTAGACAACAGGTGGTAGTCAGCCCTGTGTCGTCTCGGCATGGATGATGTCGATGAGGATGATAATCGTGATGCTAAGAATTCCGTCTAGGACTGAGACTGCGTGACAGCGCTGTGCTCTACGCTTACTATCATAATATATCCTGGCGTCAATCAGGCCCGAGATATACAGACACTTGCGGTGCTGGTCAGAAGATTTGAGCAACACCCTCAATGACGCGTCCGTGAAGTGGCTGGAACTTGGTCTGATGAGGCGAGGGAGTATGTATTGCTGTCCACTTACAGTGTTGCTGTTCCCTTAAGTGGACCACGCACGTTCAGTTCTGGGTAGGAACCGATGAGGTCGAAAAAATCCCACAAGAAGTTTGAAAGACAGATGGGGATTCGAACCCACAACCATCTAATCGTTAGTCCGCTGCGCTAACCACTATACCACGGCGACTGGTTTAGTCTTTCTGTTTCTGCGTACTTAAACATTGGTTTTGCCTATGAGTCAGATCGCGGTCTATGCGGCCTTTCACAACTTGTTCTTATGATAACCTCGGTTATATCAGGCTGCTAGAAAACCAGAAAAGGGTCAGCAACATTAACCCTTTCACTCCAGCACCCTGTCCACAGCATCCTGCATTGTCAACTATGTTAGCAAAGCAAACACTTAACCCTTTGATTACCTCATCCTATCCACCCGCTTCGTGCGGGGCTGCCCGCGCAGATTTACTCATATGGGATGTCGAAGTCAATGGGTTCAGTTTTTGATGTTGGTACTGAGGTTGCAGGAGTCAAAAGGTTAAAGTGCTGCAGATAGTGGGCTTACAAACTAAAGTGATAACAACCAGTCGAGGTCGCGGGATGGATTGCGCAACGAAGGTCATGGATTACAATTCTCCCATCAGTTAAAAAAATTGTAAGGACATTCATTCATTCATTCATTCATTCATTCATTCGTTTATTCGTTTAATCGTTTATCTATTTATTCTTATTTATCTATTTATTCGTTTATTTGTTTGTTGGTTTATTTACTCATTTATTGGATTTTTCGTTTGTTATTTATCTATTTATTTATGTACTTATTTACATATTCATCCATTCATCTATTTCTTTCTTTCTTCCTTCCTTTATCTATTTATTACTTAGATATTTGTTTAGTTATTTAGTTATTCATTTATTTACTCATCTATATATTTCTCTTTTTTAATTTATTATTTATTTGTTTATTTATTTATTCATTTATTTATTTATCTATTTTTTTTATTTATTTGTTTGTTTATTTGTTTATTTATTTTCTTTTGTCCCAAAGGCTTCCTACCCAGAGCTGAGCATGCTATGAGCTCAGTGAGACAGACGGGAAACCACGCAGTCGAGTCTCAGCCGCTTTTCATATCATATGCAACACTGAGGAGTGTCCACTTAATTTCCCAACTCACACCACCATGTATATCTGCATCTCTCTCTGTCTGTCAAGGCCTGGGTTGACGCCTGTGTTAAGGTTATAAAAGTAAGTATAGGTTGTATTCAGCCCTGTCACGTAGTCTCCATCACAAGTGAAACTCTGCAGTATTACCTCTCATCACCATCAGCAGGTGCCCTGCCGCATGGCGTTGGCGACCATGGACTTCCAACCATCTCTATCTCTCGTTGCCCCCAGCATCTCACCCACCCTCCTCATTCCCAGCCACTCTGCAAGTCCGTCCAGCATTCTCTCCCTGGGTCTACCCGGTGCTCTCTTTCC
>JAPXFY010000028.1:19990166-19997666 GCA_030674185.1 Monoplex corrugatus
AGACTGAGGAGAAACGTCGAGGCCTCTCTGGGGAGCGAACCCTGGAACTTCAAGTTTAGTTATTGGCAGGTGAACATCTGAACCATTCTGCCACTCTTCTCCCTAATGTTCAAAGATATTTTGCTACAGGACTTTTTGACAGGCTGACAAACAGTTTGTATGTTAAGGATGTTGAGTCAAGTATGTTGGAAACTGTTCCTAAAAAGTGTAGGAATATGTAAGTTTACCCTAATACAAGAAAAAATATGACTTATTGTTATCTTCTGTCCTCACAGACACACAATGTTCTTGGTGTATTTTGTTCTGAATGCATCAGGTTTCCACCTGTATATAAGGGAATGTATTATTCTGCTGACATGAAACTGCTCACTTATTTGCTGATTACAAACTTCATAGTATGTTATACACTTTTTCTGTGTATCTTGGGACTGCTTCCATACCTAGATGTCCTCAAAGGCGTAATACTCGTGCAAGAGAAAATATAGTTGTATATTGATTGTCTCACGCGGCAAGAACACGGACCTCATGGCAACCATCTTTCTAAACACTTTGGGGAAAAAGGAAGAAAGGCAGACCGCCAATCTCATACATCGAGAACATAACCAACATCAGTGGCCTAAATATTCAAGAAATTGCCCACAAAAGTCAAAACAGAGTGGTCTGGAGGGAGATGGTAGTGTCAAAATGTGTAACGGTCAACACCGAATCCAGTGACGCCAACAGGTGAGACAGGCGAGATTGTTTTATTCTGATGAGCTCCTGGTTCCCTTGTTTGACAGCCCTGTTAACCATATCGTCATAATGAAAAGGACAATGTGAAGGAATCCAGCAGAAAATAATATCATTGCCTCCTAATTATAAGATATGAATTAAGCCATTAATTTCTAGTATCATTTCAGATCTTTTGTGTTATTTTGATAAGTCTAGAGGTTGAAGTACTGATTCTGAATCAACGCAAAGAAGCATCTAGAAAATTGTCCTATAGGAAAACTCATTTAATAGCTTAAAGCTACTGATATTGCAAATAGTTCAGCCATAAATACTGATGTAGTAAGTCCTATACGGAAAGGTTTTTTAATTTTATTAAAAGTGCTGAACCTGCCATCCTTTCATTTAATAACCATCCGTATAGAGTTAAGTGACAGGGATAAAGTTCTGTATATGACGTTTAACTTGACTTGCTAATAAGTTTATATTATCTTCTTTTTTTTAACTCAGTGTGGTGTATGACAAATGTGCTCCTTGGAGTTCCCAAATGGGTATTGGTGAAAATGAAGGTATCATAATTACAGGATCTGCTTCTAGATCAATTCCAGAGTCATCCATGATGTCATGTGTATGTTGCAAGTGTGACCTGTGAAGATACCGATTTAACTCGTTTGGAAAGGTCATTGTCTGGCCTTAATTTAGCTTCTGGTTTTAAGATTTAAAAAAAAAAGCCTTCTTCATATTTACCTGCATCCTCATGCATAAATCGTCAGCACATTGAACTAGAACTGTATGTGTAGATATTTTACTGGGTAAGTTATGCACTGATATGAAAAGGAAAAAAAAAGGATCCCTGTGGGATACCAATTTGAAGAGTTCGTTTTGTGGAATACACACTTCCAATCCGTTTCTTGAAACGCTCAGTTTTCTAAGAAATATTTCACATAGTCATAAACGTGACCTGTCAGCCCAATGTCATTGAATTTGAAATTATAATCGTCAGTGCCACACCTGGTCATATGCTTTAGTTATATCCACAAATAAAAATGTTGCTAACACGTATTGACGTCTTGCTAATTGTTGACTCAGTGTTGGTAGTTAGTTTTGTCAAAGAGTTCCACTGCTGACCTCCGTCTAGCAAGACATTTCTTGGATGATATTATTTTCTCTATGATGTCTATTTCTTTGACCTTCACATGACCGTGACAGCCACATGATGAACTGACTATTGTTGAGGGACCTATGGTTGGTTACTAGAATCTGTTACCCAAATCTGATGGAGCTCTTTTCTCCTGTCAGATTGTTATCACCAGAGGTCTGTAGAGTTGGTGTTCCTTTTCGTCTGTTGTCTGTCTGACAGGTAATGTTCTGTGCACTTTTCTCTAATGAGACAACGTTTCGACTGTTGTTATCGTCAGCTTAGTTGTTCCTCTCCGAAAAAAAAATTCAGTTACCAAGCTTTCATCAAGGTGTAGGAATTTCCTCTGTGTGTGTGTGTGTGTGTGTGTGTGTATGTGTTGTGTGTGTGTTGTGTGTGTGTGTGTGTGTGTTGTGTGTTGTGTGTGTTGGTGGTCTCTGGTGTGTATGTGTGTGTGTGTTTGTGTGTGTGTGTGTGTGTGTGCGCGTGTGTGTGTGTGCGCGTGTGTGTGTGTGTGTGTGTGTGTGTGGTGTGTGTGTGTGTGGCTCTCTTGTTTGTCTCTCTGTCTCTTTGTCTCTGTCTCTGGTCTGTCTGTCTATCTCTCTCTCTCTATCTATCTATCTATCTCTCTCACTCTCTCCCCTCTGTGGTGTGTATGTGTTTTGTGTGCATAAGCCTTTCTCTTTTCTCAGGTCAAGGGTCTTTTTTTTTTTTAATATTTAAAAAATTTTTCATTCATTTTATGCATATATAACAAACATTTTGACGAACAAACGCAAACTCCATTATTTCTATCCACGAAGACAAGCAGCATACCAATTCTCTCACACACATTAAGAATTAAGAGACAATCGTTCAGGTCACAGTGTCTTTGTACTTCCCACCTCTGTCGTGCGTGTTGGCATATATTGACACCGATGGCACGTCACTCACTTTATTCAGTTTAAATGTAACTGGCACAGACGTGACAAGGTTGTCTGTTGCGAAATAATAAGAAAATGTTTTCTTAACCTTTTGGTTGATTGGTTGGTTGGTTGGTTAGTTGGTTGGTTTGCTGGTTATCTGGCTTTGTGTGTGTCAGCGCTCATTTCTGTTGATTGCATGCATGTAAGCTTACCTCAGGGCGCGCGCGTGGCTGTGAATATTTGTCTTCAGTTTCGTGCGTCCTTGAGTTGTGTGTGTGTGTGTGTGTTTGTGTGTGTGTGTGTGTGTGTGTGTGTGTGTGTGTGTGTGTAGTGTGTGTGTGTGTGTGTGTGTGTTGGTGTTTGTGTGTTTATGTGTGTGTGTGTGTGTTTGTGTGTGTGTGTGTCTTTGTGTGTTTGTTGTTGTATGTATTTGTGTTTGTTTGTTTGTGTGTGTATCTGTGTGTGTGTGTGTGTGTGTGTGTGTAGGCATGTTTGTGTGTGTAGTGTGTGCGTATATAGATAGATAGATAGATGGATAGATAGATAGATAGACAGATAAATAGATAGATAGATAGATAGATAGATGGACGGACGGACGGACGGACAGATAGACAGCGACAGACAGACGACAGACAGATAGATAGATAGATAGATAGATGGACGGACGGACGGACAGATAGACAGACAGACAGACAGACAGATAGATAGATAGATAGATACATGTAGATAGGCAGATAGATAGATAGATAGATAGATATATAGATAGATGTTTGCAGATAGATAGATAGATAGATAGATAGACAGATAGATAGATATATAGATAGATGTGTGTGTGCGCGCTCGCACTCGCATGTGTATGTTTCTGTACGTGTGTGAGTGCATGTAGGTGTCTATAATTGTGTGTGTGTGTGTGTGTGTGTGTGTGTGTGTGTGTGGTGTGTGTGTGTGTGTGTGTGTGTGTGTGTGTGTGTGTGTGTGTGTGTGTGTGTGTGTGTTTGGCAGCTTACACCGCTTAACTCGACGTGACCGAGTCTGCTCACGCTTACACAAGTGTGTGTAAAACGTCATAGTCACAACCCGCATCGTTCAGGTCTCATTTTAAACTCTGCGCAGTCACTCTAGATTACTTAATTTTGTTTCAATTTTTTCCCTCCCACCTGACTTGTTTGTGTCCTGTTTTGTCCATGCGTCAGTCCACGACCATCACTCGTGATAGATTTTTTTGTAGGTTTATGACACATGGTCATGCCATACGTAAAAACTCTCCTTTTACTTGTCAACTTAGCGAAGTGGTTACTTACTTACTTACTTACTTGCTAACTTACGACTACGTTACGTACTTACTTACTTACTCACTCACTCACTTACGTACGTACGTACTTATTCACTTACTATAATATCTTCTATGAATAAGAAAGTACTGTCTTCATCTAGTGATAACAGCTAGCATATTTGGCTTCTGGGGGGGGGGGGGGGGGGGATTCTGTCATGTGAGACGAGTTTATACAGAATAGCTAGTTGTGTTGTGAATCAGACCTTTAATTATTTATTTATTTATTTTATATACATGTTTCTTTTCTGAAGGTAAAATACACAGATACACATGCTATTTACACGTACCCAAGATTATTCCAGTGGTAGGCTGATGAAATATCGGTATAAAATACAGACTAGGTAAAACGTAGTCTAGGTAGGGCCTCAGGACCTGGCCAGCTCATGGGGTTATGTGCAGGCTTAAGGCTTGTGCCATGGTCACCATACACGTGGCACCTGTGACGTTAGTGCATATGGAATTCGTTCCGAGCGCGGAGACGTCATCTTGAGAAACTGAAACTGAAACGGAAACTGAAGTGGTTGTCGAAACTGGGGTCTTGTGAGCTCGAACCCCGATAAGGTCCAAACACTACTGCGAAATTTTTCAGCCCTTACTTATCTCCCCCACTTAACCCTGAGAGTGTTCTGGGCTTACTGAAAAGTCTGGCATTACACAGTCGAGGCTGATTTTATTTGGGATATTCCGTTCAGACTGTGGATCAATTTTTTTTACCAACATTGCAGGTGTCTTATATCTCGGGCCTGGTTGACAACAGGATATATCGTTTAAGTTAGCTCCGCCACGTGAATCTCAATCCTGCGTAGAACTCCATGGCATCGTGGTCTTCGTCCCTGAGTTCAATCTCATCCTGCAACATTAAAAAACTGGCCTGTTCGCTGCCCGTCTTAATGTTTACATCATTCTGGTAGTGTAATCTTAGTGTTTCATAGGTCCACTGGCCTGTTCGCTGCCCATCTCAATGTTTACATCATTCTGGTGGTGTCAGCTTAAGTTTCATAGGTCCCTCTTCCCATTTCCCCATTTCAAGACCTTGCCAGCGCATAGGGTTTTGCGCAGGCATCGGAAGTCTGTCAGAGAATTGCTGGCAGATTTGGGTGGAGCGCATATAGATTTTCCGAGTGCAGTGAATCGCTCTTGAACAAACTACAAACAAACTGCATGAAATGATCAATCATTCTACCATCCTGAACATTTTCCAAGATTATTTTGTGGCCCTCCAACACTGTCCCACAATTCTGTGACCCTCCAACACTGTCCCATAATTCTGTGACCCTCCAACACTGTCCCACAATTCTGTGGCTCTCCAGCACTGTCCCACAATTCTGTGGCTCTCCAACACTGTCCCACAATTCTGTGGCCCTCCAGCACTGTCCACAATTCTGTGGTTCTGCCAGGCACATCTGTCAAACTGCAATTTGTGGCTTTTCCGATGCACTGTCCAATTCTTGACAATCTCAACAACACTGCATCGAAAATTCTTGTTCTCCACACTGTCCAATATTCTGTGGCTCCCCCAACACTGTCCCACAATTCTGTGGTCTCCAGCACTGTCCCACAATTCTGTGGATCTCCAGCACTGTCCCACAATTTGTGGCCTCCAACACTGTCCCACAATTCTGTGGTCTCCACACTGTCCCACAATTCTGTGGCTCTCCAACACTGTCCCACAATTCTGTGGCTCTCCAGCACTGTCCCACAATTCTGTGGCTCTCCAACACTGTCCCACAATTCTGTGGCTCTCCAACACTGTCCCACAATTCTGTGGCTCTCCAGCACTGTCCCACAATTCTGTGGCTCTCCACACTGTCCCACAATTCTGTGGCTCTCCAGCACTGTCCCACAATTCTGTGGCCTCCAACACTGTCCCACATTCTGTGGCCTCCAACACTGTCCCACAATTCTGTGGCCTCCAACACTGTCCCACATTCTGTGGCCTCTCAACACTGTCCCACAATTCTGTGGTTCTCCAGCACTGTCCCAAATTCTGTGGTTCTCCACACTGTCCCACAATTCTGTGGTCTCCAGCACTGTCCCACAATTCTGTGGCTCTCCAACACTGTCCCACAATTCTGTGGCTCTCCAACACTGTCCCACAATTCTGTGGTCTCCAGCACTGTCCCACAATTCTGTGGTCTCCAGCACTGTCCCACAATTCTGTGGTCTCTCCAAGCACTGTCCCACAATTCTGTGGCTCTCCAACACTGTCCCACAATTCTGTGGCCTCCACACTGTCCCACAATTCTGTGGCTCTCCAACACTGTCCCACAATTCTGTGGCTCTCCACACTGTCCCACAACTCTGTGGCCCTCCAAGCACTGTCCCACAATTCTGTGGCTCTCCAGCACTGTCCCACAATTCTGTGGCTCTCCAACACTGTCCCACAATTCTGTGGCTCTCCAGCACTGTCCTACAATTCTGTGGCTCTCCACACTGTCCCACAATTCTGTGGCCCTCCACACTGTCCCACAATTCTGTGGCCCTCCAAACTGTCCCACATTCTGTGGCCCTCCAACACTGTCCCAATTCTGTGGCCCTCCAACACTGCCATGTCCCACATTCTGTGGCCCTCTCAATACTGTCCCACAATTCTGTGGCCCTCCAATACTGTCACCACATTCTGTGGCCCTCCAATACTGTCATGTCCCACATTCTGTGGCCCTCCAACACTGTCATGTCCCACATTCTGTGGCCCTCCAACACTGTCATGTCCCACATTCTGTTGCCCCCCCAACACTGTCATGTCCCACATTCTGTGGCCCTCCAACACTGTCATGTCCCACATTCTGTGGCCCTCCAACACTGTCCCACAATCTTCATGATTTGATTTCGTGTTGGCCTCAGTTTCGGTTTTCTCTACCGTTTCCATTCCATAAGTCATTTCAAGTGAGGTGCTTTGGTGACAGTGTTTCGTGGGGGCAGCTATTGGAGGGCCATTCTTGGTGGTCTCCTTACCAGAGGGCCTCTGGTCTCTGGTTCATCGACAGGGCGATTATTGTCTTCAATAGGAGAGTTTCAGGAAGAGAGTTCTTGAATGTTATATAAAACCGATAATGTTATACAGTTGTGAGGCGTAGACAGTCAACACGCAAAGCCAGAACAAGATTGAGGCAGCCGAGATGTGCGTTTCTAAGAAGAATGTTGAGAGTTCCGTGGACAGCAAAGAAAATAAACGAGACAGGCTTGATGGAGGCAGACACAAGAAGATCATTCATAAGGAAGATTAGGAAAAGACAGGCAACATTTATAGGCCATTTTATGAGGAAAGGGGAATTGGAGCACCTGGTCACAACAGGAAAGGTGGAGGGAAAGAGAGTACCAGGTAGACCCAGGGAAAAAATATTGGACGGATTTGTAGAGTGGCTGAAGACAAGAGGGTGGAAGATGTGCTTGCGGCAACAAGGATAGAAACGGAT
>JAPXFY010000028.1:20002666-20032666 GCA_030674185.1 Monoplex corrugatus
TTGTGGGGGGGGGGTGTATGTATGTGAGAGAGAGAGAGAGAGATAGGGAGAGAGTGCGCGCGTGTGAGATAGAGAGAGAGTGTGTGTGTGTGTGTATGTATAAGTGTGTGTGCGTGTGCGTGTGAGAGAGAGAGTGAGAGAGAGAAAGAAGGTGCGTGTGTGTGTGTGAGAGAGAGAGAGTGTGTGTGTGCGTGTGCGTGCGTGCGTGTGTGTGTGTGTGTGTATGTGTGTGTGTGTGTGTGTGTTGTGTGTGTGTGTGTGTGTGTGTTTGTGTGTGTGTGTGTGTGTGTGTTGTGTGTGTGTGTGTTTTGTGTGTGTTTGTGTGTGTGTGTGTGGGGGGAGGGGGGGTGTATGTATGTGAGAGAGAGAGAGAGAGAGATAGGGAGAGACTGCGCGCGTGTGAGATAGAGAGAAAGAGTGTGTGTGTGTGTATGTATAAGTGTGTGTGCGTGTGCGTGTGAGAGAGAGAGAGTGAGAGAGAGAAAGAAGGTGCGTGTGTGTGTGTGAGAGAGAGTGTGTGTGTGTGTGCGTGTGCGTGTGCGTGCGTGCGTGTGTGTGTGTGTGTGTGTGTATGTGTGTGTGTGTGTGTGTGTGTGTGTGTGTGTGTGTGTGTGTGTGCGCGCGCGCGCGAAGGCCAAAGAATCGAAAGTGTGAAATTCGGGCTGGAAGTACATGTATATTGGAGACTTGAAATGAGCAGCGAGGGGGTTAATGACTCTGAAGTGGTGTAGATGTGGCTGCATAAGAATAAGCGGGGGAGGGCGAGGGGGAGGGGGAGGGGGAGGAGGTATCCCCGTAACCAACAGTTTTCACAGGTTTATGTGCAGGCTTAAGGCGTGTGCCATGATCACCATACTCATGGTACCAGTGAAGTTAGTGCATATGGAGTTCATTCCGAGCGTGGAGACGTCATCTTGAGAAACTGAAACTGAAACTGAAACAGAAGTGAAGAGGCAGAGACCTCAGTTTTATTCCTGCATATCAAGGATGGTGCCTTTCTCCTCTCCATCGCTGCTGTTATTTTTCCAAATCCTCCCCTTCTGTCTAGCACTGTTATCTGCTTTTACAACAGCATTAGGGATAAGTGTAATAACATCCTTTTAATTAAATAATGCCAATCCTAAGCACTTGAAATTATACCGCCGCGTTTCTCATGAAATGTATTAGTTACAATATCTCCATAATTCCTACTTTAACTAGCAAGTCAGATACTTTAATCATACTTTGTCTAGCATATCTGCTGAGCTCCGTAAGATACACACGAAGGGAGCTGAGGCACTTAAAACTCCGCAGGTTTGTAAATTCGGGAGGTCGGAAAATCTCCATCTGTTACTCAAAAGGGAAGAAGCGCCCTATACGGAATCGAACCCAGACACTTCCAATTGGAAATTCAATTGTCTTACTCACTCGACTATCCCAGCTGTCTGATTCATTGACATTTACTCCAATTATTCCTTATTTTCATGAGAAAGACACTCTTAGTCATGGCATCACACGCTTTTGTTTAAACTCTTAACGTGTCTAATAACCCCCATATCGAGTCGAACCCAGACACTTAACTTCCAATTGGAAATTCAATGTCTTACCCACTCGACTATCGCATCTGTCTTTTTTTGTAAATGTTTAGTCCTAATTATTCCTTATTTTCATGAGAAAGACATTTCTGGTCACAGCACCACACGTTTTTGGTTTGAACTTTTATCATGCCTAACCTAATAGGAACCAGAACAAAACACCAAAAAAGAATCTGAACGCGTGTTTAATGCAACAAGACAAGACAGGCGCAAATTTTCGCCCCAACTGGCCTTCGTCAAGTGTAAGATCACAAACAAACAAACAAACACCAGATACGAAAATTAGGAGAAAAAGACTGGACGGAGCAGCAGGGAAGTTTCAGTCTTTTTCTCCTAATTTTTTGTATCTGGTGTTTCTGTGTTGGTTTGTGATCTTACGCTTGACAAAGGCCAGTTGGCCGAAAATTTGCGCCTGTCTTGTCTCATCATCATCATTAAGTGCCTTGCCGCATGGCGTTGGTGATCATGGCCTTCCATCTGTTTCTATCCCTTGTTGCCTCAAGCACCGCTTCCACCCTCTTTGTCTTCAGCCACTCTGCAATCCGTCCAATATCTTCTCCCTGGGTCTACCTTGTGCTCTCTTTCCCTCCAGCTTTCCTGTTGTAATCAGGTGCTCCAATTCCCCTGTCTTGTCTGGTTGTGTCAAATACGCGTTCTGATTTTTTTTTCATGATTTTTCCGGTTTTCTGTTTGCTTGAACGGGGGCAGTCACACTTGTTTTGGATTGCCTAACTTAGATAAACGTCAAATTGCTTGTGTACTTATCGCCAGTATGTTTGATAATAGCCGGCAGAATCGGCCAAGCCAAAACAGCATTCAAGAAGATGACAAGCATTCTTACCAACAAATGCCTATCAATTAACATCAGAAAGAGAGTCCTTGAATGTTATATAGAACCAATACTGTTGTACGGATGCGAGGCGTGGACAGTCAGCAATCAAAGCCAGAGTAAGATCGAGGCAGCCGAGATGTGGTTTCTCAGAAGAATGTTGAGAGTTCTATGGACAGCAAAGAAAACAAACGAGACAGTCTTGATGGAGGCAGACACAAGTAGATCACTCATAAGGAAGATTAGGAAAAGACAAGCAACATTTCTAGGCCATTTTATGAGGAAGGGGATTTGGAGCACCTGGTCACAACGGGAAAGCTGGAGGGAAAGAGAGCACTAGGTAGACCCAGGGAGAGAATGCTGGACGGACTTGCAGAGTGGCTGGGGATGAGGAGGGTGGGGGAGATACTAGGGGCAACGAGAGATAGAGATGGTTGGAAGTCCATGGTTGCCAACGCCATGCGGCAGGGCACTTGATGATGATGATGTTTGATAACCACCCGCAGAAAGGTGTCGAAAAGTCAAATACTGGCAAGGCGTCAGCTGCTCAGTGTCTATTGTGGCGTACAGATCTATCACATGAGACGATTAACTAACTCTCTCTGAGCAGCATGTACTTTGCGAACGCTAAAGATCCTAAGGCAATATTAACAGAGTGGTCCCTGGCAAAACATTATCTTTAAAAATCCGTTTTCATAGATAAAAAACAAAACTACATGCAAAAAGGGGAAAAAAGACACACAGAGAAATAGATAGATAGATAGATAGACAGACAGAGACATAAACAGAGACATAGACATAGACAGACATAGACATAGATAGACATAAACAGACAGATAGACAGACATAGACAGACAAGACAGATAGACAGACATAGACAGACATAGACAGATAGACAGACATAGACAGACATAGACAGATAGACAGACATAGACAACATAGACAGATAGATAGACATAGACAGACATAGACAGATAGATAGACATAGACAGACATAGACAGATAGATAGACATAGACAGACATAGACAGATAGATAGACATAGACAGACATAGACAGATAGATAGACATAGACAGACATAGATGGATAGATAGACATAGACAGACATAGACATACAGACATAGACAGACGGACGGATAGACCAACGGATAGACGGATGGATGGACGATGGATAGACAGATGGATAGATGGATGGATGGATAGAAGAAAGATAGATAGATAGATAGATAGATAGACAGATATGTAGACAAACAGACAGACAGATGGGTAGATAGGTAGATAGATAGTTAGATAGAGATATACATACATACATACATACATACATACATTATTATACATACATACATACATACATACATACATACATTATTATACATACATACATACATAGACAGACAGACGGATAGATAGATAGATAGATAGATAGATAGACAGATAGACTAACAGACTGATAGATAGATAGATAGCCAGACAGACCGATAGATAGACAGATAGACTAATAGACGGATAGATAGATAGATAGATAGACAGACCGATAGATAGATAGATAGAGAGAGAGATACATACATACATTATTATACATACATACATACATAGACAGACAGACGGATAGATAGATAGATAGATAGACAGATAGACTAACAGACCGATAGATAGATGGATAGATAGACAGACCGATAGATAGATAGATAGACTAATAGACGGATAGATAGATAGATAGATAGATAGACAGACAGATAGATAGATAGATAGCCAGACAGACAGATAGACAAACAGACAGACAGACAGATAGATAGATAGATAGACAGACAGACAGATAGATAGATAGATAGCCAGACAGACAGATAGACAAACAAACAGACAGACAGATAGATAGATAGATAGACAGACAGACAGATAGATAGATAGATAGCCAGACAGACAGATAGACAAACAAACAGACAGACAGATAGATAGATAGATAGCCAGACAGACAGATAGATAGATAGATAGACAAACAGACAGATAGATAGATAGATAGCCAGACAGACAGATAGATAGATAGATAGACAAACAGACAGATAGATAGATAGATAGCCAGACAGACAGATAGATAGATAGATAGACAAACAGACAGATAGATAGATAGATAGCCAGACAGACAGATAGACAAACAGACAGATAGACAAACAGACAGACAGACAGAGACAGAGGTGGGTAGGGCCATACATTAGCAGTACGCTTTCTTTCAGACGAGCAAATTAATTTCAAAGAAGATAGGATGTTTGTTGTCTTATGCGAACTAGTTTTGAACCAGTGTCTCTGGTTCGATGGCTTAATTACCAAAATAAAGGAAACAATTGTATCACTAACATAAAAACAACAACGAATAATTCACTAAAAAGTTGTTTTTTTCAATGAAAAAGTTCTGTTGATACAAATTGAATACATAAACAAAACTGTGTATACATTGAATCCAGTTCGATCCCCAATCCATATCCAAGGTTTTTAGGTTTTGTTTGTTTCTTTCTTTCTTTTTGGTGTGTGTGTGTGTGTGTGTGTGTTGTGTGTGTGTGTGTGTGTGTGTGTGTGTGTGTGTGTGTGTGTGTGTGTGTGTGTGTGTGTGTGTGTGTGTGTGTGTGTGTTTGTGTGTGTGTGTGTGTGTTTGGTCATAGTTTAGAAAACTTTAGGACTTTTTACACTTTTCTTTATAAACGTTTACTAGTTCGTTTATGTATTTCCTGAAATTGTTCATGCGTCTATTCATTTATTTGCCATGTACTTATCTACTTATTTCGCGATCTGTTTTCCGATTTTCTATCCATTTATTTTATTTTCCCGTACATGTTTGTTTGTTCATTTGTTCATTTCTCAGGCTACGAGAGGCGAAAGAGTTTTGGAAGAAGCTCGACAAAGATTCCTCTTCGAGCGATGATGGTGAAGCAACCGCCACCACAGACACCGACGACAGCAACAGCGGAGGAGGCACCGACACTAATATCGCTGACCTCACGTACAATATGGACGCAGGATCCAGAGCGAAGAGAAGCCCCCATGCCCGAAAGGTTCGCAGCGCCAATTACTTCAACTACGACAGTGACGAAAGCGACTTCTATGACGACAGTGACGATAGTGATGATGATGAATGGGGCTCTATCGGCGGCGCGAACCAAGGGTTCTCGAGTTACAGACGCCGTCACCGACCTGATTACGGGAATGTAGGCAGACCGACAAACCGTAGGCATGGTCACCAGAACAGCAGGCAGAGCAGTTACGGTGGTCCGGGATCAGATATGGGGGATCCCGTTATGGCAACAGGAGGTACGGTTATGGTTACGACAACCCCGAGGACATCTTCACCGGTTACCGCCCAGGCAATCGACGTGGTCCCTTTGGTTACAACAGCCGATACGGACCTGGTGGCTTTGGTCCCACCAGGGGAGGGTACAATTACGGGCCTTTCTAGACAAGGCTGAGATAAATTGAACGGAGTGGAAAAAAAAGATTAGGGAAGGGAGGGTTTGGGTGGGTGTGGGGGTAGAACAGAGGGAAAAATAACGCAGAAGAGAATTTGAACATCGTATATCAACAAATATCACCAGAAACAGCAGATAAAATGAAATGAAGAGTGTAGAATACGAAAGTAGAAAAAAAAAATATTGACACTGCAGGAAATGTGGAAGAAGAGCGTGGAGCATATATTGAATAACGCAAAACAGTAAGCAACGACAAATATGAAAGAAAAGACAAGATTTTATAAATATAAAAAAAAGAAATCATAAATTATGGAAAATATTAAAGCAACGACAAATATGAAAGAATAGACAAGATTTAATAAACATAAAAAAATCATAAATTATGGAAAATATCACAGCAACGACAAATATGAAAGAATAGACAAGATTTTATAAACATAAAAAAAAAGGGATTCATAAATTATGGAAAATATCAAAGCAACGACAAATATGAAAGAATAGACAAGATTATGTCGACATAAAAAAAAAGAAATCATAAATTATGGGAAATACGAAAGAGTTGAAGGGTGTGGACTATCCTGAGAGATAAAGTTAAAGAACCATCAGAAGAAATACAACAGCAAAATTGACAGCCTGGATATCAGAACACCAGATATATGGAGCAGTTAACAAACAGAACAGTAGAGACAGAAACCCAGAAACTTTGGAACATCTTGAACATGAAACAGATGAGAACACGAAGAAGAACAGGGCAGGGTATAGACAGAAAACATTAAAGAAACATAGAGCAATAGAGAATACGAAATCCGAAACAAGCGCGACTGCCCGCGTTCAAGCAAACAGGAACCAGAAAAAAAACTATGAAAAATAACGCAAAATAGAATAAAGAACGCGTATCTTAATAAAGACATGCCCAAAACAGCAAACGAAACACAGAATGTAGCAATGATGATCAAAACTAGAATGAAGTTCTGATGGCCAAACAGAAAACTAGAGCAAAGGCATCCATGGCCAAAAATAGAATGAAAACCTGATGAACAAAACTAGAATGAAAAATTGACAGGCCAAAACTAGAATAATCTAGAAATGATGGCCAAAACTTAGAATGAAGTTCTGATGGCCAAAACCAGAAATCTAGAACAAAAGAACCTGTGGCCAAAACTAGAATGAAGAACTGATGAACAAAACTAGAATGAAAAATCGATGGCCAAAACTAGAATGAATGTAAACATGATGGCCAAAGCGTAGAGTATACATGACAACGCGTTTCAATCCTAGATGGACCATCCAAAGCATAAATGCAGTATCCATCCTTACGTCACATTCATCATTGCAATACTAAAATAAAACTGATGGCCACTTTATGAAAAAACCAAATAAATGAATAAATGGCCAAAACTAAAATAACAACTGATGGCCAAAACTAGAATGAACAACTGATGGCCAAAACTAAATGAACAACTGATGGCCAAAACTAGAATGAACAACTGATGGCCAAAACTAGAATGAACAACTGATGGTCAAACTAGAATGAACAACTGATGGCCAAAGCTAGAATGAACAACAGATGGCCAAAATTAAGAATGAACAACGATGGCCAAAATAGAATAAAAATGATGGCCAAAAACTAAAATAAACAACTGATGGCCAAAACTAGAATGAACAACTGATGGCCAAAACTAAATGAACAACGGATGGCCAAAACTAGAATGAACAACTGATGGCCAAAACTAGAATGAACAACTGATGGCCAAAACTAAATGAACAATTGATGGCCAAAGCTAAGAATAAATAATTGATGGTCCAAAGCTAGAATGACCAACTTATGGCCAAAAACAAGAATAAAATAAACTGATGGCCAAAACTAAAATGAACAACAGATGGCCAAAACTACAATGAACAACTGATGGCCAAAGCTAGAATGAACAACTAATGTCCAAAACTACAATGAACAACTGATGGCCAAAACTAGAATGAACAAACTAATGTCCAAAACTACAATGAACAACTGATGGCCAAAACTACAATGAACAACTGATGGCCAAAACTACAATGAACAACTGATGGCCAAAACTAGAATGAAATAAACTGATGCCAAAACTACAATAAACAACTGATGCCAAAACTACAATGAACAACTGATGGCCAAAACTACAATGAACAAAGATGGCCAAAACTAGAATGAATAACTGATGTCCAAAACTACAATGAACAACTGATGGCCAAAACTACAATGAACAACTGATGGCCAAAACTACAATGAACAACTGATGGCCAAAACTACAATGAACAACTGATGGCCAAAACTACAATGAACAACTGATGGCCAAAACTAACAATGAACAACTGATGGCCAAAACTACAATGAACAACTGATGGCCAAAACTACAATGAACAACTGATGGCCAAAATTACAATGAACAACTGATGGCCAAAAACTACAATGAACAACTGATGGCCAAAACTACAATGAACAACTGATGGCCAAAACTAGAATAAAGAACTCACGGCCAAAACTGGAATAAAGAATTGAAGATCAAAGGTAGAATCAAGAACTGATGGCCAAAACTAGAATGAACAACTGATGGCCAAAACTAAAACACAATCGATATTCAAATTTCTAATGAAGAACTGATGGCCAAATCCATCCTGAAGATCTGCTGGCCATGCACAAGACACAGTGCCCCCTGGCTGCAGTATGCATGCCTCTATATTTCTGTACCCATCTGACCATCCCTTTTCATCTTTTGTTCTTCCCCCCCCCTCCCCCCCCCCCCTCAAATGGTTACTTTTTTTTTAATATGTGCTTATTTGTGCCATCTGCCTCTATCTGTCTGTTTGATTGTATCTCTCTCTCTCTCTCTCTCTTTCTCTCTCTCTCTCTTCTTCTCTCTCTGTTCTCTCTCTGTCTTCTGTCTCTCTCTTTCTCTCTCTCTCTCTTTGTTTTTGTCTTTTGTGTTGTGTTTTTTTTTTTTTATTATATCAATTAACGTCATTGTAAAGTAAACAATGATTATTATCTAGTTGGTCATTTCCTCTCTGTATACATCTGTATATTCCCTTTAATCTTACAGTCATATCTCCTCTTTACGTTTGAAATTTTATATTTGGCAATTACGACTATTTTAGGATGGTTAGATGCATCTTTCTGTTGGCTTCTTTCAATATGTAGTTTAGTTCCATTTTGGGTCAGGGCGAGGTGTAGAAAAAAGCACGCAATGCTTGCCTATTACCCTGATAAGTATAATTAAAAAAATGTTGTTCTCTCTCCCCCTCTTTTTTCTTTTTTTTTTGTTTTATTTGTTTTTTGTTTTGTTTTGCTTTGTTTTGTTTTGTGCGTTACTCTAGAGATATACCTAAGAGTTAATTCTCGTCCCACTTCCCCCTTATACTCCCAGTTTGTCCCACCCCCCCCCCCTCTCTCTCTCTCTGTCTTTCTCTGTCTCTGTCTGTTTTGTCTGTCTCTGTCTATCTGTCTGTCTGTCTGTCTGTCTGTTTGCCTCTCTCTCTGTGTCTCTGTCTCTGCCTCTCTCTCTCTCTTTCTCACTCTTTTTGTCTCTTTGTATCTCTCTTTGTCTCTCTCTCCCTCCCTCCCTCCCTCTCTATCTCACTCTTTGTCTCTCTCTCTCTCTCTCTCTCTCTCTCCTCCCTCCCCCTCTCTCTCTGTCTTTCTTTTTCTCTCCCCCCCCCCTCTCTCTTTCCTCTCTGTCTCACTGTCTCTGTTTCTCTTTCTGTGTCTTTTTCTCTCTCTGTCTTTCTCTGTCTCCCTGTGTCACTGTCTCTGTCTGTCTCTCTGTCTCTCTTCTCTCTCTGTCTCTGCTCTCTCTCTCCCTCCCTCTGTCTCTCCCTCCCTCCCCCTCTCTCTCTGTATTTTTGACTATATACATTGGATCATAATCAGACTTTCCATATTTAGTAATCTGCTTTCTGTAAAACTCTTTCATTTGTCATATACCCAGTAGAAAAATTAATCATTCTCAATTTTGAAATCAGTCTTTAATATTTCTATTTCTGAAAGAAGCAAAATTTGTTATAAGTTTTTATTTTTTTATTTTGAATGAAATGAGATGAATCTGACAATAAAATTCATAGTTAATCGACAAAGAAAAGAGTTTGTTTCCTCTGTGTGTGTGTGTGTGTGTGTGTGTGTGTGTGTGTGTGTGTGTTGTGTGTGTGTGTGTGTGTGTGTGTGTGTGTGTGTGTGTGTGTGTGTGTGATGGGGTGTGTGTGTGTGATGTGTGTGTGTGTGTTTGTGTGCATGTGTGTGTGTGGTGTGTGTATGTGTGTGCATGTGTGTGTGTGTGTGTGGTGTTACATGTATATGTGTGTGTATGTGTGTGTGCTGTATATATGTTGTGTATGTGTGTGCGTGTGTGTGATATGTTACAGATATAGTTGTGGTGTATGTGTGTGCCAAAACCCAGGGTGTGCTACAGAACTGTTCACCAGATCCTCCAGCTCTGTCGGTGGTGTGCCGAAACCGCTGGGTGTGCTACAGAAGTGTTCACCAGATCCCTCAGCTTGTCGTGGTGTGCCAAAACCCTGGGTGTGATACAGAACTGTTCACAGATTCCACCAGCTATGTCGGTGGTGTGCCAAAACCCTGGGTGTGCTACAGAACTGTTCACCAGATTTCCACCAGCTCTGTCGTGGTGCCGAAACTTGGTGTGCACAGAACTGTCACCAGATTTATCCAGCTTGTCAATGTGTACCAGCGTCTTCTGCAATGTTTTCTGTCCATTCCGCTATATTGTCAGTCCATCGTTTTTATTTATTTTATTTTATTTGTTTTGTTTGTTAGTTTGTTTGTTTTGTTGTTGTTGTTGTTTTTTGTTTGTTTGTTTTGTTTTGTTTTTTTTCTTTCTTTCTTTCTTTCTCTCCGCCTCATTCCCTCAACTGTTCCCCAGAGAACTGATTTAGCAAGGCCGTTAGATCTTGTAACATGGTCATACCAGTGAAGTGTTCTTTTCTTATTACTGACGTCAACAGGAACCAGAAAAATACGAAGAAAGAATCAGAACGCGTATTTAATATAACCAAACAAGACAGGCGCAAATTTTCGGCCAACTGACCTTTGTCAAGCGTAAACATAAGATCACAAACGAACGAACAGCAAATACAAAAATCAGGAGAAAAAGACTAAAACTTCCCTGCTGCTTCGGCCAGTGGAAGAAAAGGACTATATGAATTAAGTTTAAGTCTTTTTCTATTTCGTCTTTTTCTCCTAATTTTCAGTCTTTTTCTCCTAATTTTGTATTTTGTTCGTTCGTTTGGTCTTTGTTGTGATCTACTCTAGCTTACAAAGCGTTGCCAAAAATTTGCGCCTGTCTTGTCTGGTTGTATAAAGACGCGTTCTGGTTCTGTTTTCGTGTTTTTCTGGTTCCTGTTTGCTTGAACGCGGGCGATTTCATTTGTTTTAGATTTTTGACGCCAACAGATCTTCATACGGTCTAATATGCTGCTTGATAGTTTAGCGCACTTTTTTTTTCTCAAACTTTTTAAAATTCTTTTTTGACAAAACACAAATACATGTAAATACAATGTTTGCTGAACATTATTACAATATCATTGATAAAATGAAGAAGATGTGTATACAATGGATTGAGCAAAAATCATGTACATATGCCATATCTGTTAGTCTGTTATGTTTTCTTAAACAATATAAGGTAGTTTAATTCATACAGCTTTAGATTTTAGTTGTTGTTGGTGGTGTTTACTTGTTTATTTGTTTGTTTGTTTGTTTGTTTGTTTGTATTTGTATTCTCTCTCAGTAAAAGGTCAACGATACACGCATTAGCAAAGCAAGATTATCCTCATGAGACTCAAAATCCAAAACACATGCAAAACGCCTACATCCTCATCAAAGGTTCAATGTGCATGAATTTACAGTCATTTACAATTATAAGTAAGACAAACGTTCAAATATAAACAGGCAGGTCATACAGAAATCACGCATTCATCTCATAAAGAAACCAAATGTCACATCAAACTTCATCTGATACCAGGGACAAATATGGCAACCATTTTTCTTTAAAAGTGTGTGAATTCCAGCTCAGTTTTGCATTACATTCTTCTATTTGATATTTTTTGGTAAGATATCTAGTAAAAGAAATGGTGTTTGGTAGATTTTTTTCGAGTTTACATTTGTAAATATACATTTTTTCTAAGATGATTATTAGATTAGTTTAGCGCACTTGTTCTTTGGCGATATAATCAGTGTATCTGATGTTTGATATCTTGCGATAATTTATCTTTTCCATATCTTGGATTCGTCTTTCCAAATCCTCTGTGAAGGTCCAAGCCTCAAATGCATACAGAAAGATGGAATATAGCAACGCACGTAAGAGCCTGATCTTCGAGTTTCATTGAAATATTCTTGTCCTTCCGTACAGGTTTCAGCCTGGACAGTGCTGTTGTTGTCTTTGCTGTACTTGAGAGGATTTATGTCTATGATCCCTCATTGCTAGTGTTAGATCCCAGGTAATCAAACTGTTGAACAATTCCTAACTTCGCTCTATGGATAATCATATTAATGGTGATAGGGGTGTTTTGGCTAGCCAGAAATAATCAACAAATTACTCGACTAACCAAGTACCAAACAACCAACCTACTGACCAACCAATCAAACAAACACACAAACCTAAGGCAAAAACTTTAACAACTGATAACAGCAATATTGCACGCAAGAGAAGCAGAAATCAAATCTCTGTGGTAAGGGAAGCAAATCTGCTTGGTTTCGGTTTGATCATTGTCACTTCCCTTGTCTCGATAAATCTGCTTGTATCCCTGTCATTGTTTTCACAGAGGATAATGATTTGATCAGAATGTGTTTTTCTTGTTGACAGACAAAGATGAAAGAGACAGAAGACATACGTAATGCTTACATACATATATACATACATACAGACACGAAGACAAACAGGCAGACACAGGCATAATCATAATGCCCATGTTTTATTCCAAACAAATAAATGCCTTGTGCACGCGCACGCCACGCCACGTCACACACGTACACACACACACACACACACACACACACACACACACACACACACACACACACACACACACACACACACACACACACATCTAATATCACTTATAGTGAAAAGACGTTAAATCAAGGAACGAAACGACACACACACACCACACACACACACACACACACACACACACACACACACACACACACACACACACACACACACACACACACACTCGCGTCCGCTCGTACAAAGACACATACCAGAGAAATTAAAACACACACACACACAAAGACACATACCAGAGAAATTTTTAAAAAAAACAAATACACACACACACACACACACCAGAGAAATTTAAACACACACACACACACACACACACACACACACACACACACACACACACACACAATACACCTGTTTAATCTTTACGAACGCTTAAAACTCATCACGAGCCTCATTAGTCACACAAGACTGACCACCCTCACTTTTAGAAAATCGACGAAACAACCACAGAAACTCCCGCCGAAATTTAGTCCCTGTCAAACAGTACAGATAAAAATTGACAGCAAAATTGCAGAACAGTAAGATCATAACGAACGACTGCACGAAATAATCCACAGCCGCATGTTCAGCATCTAACTGTTCTTGGGCGTCTAAGTTGAGGGCAGAGTTGACGATCAGGTTGATGAAAATAGGTAAAGTGAGGACGATGAAAGCCACTGACATCACCATCACCGTTATCGTCGTCGATGACGCTCTCTTTCGTCGCTCTTTGATTTTTTCAGAGTGGCCGATCGTCGTTGTAGAATTCAGCCCTGCGGCAGACACCGAAACCGCCAAACGCCAGGCTAAAATCGAGTTACTTATCACCAGACACACGAACGGAAGCAGCGCGAACGTGACGATCTCAATATACACCAAAATAACGTTGAACTCGACGTAATCGTACGACCCGAATGCACAAATGCCTCTGGTGCTGTTCCCCGCATAGACCACGTCATAGCCGTAAGGCACGTGCGCCATGAATAGTAACGAGGCGACAGCAATTCCGCCAATGAGAGCCAGAGTGGTGCGGTGCGTGCACAGGAGGTGCACGCGATGAGGGGAGATGACTGAGAGGGCACGCTGTATGGTCAGCACCACCAACAGGTAGGTAGAGTTGTTCCACGCTGAACCGTACATCCACATGCCCAGCTTGCAGGCGCCAGAGTGCCACGAGTAGATATCATAAGACAGGAGCTGTAACCCAACAGGTTTGAGTAAGCTCAAGAGGAACCAGAAAAAAAAAACCGCGAAAAAAAGACACAAAAAAAACAAAAACAAAACAAAAACAAAGCTACAGCAGACTTGGGTGGAGCAAACATGGAATTGTCTGAGTGTTATGGAACCATCATCACCATCATCATCATCAAGTGCCTTGCCACTTGCCATCTTGAACTAAATCTAAAACAAGTGTGACTGCCCACGTTCAAGCAAACAGGAACCAGAAGAAAAATAGAGAGAGAGAAAAAAACAAACAAACACGAGAAAAAGAATCAGAACGCGTATTTAATACAACAAGACAAGACAGACTCAAATTTTCGGCCAACTGGGCTTTGTCAAGCGTAAGATCTCAAACAAACGAACACCAGGTACAAAAATTAGGAGACAAAGACTGAAACTTCCCTGCTGCTTCGTCCAGTGGGAGAAAAGGACTGAACTAACTAAAATGACATCATAACGTATATGTATAGGCTTATGTGTGCGTGCGTGCGTGTGTGTTGTAAGATTTCTGCAACTGAAAAATAAACAGCGAACAAATAATGGGAAAATAATTCATAAAATCTCTTTTTTTTTAATCTATTTTTGCACGTTGTCACTTATAACTGTAACTGAACCTCTCAGAAGTTGATTTGAATTATCCCCCTCTGGCGCTAGAATGCCATAATTGCAATTATGACACAAGCACTGCAATTTATAGCAATCCCTTCGCTTCAGGGTAATAATTTTGCAATGGGAATTTTGAATAATCTCTCTCTCTCTCTCCTCTCTCTCTCTCTCTCTCTCTCTCTTTCTTTCTTTCTTTCTTTCTTCTCTCTCTCTCTCTCTGCCCCTCTCTCTCTCTCTTTCTTTCTTTCTTTCTCTCTCTTTCTCTCTGCCTCTCTCTCTCTTTTCTCTCCCTTCTCTCTCCTCTCATAACCTCGTAAACAAAATTTGTTCTTATTCTTGTTTTTGCTCTTTCTGTCTCTGTCTCGCGTGTCTGTCTCTGTCTTTCTGTCTCTATCTGTGTCTCTCTCTCCCTTTCTCTGTCTTTCTCTGTCTCTCTGTCTCTCTCTCAGACTCTGTCTGTCTGTCTGTCTGTCAGTCTCTGTCTGTCTGTCTGTCTCTCTGTCTGTCTGTCTGTCTGTCTCTCTCTCTCTCTCTCTCTCTCTCTCTCTTCCCCCTTCCGTTCCTTCCCTTCTTCATCCTCAATCCTCCCTCTCTCCCTCCTCTCCCACCTCTTCCTCCCCCTCCCGTCTCCTCTCTTACCTCCAAAACCCAATAGCGAAGCAAACCAGCGTGTAAGACGACCAGGTCGGACAGAGCCAGAGCGAAGAGATAGATGTTGATGGGGGAGGTGCCCACCACACCCACCCGGCTGAGAACGGCCAGGGACGCCACGTTGCCGAACGTTCCCATGGCCAGGATGACTGGTGGCCATAGCAACCACATCCATTTGGTGGCCGTCTGTATGCTTTGTTCTGACAAAGGGTTGGGGTTCCAGTCTTTGAGAGAGGGGTCTGGTGAACTGCTGGTGGTGCTTGTGTCGTGGGAATAGGACATGGCTGGTTCTTGCGTGAAAAATCACGTCTTGGGATGCTCAGCCTTTCTTGATGAACAGGTAGATAAAGAGACAGATAACATGAATCGGCCAAGCCAAAAAACAGCATTCAACAAGATGGAAAGCATTCTTACCAACAAATGCATATCAATTAACATCAGAAAGAGAATTCCTGAATGCTCCGTAGAACCGATAATGTTATACGGTTGTGAGGCGTAGACAGTCAACACGCAAAGCCAGAACAAGATTGAGGCAGCCGAAATGTGGTTTCTAAGAAGAATATTGAGAGTTCCATGGACAGCAAAGAAAACAAACGAGACAGACAGTCTTTGATGGAGGCAGACACAAGAAGATCATTGATAAGGAAGATTAGGAAAAGGCAAGCAATATTTATAGGCCATTTTATGAGAAATGGAATTAGAGCACCTGTCACAACAGGAAAGCTAGAGGGAAAGAGAACACCAGGCAAACCCAGGGAGAAAATATTGGACGGACTTGCAGGGTGGCTGAGGACAGAAAGGATGGAAGATGTGCTTGCCGTGACAAGGGATAGATGCATATGGAGGGCCATGATTGCCAACGCCACGCGGCGGGGCAGATGATGATGATGACATGAATGAATACATAAATGGACCAGTCGACGTGGCTAAGTGGTCAATGCAACGGATTTATCACTGGAAGGTTGTGAGTTCGAGCCCCAAATTGCCCCCCCCCCAAAAAAAAAACAACCCAAAAAAAACAACAACAACAACAACAACAAAACACAACAAACAAGCAAGCAAACAAGCAAACAAACATTGAACGAGATGCGTCATTAACAGTGCTGCTCAAATCTCCTGACTAGCACTGCAGGTGCTCGTATCTCTCAGGCCTGACTGATGCTGGGTTATGTTTCGAAAGTGAGTGTAGAGCATAACCCCGTTACACACAGTCTCCGTCCTAGATGGAACTCAACATCATCATGACCATCATCACCCCCAATGATCATCAAAGCATCAGAACGTCGTGAAACTGTCCCAGATTCTACGTCCCTTCGTGCCCAGATCTTGTGGAGACCCAGGGTTTCAGTATTCCTCTTGCACTCCTCCATGCCTGAAGCGAATTCACAAAGTTGATCCAGGAAGAAAATATTGGACGGACTTGCAGAGTGGTTGAGGAAGGAGAGGGTGGGAGACATACTTGCAGGGTACACGATGATATGATGATGATGATGATAATGATGATGATGATGATGATGATGATGATGATGATGATGAGACGACGACGACGACGACGACGACGACGACGACGACGACTCACTCACTCTGGTTCCACGACTAAGACGTTACTGTCATTATTAAGGGGCTTGTTAAAAAGTATCGTGTTTTAGTCAGACCAGGCACTGTTGAGCCCCACCACAATGACCCGAAAGCAGTGCAGGGTCTACTTTGGTGGGTGGGCTTACAAATCTGGACTTTTCCTAACTTCTGATGAATGAATTTGGGTCAGGTTGGTGTGCTCGGGAGTCAGAATGAGCGGTGTGGGACGGACCACACTGAAGGTCATGGGGAAGATGGGGAAGAAACAAAAACAAAAACAAAAACAAACACAAACAAATAATTTCTTTTTCTATTTAAAAATGAACATGACTGAATGACTGTCAGTCGTATTGGAAATGAAACGTCCGAGAGAAAATAATAATGTGAAACAGAAATTGTTACGACAAAACACAAACGTACATATCTGGCTGGTTGGTTGTTTGGTTGGTTGTTTGGGTTGTGTTGGTTGGTTGGTTGGTTGGTTGGTGCTGGCTGGCTGGTTGGTGGCTGGGGTTGGTTGGTTGGTTGGGATGGGAGGGTGATTGGTTGGTTGTTAATGTTTAAAAGAAGTCTATAATGAAAGCAGGGAAAAAAAGAAAAGAAAACCACCTTTTTAGTTATTTTCAATAAATGAATTAATACATAATGAATAACAATGAGGGGATGGAGTGTCACTTATATGAATGAGAGAATGTTGAATGGATTGTGACCTGCCCGTGGATATTTCAGGAAAAAGAAGAAAAAGAACTTTGACCAGCAAATTTGTACACATTGGTAAGATTAAGATGATGGATGAGGAAAAAGAACAAAAAGAATTTTGAGTGGCAAATTTGCACACATAGATAAGATTAAGATTGTGGACGAGGAAAAAAAAAACAAAAAAACTTTGAGCAGCAAATTTGCACACATAGGTAAGATTAAGATGATGGACGAGGAAAAAGAACAAAAAGAATTTTGAGCAGCCAAATTGCACACATAGGTTTCTAAGAAGAATGTTGAGAGTTCCATGGACAGCAAAGAAAACAAACGAGACAGTCTTGATGGAGGCAGACACAAGAAGATCATTGATAAGGAAGATTAGGAAAAGACAGGCAACATTTATATGACATTTTATGAGGAAAGGAGAATTGGAGCACCTGGTCACAACAGGAAAGCCGGAGGGAAAGAGAGCACCAGGTAGACCCAGGGAGAGAATGCTGGACGGACTTGCAGAGTGGCTGGGGATGAAGAGGGTGGGGGAGATGTGCTTCCGGCAACAAGGAATAGAAACGTATAGAGGGCTATGAACGCCAACGCCATGTGGCAAGGCACTTGACGATGATGATGAGGTAAAATTAAGATGGTGGACCTGCCCGTCGATCTGACGGTTGAGTAGTCACACAATGGTCTTGGTATGGTTCTGCCTGTGGGATACAGGATCAATCCTGGTACAGGATCAATCCTGGAAGTATATTTGCTTTCTCAAGCACTAACATGAGTCCTGCGAACTTTTGTTCCTTCTTTTAATAGCAGGAAGCTGGTGGATAGCGTGAGGGAGTGAAAGAGTTATGTTTCTGCAGGTTATAGACGCGCTGCGGGAGTGAAAGGGTTAAGGAGATATTGAAAAGGGGGCTCGAAAAAGACGCAAAGATAATCAGTATTAGCTGATTGAAAAACGTGTAAGAATAGTCAACATTAGCTGATTGAAAAAGATGTAAAGGATAGTCAATAGTAGCACATTGAAAAAGATATAAAGATAATCAACCTCAGCAGATTAAAAAGATATAGGGATAGTCAATATTAGCAGATTTTAAAAAATAGGAGGATAGTCAATATCAGCAGATTGAAAAACATGTAAGAATAGTCAATATTAGCAACTAAAAAACATTTAAGGATAGTCAATATCAGCTGATTGAAAAAGATCGTGTGAGTGATAGTCAATATTAGCTGCTTGAAAAAGATGTAAAGATAGTCCACTATTAGCTGACTGAAAAGCTGTAAGGATAGTCAATATTGGCAGGTTGAAAAAAATATAAGGATGATCAGTATTAGCAGTTTGAGAAAGATGTAAGCATGATCAATATTAGCTGATTGAAAAGAAGTGTAAGAATAGCCAACAGCAGCTGATTAAAAAAAGATGTAAGGATGCTGAATATTTCGCAGACAGAAAAAGAATTGAAGACAGTCAATATCAACTGCTTGAAAAAGATGTAAGGATAGTCAATATTAGCAGACTGAAAAAGATATAATAATAGTCAATATCGGCAGAATGAAAAGCTGTAAGGATAGTAAATGTTAGCTGATTGAAAAAGACGTAAGGATAAGCAATCTTAGCTGACTGAAAAACATGCAAGAATAGCCAAAAGCAGCTGATTGAAGAAAATGTAAGGATGCTTGATTTAGCAGACATAAATGGATATGAGGATAGTCAATATTAATTGATTGAAAAAGTTGTAAGGATAGTCAATATTAGCTTACAGGAATCAGCAACAACAACAACAACAAAAAACACGGAAAAAAAACCCGAATAAGAACGCGTATTTAATACAACCAGACAAGACAGGCGCAAATCTTTGGCCAACTGGCCTTTGTCAAGCGTAAGATTACAAACAAACATACACCAGATACAAAAATTAGGAGAAGAAGACTGAAACTTCCCTGCTGCTCCGTCCTGTGTGAGAAAAGGAATATTAGCTTAATTTAGAAAATACTGAACCCATTGATTCATCATCATCATCATTCTCCTGCCCGTGATGGGCGTAGAGGAGAGATGAGAGACACTCTTGAAGCCAGCCGTCGCCAACCGGTCCTGTCCTCCGCCTGTCGCACCAGCGTGGGGCCATCCAACCTGGTCCATTCTTTGATGTTGTCCATCCAGCATTTGGCTTGTCGTCCCCTTCGTCTGCCGCCTCCCAGTGTACCCTGGAGGACCGTTTTGGGCAGTGAGTTGTGGCGTGTGACATGCCCGAACCACGACAGCTTCCTGTTCTTGACTGTTGCCAGGAGGGGTTCTTGTGGGCCTGCGAGTGTTGTTATTTGGCTCCACACAAAGTCGTTTGTCTTCCGATCTTGCCAAGAGATCCTGAGCAAGCGCCTGAAGCATTTAGTTTCAAACGTCTGGATTCTCTTGGTGGTCTCTGCTGTCATGGTCCAGCTCTCGCATCCATACAGCAGGATGGGGAGCACCAGGGACTTGTACAGCTTCATCTTCGATGGAAAGCCGATCTCTCTGCTCTTCCAGATCTTGTTTAGCTTTACCATTGCTGCTGTTGCGATCGCTAGTCTGGTCTTGATTTCTGTTGTAGAGCGACCGTCTTTGGTGAGAGTGGCGCCAAGGTATTTGAAAGCGTCCACTTCTTCAAGCTGTTGCCCGTTCATGTAGATTTCAGCATGGGTGTTGGTTGTGCTGTTGACCAGGACTTTGCTTTTTTCTGTGCTCACTTCCATTCCGTGTGCACCTGCACTTTCTTCCAGTCTCATGGTCAGGTCTTGTAGTTCTTCGTTGCTGCCTCCCATCAGGTCGATGTCATCTGCGAACCTCAGGTTGTTGATGGTTCTTCCTCCGATGGAGACAGTGGAGTGGAAGTCATGGAGGGCTTCACGCATGATGTTCTCCAGGAAGAGATTGAACAGCACGGGAGAGAGTAGGCAGCCTTGACGGACTCCAACTGTGGTCTTGAAGTAGTCCCCTATCTGGTTGTTGAGGAGAACTGCGCTGCTGGCAGTGTTATACAGCGCCTGGATGGTTTGGACGAGACCTTCCTCTATGCCAAACTTTCTTAGCACCTGCCACAAACCCTTATGCCACACCCTGTCGAATGCTTTTTTAAAGTCTATGAAGTTGTGGAACAGGTCTCTCTGATGCTGCAGATGTTTCTCCATCATTATCCGGCAGGTGAAGATCTGTTCTACTGTGCTTCTGCCCGCCCTAAATCCAGCTTGTTCTTCCGCAAGGTGTTCTTCCGCTTCTTTCTTCAGTCGATTCAATATGACTCTGAGCATGATCTTGCTGGTGTGGCTAATGAGACTTATTGTTCTGTAGTTCTGGCATTGGCGCATATTTCCCTTTTTGGGCAGGGGGATGATGAGTGATTGAGTCCATTCTGTGGGCCACCGTTTTGTCTCCCAGATCTTCTGACAAATCGATGTTACACGAGTGACCAAATCATTCCCTCCATGTTTGAGCAGCTCTGCTGGGATATTGTCTGCTCCAGGTGATTTCCCTGCTGGTAGGCTGCGGATGGCTTCTTCCACTTCTTCTCTCATCACTGGTAGCGGTGAGGATTCCCTCAATGGTGCTGAGTCCCCCTGAAACAAACTGTCATCTGGCTGTATTGGGAAGTTGTATAGTTCTTGGCAGTACTGCATCCATCTGTTCAGAACAGCGGAGCTTTCTGTCAGCAGCTCGCCTGAGGTATCCTCGATGACTGACGATCTGTTTTGCTGCGTCTTGGTAAGGTTTTTCAGTGTGGTGAAGGCATGTTTGCTGTTTCCTTTTTTCATGCCTTTCTCGATGTTCTCACACTGGTTGTTGATCCATTGTTCTTTGGCTTCAATCATTTTCTTCTTTACAAGGTTGTTGGTTTTACGATACTGTGCGGATTCTTCAGGGCTGGAGTTTTTCGTCTTCTTCAGTGATCTTCTGTTGTCGCAGAGGTCAAGGATGTCATTTGAGATCCATGCTTGGTGTTTCTTCCTCTGTCGCCCCAGTACCTCCTCTGCTGTTTCGCGGACTGCCTCACCAAAGTTGTTTGTGAGGTCGTTGATGTCGCTGTCCAGGAAGTTGAGTGCCGCGAACCGCCCCCCGAGCTGTGCCTGGAATGCCTCTTCTATCTCTGGATCTTTTAGCTTTTCCAGGTCAAACTTGATGCGTGGCTGCGCAGCTTGGTACTTCTTTTTCAATTTGATCTTCATTGTGAGCAGCACGAGGTCGTGGTCGCTGCCTATATCAGCTCCAGGGTATGTCCTCGTCTTTGCTTTATTAATGCTTGATTTGAAGCGCCGCGGTGTGAGGACAAAGTCGATCTGGTTGTGAGTCTTTCCGTTCGGCGCATGCCAGGTTGTTCTTCTTGACAGTTTGTGGGGGTAGAGGGTGTTGGCAATGGTGAGCCGTTGGGTGCAGGCAAACTCCAGAAGGCGAAGTCCCCTGTCATTAGTTTCCCCTGTGCCAAATTGACCCACTGTTCCAGCCCAGTTTTTGTAGGCATCTGGGCCGACTTTGGCGTTGAAGTCCCCCTGAACTATGATGATGTCTTTCCTGGGGGCTTTTCCGATGGTGTCTTCTATTTTCTCATAGAATTCTTCAACCACCTGGTCTTCGTGGCTGGTAGTTGGAGCATACACTTGTATGATGGTGATGTTCTTTGGTTTGGCTGACACCCGAATGCTGATGATTCTGCTGTTGACAGGCGTGCAGCTCATGATGCATCCAATGACTTCTTTGCGTACGATGAAAGCTACGCCATTTTCATGTAGTGACTCTTCGCCACTGTACCACATCTTGTGTCCTTCCTCTGTGATTGCTTCTCCGAAGCCTGTCCATCTTACTTCTGATATACCCACAATGTCCCATTGGTAGCGTCTCAGCTCGTGTTCTAGTTCTTTTACTTTGCCGCACTGATGGAGTGTACGGACATTCCAGGTTCCAATGGTAGCTTTTTCCGTTGGCAGTTTGAATGATGTCTTTGCTTAAATGATTAAATGATTAAATGGAATCTTATCAAGACCTTACAGGGTTAACTGAATGTTTACAGCGGTTGCTATGACAATTTCAGATTTCCCATATCATAAACGGTCGATAAAGTCCCACCTAACATTTTAACTATTTGTGTACCCTCATGTGGGATCTCAGGCCAAAGTCTGATGCACACAGGCGGCCGCATATTGGACACTCAATGGAACGCTCTGCTAGGTTGGTTCTGGCCTTCATTGCTGCACGCTTTTCCACTTGGCTGCTTCGTCTTTCATTTTCATAAACTTCTGTTCCCTTTGCAAATAGCTTGCCTCCATTCAGATCTGTTTGTGGCAATGATTTCCCAGTGTTCTTTATCAATGTCACATTTCTGGAGGGATTTTTTTCATGGTGTCTTTGTAGTGAAGCTTTGGCCATCCTCTTGGGCGATGGCCCTCTGTCAGTTCACCGTAGAAGAGCTGCTTTGGAAGCCTGTTATCCTGCATGCTCACGATAGACCATCTTAGCTGAGACTCTGTTAGCAAGGCATCTAAGCTTGGCATCTGGGCTGGCAAAATTACGTATTATAGCATTCGCTATTTAGGGCATATGGAATCATCCGAACACTGTAACATTGAGAGCGCATAAGGACTGATCGGAACACTGAGCAAAAGACAAAGTAAAAACTGCCAGCAGAAGGCAGAAGACTCACACATGTGCGAGGCGAGACACCACAGACAGGCTGTCCCATCTGGCATACGTGAAAGTCTGGGTTCTGGAGTGTGTTCAAGAGGGATTCTTTGCACTAGGACAATTCCATATGCGGTCCTCCCAAATCTCCCAGCAGCCAGTCATCTGGTGGACCCGCAAAGCCCGAGCACAAAACCCCATACACAGGCAAGGTCTTGAAATAGGGAGGGTAGTGGGACCTATGACATACCCACTCCATTAGAATGATTGGAGCACAAAGATGAGCAACGAATAAACAAGCTTTTCATCCCGCACGTTGAGATTTTACTCAAGACGTGAGAAAACTTGAAGCGTTGTTTTGTTGTTGTTGTTGTTGTTGTTGTTGTTGGGTTTGTTTGTTTGTTTTGGGGTGGGGGTGGGGGGGATCATTGCACTCAGTCACGTTACCTTTGTGCCCACCTTCTTTTTTTTTTTTTTTTCTTTTTTTTTTTTTTTTCGTCCCATTTTCTACTCCAGCTTACTGGCCACAGATGCTGGAACAGTTTTTTACAATGCGAAGATGAGGATGATATCGATGAGGATGATAATCATAATGCCATGGAATTCCGTCTAGGATTGAGACTGCGTGACAGGGCTGTCCTCTACGCTTACTAGCATAATATATCCTGGCGTCAACCAGGCTCGAGAGATACAGACACCTGCGGTGCTGGTCACAAGATTTGAGCAACAACCTCAATGATGCATCCGTGAAGTGGATAAGACTCGACTGTGTGGTACCAGTCTTCCCCAAAATGAGTCTACAGCACGCCCAACTGTGGGTAGGAGCCGGTTGGAGCCGAAAAATCCCACAATGAATTTTTGAAGGGACAGATGGGGATTCGAACCCACTACCTTCCAGTCAGCAGTCTGTTGCACTACCCACTACACCACGGTGACTGGTTAGTAACTTGAAGCTGATCTTGGTACCATGACTTTTAAGCTGATGCATTCACGACACCTTTTGTACAAATTTGGTTTAAATAATCTCTAGAAACAGCTAAGAAAATGATACGAACGTAGTTCTGTCACGAACACGCTGACAGACAAATAGACAGACAGACACAAACACACACACACACACACACACACACACACACACACACACTTACACACACACACAGTCGATTAAATTCTTAGGAGTTTTCCTTACAGCCAAATTATCTTGGAATCAGCATATTGAATACTTATTAACAAAAGCTCAAAAAAGTTTAAATTTCTTGAAAATAGTTCGCAAACAGATATGGGGACAAGATGCATCAACACTTGTTCATCTCTGTAAATCGCTTATTAGATCTAAATTGCCATCGCACATACAATGCAATCAAATTGTTGCCACTTGATGAACAAAGGAAAGTAGCTTCTACTAAATTTCTGTTAAGAAACACTACCATAGAAAACAGCATCAAAACAGAGACAAAAGTAAGATCAGACACCGACTTTCCAAAATAAGCTAAATCAATATCCTCACAGGTCACGCTTGCAACATTTACAGCTGATGTTATGAAAGGCTCTGGAATTGATTTAGACACAGGTCCTATAACTTTAAGACCTTTGTTTTCACCAGTACCCAGTTGGGAACTTCAAAGAGCACGATTTGACATACACGACACTGACTTAAAAAAAGAAGATAATATCAACTTACTGGCAAGTCACGTTAAATGTCATATAGAAGACTTTTATTCCGATCACTTGAAAGTTTACACTGATGGTTCAATAATTGATAGACAAGCAGGCTCAGCGTTTTTAATACCTGCTCTCAAAATTGAGAAATCTTTCTATATAGGACTTTATAAATCTATCTTTACTGCAGAACTCTTTGCAATCTTAATGGCTTTGAATTGTATGATAAATCTTCCTAGGACAATTCCCCAGATACTTTTTTGCGTTGATTCAAAATCTGTACTTCAAGCTCTTGAATTATCAAAATTACAAACAAGATCTGAAATGATATTGGAAATTACTCACTTGATTAATAGTTTATCCTTAAGAGGCACTGATATTACTTTCTGCTGGATACCATCTCATAGTTCTTTTCATTACAATGATATGGTTGATAGGGCTGCCAAACGGGGGGCAAAGAGCTCACCAGATTCAAATCATATACAGCTTTCCCTCTCATTGCATGAGTGTTATACCTTAGTGGACGCCTACGTATGGAAGCAGTTTCAAGATAAACAGAAAAAGTATGAAAAATGTTACATGAATTTTGAAATTAGCAAAACACCTAAGCGGTTCCCTGCCAGCAGAAGTATACAATCCCTTATGTATAGGTGGAAACTTGATGCATTCAAAACAAAATACACCAGGAATGTAGTGTGTCTGTGTGGAAAGAAGATAACTCATAGTCATATTCTATCATGCGTTCGGGTAAAACATATACCTACGTTATCAACGAAGACAGTTTCTGACATATTTGCCTCACCATCCTTAACATATGAATTTTTTGTTAGCCTGTCAAAAAGTCCTATAGCGAATTATCTTTAACGCGCCGTTATTTCTCATGTTCAGTGTTATGGTTAGCTAATTTTACTGTTTCAATCGTTAATTATGATAACGTATTTGTGAATTTTTCTTTCTTGTCTTGTTTTTCTGGTTCATTTCTTTTTCCTGAAGATTAACCATTTCCAAGTTTTTGTGGTTTTTTTTGTTTTTGTTTTTTTTGTCTAAAATCACTTTAGTGAATAGACATTAAATCAAAGACCACCACACACACACACACACACACACACACACACACACACACACACACACACACACACACACATACAGCACAACACACAACACACACTACACACACAACCACACATAACACACACACAAATACACACAAACATACATGCACACACACATACACACACACACAACACACACACAAAACACACACAACATACACACACACAACATAACACACACACACCACACACAACACACACACACACACACACACATCACACACACACACACATAAACACACACACACACACACACAACACACACAAAAACACACACACACACAGTCGTCTAAAAGTACGTAATAAAACTATGTGAATAGACGTTTAAAGAAATAACGAACGAACGAACACACACACACACACACACACACACACACACACACACACACACACACACACACACACACACACACACACACACAACACACACACACACACACACACACACACACACACACACACACACAACACACACACACACACACACACACACACACACACACACACACACACACACACACACACACACACACTCCTCTCTGCTCGATAGGAAACAATTTCCTTTCTTCTAAAAGAGACAGAAAAATGTTAAGATGATCGTTTGAGAAATAAAATGATCGTCTTTAATTGGGATCTGTTAAATGCGCAGTCTGAACTAATGAGAAGGTAGCTCATCGATTTTTCGTTTAATATTAAAGACAAACCTTGCTCTAATCAATGCACGTGGACTTTTGTTTCATTCGTATCTTTAATAACAACAAAAAGAAATCAATCCACAAACATACATTGTGTGTTGTGTCACTGACGGAACCATCGTCACTAATGGGAACTATATATTTAACTGCGTTAATCTGATGTCAGATTAATTGGCAATTATTTTAGAAGTTAGTGCACGTCTTTTTCTACATCAAAATTGGTGTAAACGCGACAAAACAGGCATAAATAGCTAAGAGTTTATAGAACAAAAGTTCAGTCGAGTCAGAGCGGGCTCCACAGGTCATCTGATTTCCCTTATTTCTCAAGATTTGCATTCAAGGTGAGGCGTTCATGTACATATTGGAGATGAAACCGATCCTGAGAGGGGTTAGGTTTGTGTGTGACCTGTTATTTATTTCTCTCATCATGAGGTTTTCCTTTGCAGCGTAACTGCCTCCTAGACTTCCCAAATTTCAACCAATTTTCAGTTTGGGCTGGATTGATCTCAGAACCTTTTTTTTTTTCCGTCCTATTTTCTGCGCCACTTTAATGACCACAGAAACTGGCACACTTTTTCGTACAATGCAATGATGATGACGTCGATGTGGATGATAATCATTATGCTATGGAGTTCCATTTAGGATTGATACTGCGTGACAGGGCTGTACTCTGCACTTACTATCATAATATATCCTGGCGTCAACCAGGCCCGAGAGGTACAGACAGATGCGGTGCTGGTCAGAAGATTTGAGCAACACCCTCAATGACGCATCCGTGAAGTGGCTGAGACTCGACTGTGTGGTCCCAGCCTTCCCAATAAGCCCATAGCACGCCCAACTCTGGGTAGGAGTCGGTTAGAGCTGAAAATTCCCACAATGATTTTTTTAAGGGACTGATGGGGATTCGAACCCACAACCTTTCAGTCAGTAGTCCGTTGCGTTAACCACTACACCACGGCGACTGGTTGATCTCAGAACCCTACCTCCTGAATCTTCCATCATCCCCAGAAGCCTGACTTTTACCATCTTGTACTTACTGATCATGGATTTTAAAGGTGACGTCAGCTTTGCCTGGCGACAACAGCGAGCAACGTCAGTGACATCAGGTGGGACATCAAGCCCATTTCTCGTGTATTTGGTGATTTTGGCCTCCATCGATTCCACAAGATTACCACCGATATTGTATATCAACATAGGCCAGAAGAGCTTTGGAATCAGCATGAACTGCAGGTACCAGACTTTGTATTTGCCAGGGAGACCACGCTCGTCTATTACTTACAGGCTATCTTTTACCACTTGCTTGATACCGTTATTTTCTTTGTTTTTATCTTTATCTAATCTTTTTTCTTTTTTTTCAGGTAGTTATCATTCCAACTTCCAAGGTACTTGGTTGGTTCTTCAGTCAATGTTGGAATGGCTTGGTTGGCTACAGTGCTTTTCTAGCTGTTACTTTTTCGGCTTCTTTTTCCGTTCTGCAGTGAAGGCTCTGTGGTTTTGTATTATTTGTAACTTGTCAATGAAAGCAACCAACATATCATATTCGGTGAAAATCCATTGACAAACAGCCGACTCATCTTTGCTGGCACATTTTCTTTAAACACACACGCGTGCGTGCGCGTGTGTGTGTGCGCGCGTGCACACACACACACACACACACCGTGTCAAAATGTAAATCATCTTCCTTTCTTAATAAAAGGGAGATTAGTGAGAGAGAGAGAGAGAGTGGGAGAGAGAGACAGAGACAGAGACAGACTGACAGAGACAGACAGAGACAGAGTGAGAGTGAGAGCGAGAGTGAGAGTGAGAGAGACAGAGTGAGACAGAAAGACAGACATAGACAGAGACAGACAAGACAGAGAGAGATAGAGATAGGGAGACAGACAGAGTGAGAGAGAGAGACAGACAGACAGAGACAGAGAGACAGAGAGAGACAGAGAGAGAGTTTTACAAATCCTCTTTAATTTAAATATTTGACCACAAAGTGTAAATTCACACTTACATATATCTCAGTGCTGGAAAAAAAACATCTTTCTGACAGAGCTCCGGACTTTGGATTGTGGTCAAGACGGATTCATTGCATTCTGTTAATTTCAAATGCTCTCCCCACCCAAATCTGCCAGAAATCGAGTCTGCTCCAAACCCAATGTGCTGGCAGGGTGCTAGAAAGAGAGAAGGTGAAGGGACCTATAAAACACTGACACTTCCAGAATGATTGGACACCCACACCCTTTGACACCCGCACCCTTTGACACCCGCACCCTTGGACACCCGCACCCTTGGACACCCGCACCCTTGGACACCCGCACCCTTTGATGCCCGCACCCTTTGACACCCGCACCCTTTGACACCCGCACCCTTTGACACCCGCACCCTTGACACCCGCACTCTTTGACACCCGCACCCTTTGACACCCGCACCCTTTGACACCCGCACCCTTTGACATCCGCACCCTTTGAGCCCGCACCCTTTGACACCGCACCCTTTGACACCGCACCCTTTGACGCCGCACCCTTTGATGCCCGCACCCTTTGACACCCGCACCCTTTGACACCCGCACCCTTTGACACCCGCACCCTTTGATGCCCGCACCCTTTGACACCCGCACCCTGTCCACCAGCAAGCATCCTGCATTATTGTCAACCGTGCTAGCGACGCAAAAAAACTTAACTCTGTGGTTTCCTCACCCTATCCACCAGCTCATGTAAAACCTGTGGTGCTTCCGAGAGTCGAACCCCGACCTCTGCGTTATAAGCATATGCCTCGAACCAATAAGCTATCTTGATCAGACCAACTACGTGGTGTAGTGCATGGCTCAATGGACTATCGACTAGACAGTTGTGGATTCGAATCCTCATCAGTACCTTCAAAAATCATTGCGGGGTTTTTCGGCTCCAACCGGCCCCTACCCAGGGGTTGAGCGTGCTATGGGCTCATTGGGAAGACCGGGACCACACACACACAGTCGAGTCTCATCCACTTCACGGATGCGTCATTGAGGGTGTTGCTCAGATCTTCCGATTATAGGCGCATCTGTCTGTATCTCTCGGGCCTGGTTGACGCCAGGATATATACATTATGATAGTAAGCGTAGAGTACAGCCCTGTCACGCAGTCTCAATCCTAAATTGAATTCCATAGCATCATGATTATCATTCTTATCGCCATCATCATCATCGTCATCGCATTGTAAAAACTATGCCAGCTTCTATGGCCATTAAGGTAGCGTAGAAAATAGGAATCCCCCCCCCCC
>JAPXFY010000028.1:20037666-20040166 GCA_030674185.1 Monoplex corrugatus
CAACAGGAAAGCTGGAGGGAAAGAGAACACCAGGTAGACCCAGGGAGAAAATATTGGACAGACTTGCAGGGTGGCTGAGGACAGAGAGGGTGGGAGATGTACTTGCAGGGACAAGGGATAGATTCGTGTGGGGGGGAAATGATCGCCAACGCCATGCTGCAGGGCCCATCATGATGATGATGATGATGATGATGATGATGATGATGATGATGATAATGATGGATATTGGGTGTGTTTCAGGAGTGGGGTAAGCTGACAGCTGACATTATTTGTTTTCTGGATTCTGCTTTTGATCTCTCTGTGGAATCTCCTATCTCAATTGTGAAAATGCTGATTCTGGCGTTGGCAATCATGGCACTCCACACGAATCTATCCCTTGTAGCTGCAAGTATACCTTCCACCCTCTGTCATCAACCACCCTGTAAGTCCGTCCAACATTTTCTCCCTGGGTCTACCTGGTGTTCTCTTTCCCTCCAGCTTTCCTGTTAGTGACCAGCTGCTCTGATTTCTCTTTCCCCATAAGATGTCCTACAAATGTTACTTGTCTTTCCCTAATCTTCTTTATTAATGATCTTCTTGTGTCTGCCTCCTTCAAGACTGTTCGTTTGTTTTCTTTGCTGTCCATGGAACTCTCAACATTCTTTCAGAAACATACATTTCACCTGCCTCAGTTTTGTTCTGACTTTGAGTGTTGACTGTCCACGCCTCACAACCGTACAATAGTATCGGTTTAGATATAACGCTCAAGAACTCTCTTCCTGATGTTAATTGATAGACATTTGTCGGTAAGAACGCTTTTCATCTTCTTGAATGCTGTTTTGGCTTGGCTGATTCTGCTGGCTTTTTCTGATGTGCATCTACCATCTGGTGAGATGACCGTTCCAAGATATTTAAATTTATGTAGGCCTACCTGTCTCAAAGGATTTCCTCTTGAAAACTTCTTTCGAAAAGTCCACTTTTCATGGTTCTCACCTATTCTCACCTGTCGGCGTCACCGGGTTCAGTGTTGGCCGCTGCACACTTTTGACACCGCCACCCTCCTCCAAACGGCTCTGTCTTGACTTTTGTGGACAACTCCTTGAACATTTAGGCCACTGATGTTGGTTATGATCTTGATATATGAGATTGGAGGTCTGCCTTTCTTCCTTTTTTGCCTCTGTTTTTCCTTTCTTCCTTTTTGCTCCAGTTTTTCACTTTAAACATTAACCCTTTGACTCCCGCATCCTACCCACCAGCATAGCGCCATCCTTTAGATTTGTACTTGTCTGATTATCCACCGACCAGCCAACAGACCAGCGAACAAACCAGCCAACCGACCAGCTAACCGACCAGCCAACTAAATAATTAAACAATTCACTAACTAACTAGCTAACCAACTAACTAACTAATTAACTGACTGACTATCTGTCTGACTGACTGACTGACTGACTAACTGACTGACTGACTAACTAACTAACTAACTAACTCACTCTTGTAACTAGCTACATGAAACTAACTGATTAACTCACTCACTCACTTCAGTTTGAGAACTGTGAACGATTAATCAAACAACAACAAAAAGTTTACAATTTCAGGTGCCTATAGTAGTGACTTGCCTTCTGAGGTAATGACCTTTGGGCTGGGACAGTGCCAGGTTATATATACTTATATTTCCCTACAGCGTGGCATGGCTAGCGTAGCCGAGTGGGTACTTCGTTTGAAATGGTTCAAAACTTCGTCTGTCACGCGGGATTCAATGGGTTCGATTCCCATAAGATCCACTGGCGCTGTCTAGCATTTTTAAGCTTTTTTTTTTCTCCAGTGGGAAATTTAACAGTTAGCAAGAAACACTACGGGACCCTATGGACTCAGTTGGACGATTTGGACTTTGCCGATGACCTCGCTCTGCTCTCCCACAAACAGCAACAGATGCAGAACAAGACTTCAAGCCTGGCCTCCCATGCGTCCCAAGTCGGCCTTCACATCCACCCCAACAAGACCAAAATTCTGAAAATCAATGCTTCCAGCACAGAGGCAGTGAAGTTGGGAGACAACAACCTGGAGGAGGTCGAGACCTTCACTTACCTTGGGAGTGTAGTCAATCAGCAGGGAGGAACAGATGCAGACGTGAAGACCCGCATCGGAAAGGCAAGAGCATCCTTCTTGGCCCTCAAGAACATCTGGCGATCCCACATGATCACACCCCGCACTAAAATCCGCCTGTTCAACTCAAACATCAAATCAGTTCTATTGTATGGAGCAGAAACGTGGAGAACAACTAAGACCACTACTAGAAGAGTCCAGACATTCATAAACTCGTGCCTACGCAAGATACTGAAGATCCACTGGCCAGTTACCATCAGTAACACAGACCTCTGGCAGAGAACTAACCAAGTGCCAGTGGAAGAAGAAATCAGAAGAAGGAGATGGCGATGGATAGGGCACACCCTGAGGAAACCATCAACCAACATCACCCGCCAGGCCCTGACCTGGAACCCTCAAGGGAAGAGAAAGAGAGGCC
>JAPXFY010000028.1:20045166-20112666 GCA_030674185.1 Monoplex corrugatus
GCAAGTTTTTTTTTTTATGCCCCTCAACTTCGTAGGCCTACTGCAGAGGCGGCTACGCCAAGAGCGATAACCGCGCGGATGGTGCTAGCGGCGAGCGGCGGAAATGTTCGAGCGGGGCCGGATGTTTTAAAAATTGTTGGAAGAAGCAAAGTGGTTTCAGCAACAGCTGGCGTTTATCGTGGACGGTCGAGAAAATAAAGATGTCTTCCACTACTGCAGAAAGAGAGAAGACGTTTGACTTTATCGCTCTCATTCAAGATAGACCTGCACTTTGGCAAAAAGAGCATCGTGACTTTTTGAACAGAGATATTCGTACCAAGCTATTCCAAGAACTTGCTGAGATGTGTGGGTTGTCAGGCAAGTGATCATTGTGATTTGCGCAATAACTGATTTTTATGCAACTAGTGAACTACTTTGTGTGTGTATGTGCGTGGTGTATGTATGTGGATATCGTTTGATTGAATGGCCGGTTTCTGTTGTGTGTGCACGCACGAGTCGTGTGTGCACGCACGACGTCGCACGTGCGCGTGATGTGGGCCAGTATTTAATATACATACATAATATATACATAGCCTAGGCTATATTTATATATATATATATGTTTTTTTTTGTTTATTACTTGGCCTATAGTATCCGGCGATTTCATTTTGATCAGGAGCTAAATAGATTTCTAATGCATCATCATACATTGTATGCTAACATTCTTTGTGTTCATCGTCATTGTTGCTTCTGCTGTTGTTTATTAAGTTCTGATCATGTAAGACTAAGAGCTTTCAGACTGCCACATTATTGATTAACCCTTTGACTCCCATACCCTATCCACCGACACCAAAAACTAAACCCTTTGATTCCCCCACCCTATCCACCAGTTTCTTGCAGGAAGCTGGTGGATAGGGTGAGAGAATCAAAGAGTTAACATTTTGGTTTACTTCCATTTTTGACAACGCAGGATGCTGGTGGACAGGGTGTGGGAGTCAAAGGGTTTAAACAGATGGAGAGAGACCAACAGGTGAGGGTGGGGAGGGTGGTCGTGTTACGTCCTTTTAAAAGGCATTGTACCATTTGTGTGTGTGTGTGTCACTGTGTGTGGTGTGTGTGTGAGAGAGAGAGAGAGAGAGAGAGTGAGTGTGTGTGTGTGTGTGTGTGTGTGTGCATGTATGCAGTGTGTGCTTTTCGTTCCATTTTATTGTAATCAGCCGACTTGGCGGGTGTTTGCAGAGAGGAAATGAGAAAATACAGCAAAAACCCAAAAACGCAGTACGTAAGAGAGGAGAGAGAAACAGGGTAGGGTAGGGAGGGCATATGTTCTATGACAAATGTTTATTTTATCGTGCCTACTTACTTCATTAGTTGATTGGCAAGTTTTCTGTCATTTTCTTTCATACGAATAACTAGAAATAGCTGAGTGTAAATAATGCCTCTATCCCCTTACCCTCCAATCTCTGGAAAGTGGGCAAAAAATACATGTCCACATATATGCTCACACACGCACACCTGTTTGCTTGCATGTGTGCATACACATGCAGAAATGCATACACACACACTTGCACGAATTTGTTGTTAGATTAACGAAGAAAAATACAGATAAAACCATTATTGCGAAATTAGATGGTGACAAATTCATCTCGTTTACTGATTTCTTCTTTCAATATCCAAAGTAAACTTGTTTTGGAATATCTGATCCACTGAATTTATTAGTGACAAAAGTGTGTGTGTGTGCGCGCACCCGCGCATATGTGTGGTGTTGTGTTGTGCTTGTGCTAGTGTGTGTGTGTGTAAGTCGATTATGTGAAGTTAGGAACAGCATATACCAGGGCTGATACAACATACCAATTGAGAGACACCTGTTAAATCAAGAATGAAGTGGATAGGATAATATATGCTTACACCTTAATATGAATCTTTTGTTAATTGTTTTCACAGTTTTTGAATATGTATTTTATTTCTCGGATACTGTTACAGAGGAGATGTGCCGAAAGAAACTGAAGAATCTCAAGGACAAGATGAGGGACATCAGTAACAAGCTTCCCAGGACCAAAAGTGGCCAACCAGCATTTGAAAAGGGTGAAAGTATTGTTCGTTGGCCATATTACCACTCCATGTTATTCATGAAAGAACAATTTATGGGCCGTGAAACGCATGGTACTATTCAGACATCCACACAGGAGGACAGTCAGCAGTCGAGCTCTGCATGTTCTCTCGACAGCTGCGAGGATGAGATGAGTACAGAATCATTGCCTCAGCCTGAAATTCATGCGCTGCTAGAGCAAAGGCAAACGCGATCAAAATCGAGGATGACAAAGAGATCGCGTTTAGCCGATGAGTTCCTTTCTATGGAAAGAGAGAAAATGGCCAACCTGAAGAGAGCTGTGACTGCGGAGGAAACCAGGGAATCTCATGATGAATGGAGTGCTTTTTGCACGTCAGTGATGTACGACTTGCAGAAACTCAAAGATCCGCATTTGAAAATGCGGGTGAAAAGTGACATCAACAAAATAGTGAATGACGCTGTACTGCAGCAACTGCAGCAAGATTCACAGCTACCAACCACTACTTCCACCCAGCAGTACCAAACCTCTTACAAGTCACGGCAGTAACTGTCATAATCCTGTTCTTCTCTTGCATGCGAAAATTTATGTTTTGACTTTACACAGTACCTTTAAAACCTAAAATTGTCATCAGTATAAACTATAATCATGTTTATTTCACTTTTATTTGGGGGGGGGGGGGGGGGGTTGTTTGTTTGTTTTTTGGGGGGGAGAGGAATCAGTTATTTGATTTGATTGGATCATCAGTGTAGAACACAAGTCAATCACACTTCTTTGGTTACCATAAAATTCGGTCTGTTGAGTGCATCAGGTCTGTTGAGTGCATCAGGTCTGTTGAGTGCCTCATCCCTAAATTTTGAAAAAAATGACAAATTTATTCATGCACAGGCTGCAGTAGTTTATAAGCCGCAGATGTTACAAAAAAAATTTCATGAGCAAAAATGTCAGGAAATTAGCAGTACATACTAAACTACTAACCTCACCACAGGAAATCAACACACAGCCATAAAGCACAAAGCAACATTAGAACAAAAATACTAGTACAGCAAAGATACAATACACACACAACCAAAATCCACCAGTAGTCACATTTTTATTCAACGTCATCATCATTTCCACTGAAGCCAATGAAAGCTTTGTCTGTGGAAGTTGTGAACACTCAAAGTCAGTGTAGAGAGCTAAAGTGAAGCTCAGTGTAGAGAGGAAAATGCTGCAACAAATAGATTTGAGAATGCTGCTAAGCACAGATTGAGTGAAAATCCACAAACATGCCACAATTGTAGCTGCAGGGGGTCAAAGTTGAGGGGGAAAGTTGCGGCTTAAAGTCTGGATTTTACAGGTCTGTGCTGCTTGTTTGTCTTTGCTCATTTTGTTTTTCGTTTGTAGCTTTTGTTGTTGGCCTTCTTCTTCTTAATCTTTGTGATTATAAACCCTGGATGCCAGGGGGCCCTCTCAGTACAAATAGTATCCTCACCATCTCAAAAATCATGTGCTGATAAATTTCCTTTTCTTTGTCACTCTGTTTGATTCTGCCTTGCTCCTGCGGTTTCTGTCATCTCTTCATACCATTTTCTGCCTTGTTGGTCCATTCACCTGTATGTGTTCTATAAAGCCTTACATACTGTCTGTTGGTATTGCTAATTGGGTACGTGTTAAATGCATTTTTGGCTCTAGGGAAATGTGACATGCAGAAGCTTTTTAAAAAAAAATTCAGCCATTTTTTTTATATCTATCGGAGGGGAATCACTTTGTTTTAATATATAATTGTATATGATGTGCTCTCTGTGGTTTTCCATTGGTTTTATTCTTGCTTTTATTCTTTTCTCCCGTTTGTGGCCATGCATGTGTGTGTGTGGTGGTGTGTGTGTGTGTGTGTGTGTGTGTGTGTGTGTGTGCGTGCGTGCGTGCGTGCGTGTGTGCGTGTGTGTCTTTTCGGCGCTTGGATTTGATTTTGTCGAGATTTGCGCTATATAAATATTGTAATTATTATGTATGCATGTGCGTACGTATGTATGTATGTATACGCTTAGATTTATGTATACATGTATGTATGTATGCATGTATACGCTCAGCTTAGATTTATGTATGTAAGTATGTAAGCATGTATGTATGCATGTATACGCTCATATGTATGTAGGTATGTATGCATGTATACGCTCAGCGCTTAGATTTGATTTTGTCAAGATTTTGCGCTATATAAATAAAATATATTATTATTATTATTATATATATATATGTACATATAATATGTGTGTGTGTGTGTGTATACACATATATATACTTTATTGTAGTTAGTTATGTTTATACAAATGTGTTTGTATAAATACATATATATTCAGATTTGTTTTTAAACCATCCTGTGATGGATTCAACAGAATGAATTCAGCTCTGGGAGCATATCCTAAGTTAGATTATGTGGGTGAATATACTGATATGTGTACTGAATTTTCTTTTCCAGTTGGGTTTTGTTTTCGAGGTCAAGGGAGTGGTGTGTGCGTTTTGGAACGATTACAACAGGTATGGCTCTGCATGGTCGGCAGGACTTTAAATAATAATAATGATGATGATAATAATGATGTAATAATAATGATTGATTGATTGATTGATTGATTGATTGATTATATAATGATGATGGTGATGATGAAAGCCTTTGGGAAAAAAATGACATTTTGAAATGAAACACAAAATTGCATTAGACATGTTGACATGGATTAAGAGGATTGAAATGACATATAAGATTAACTCTTTAACTTCCACACTCTGTGCGTTAGTATCCTGCTTTGTCAGCCATGCCAGCAAAGCAAAAACTTGACCCTTTGACTCCCTCACCCTAGGTTCAAGTTTTTGCATTTGATGGATAGGGTGCAGGAGGCAAAGGGTTAATTAGAGTTTGGTTTCAATTCGAGTCCTCACACTCTGGCCAAGGCACATCACAAACCAAAGTTATAAATGGAAATGTGTTTCATTTTTACATGTACAATGAGTAAGTTTATTTGGTACAGTGTATGTTTTGTGCGATTATAATGCAAATGGTGGTGATGAATGATGATGATGATGATGACGATAATGATAATGAGGATGATTTGATTGGTAGTGGCGATAGTTGATAAGGATGATAATTTTTTAGTAATTGATTTATTCATATATATATATATACAGACCTGCCAAGCCTGACTTTTAAGTTGGAGTATTTGTCCAGGAAAAATGGAGTATTTTTGAAAATATTGGTGTATTCTGAGTGCGCAGCGCCGAAGGCGCAAGCTAACTAGGGGGGTCCGGGGGCATGCCCCCCCGGAAAATTTTTAAAGAATTGGTGCAAATCTGTGCAATCTAGAGCATTCTGAGCCCAAAAATTCACTTTCTAATGGTACTTGATTTTTTTATCTTTAATTTTTTTTTCGTCGTATTTTTTATTAAGTCGGCGTATTGGTCGTATTTTGAGTAAACTGGCGTACTAAATACGCCAAAATCGTATGGGTTGGCAGGTCTGTATATATATATATATATGTGTGTGTGTGTGTGTGGTGTAAAACAAGGAACATAGATATCAGTGTTGTCCTTGATGTATATAACATCACTCTTGTTATTCACACACTATTTCAGTATTAGGTGTAGGCCTATATGCATACATATATATATTTATGTGTACACATAGATAAGTGCATATATACACATACGTACATTCACACACATACATAGATACATACATACAGACACACATATACATACATACATACACATACAGATAGATAAATAAATAGACATTTAGACTGATAGATGGATGGATAGGTAGGCAGATAGAGATGGACGAGTTCAATAGATTAGATACATAGATGTGTGTGTGTGTGTGCACAATACAGCACATTGTCCTGTTTATACTATTATCATGATGAATATGGTTTATTGTTACTAATGTAATACTATCCCTGTTATAATACTTGTCATTATTGAAATTGTCTGTTTTTACTAATGTTAGTAGTATTATCCTTATTATAATAATTGTCATTATTGTTATTGTCTATTTTTACTAATGTTAGTATTACTATCCTTATTATAATAAATGTCATTGTTATTTCTGTTTTTATTAATGTTAGTAGTACTATCCTTGTTATAATACTTGTCATTATTGTTATTGTCTGATGTTTCTGATGGCTTTGTTGTTGTGGAGGTAGATCTCCTGCCTTCCTATCTGAGAATGCAAATAGGACCCTGACTGGAGAATTTTTATATGCATTCTTCAGTCTACCCAACTGTGAGTGGGTGTCTTGACATTTAGGGTTGGGAAAGGTAAAGGAGCAAGGCAGAGGTGGAGAGCGAGACCGCACTTACAATGCTGATACTGAGAAATGTCGAGGTCGCTACCATCGCACTCCTCTTTATGTCTTCAGGGTTTTGGGACAAGGTTCTCATCTCGTCCCGATTCTCATTGTCCAGTCATGATGTACTAATGATGTGCAGAAATCAGATAGTGAATCAAGGCAGCATGAAAAATGGGTGATCGTGGTTGTGTTTAGGCTGATGACTTCAGGTTTAAAAAAAGAAGGGGAGTTGAGAATGGCATTATGTACATCATACTTACAGTAGTGTTGCTTGTTGATACGAAATGTTCATCTGTTGATGTTGGTTGTCTAATGACAATTTCTTCCCTCCATCTTCCCCCATCGCAATTTATATGTGCTTTGCACCCTGGAAATTTCATCGTTGGGTGATTATTTTGGTGAATGATGAGAGTGCACACATTGGTTTGACTCTTGAATCAAGATTTGGTGCTTTGTAAATGTCAGTAGTAGTAGTAGTAGTACTAGTAGTAGTAATATGATGAACAAGGTCCAGCAGAAAAATGTTTTTTGGAAGCATCCTGAAATAGGAGTGAAATCTTTCTCCTTCCTGTTTGAGGTCCAGTACCAGATGATGGTATTCTCCAAACACTCTTCGTCGCGTATTAATGGGATGGACCCTGTAGGTCTACTGTCTTTCGTCAAAAAGAATTGCTCACCTTACATGTAAAAATAGTAATGGTTCTGGCAACTCACAAAACAGGATGTACCTGCTTGCTGACATTTGGAACCAGACTGTTTAACCCTTTGTCTCCCACACCCTATCCACCAACGGCAAAAACTTTACCCTTTGACTCCCACACCCTATTTGCCAGCTTCCTGCTGGAAGCTGGTGGATAGAGTGAGGGAGTCAAAGCATCAAGTTTTTGCTTTGCTAGCATGGTTGACAATGCAGGATGTTGGTAGACAAGAGTGCAGGAGTCAAAGGGTTAAATGAAACCAAACAACAGTGTGAAAGACAACTGGCAGCATACTGGCACCTAGGTAATTACAGTAGCTTGTAGCGTGGCTGTCTTATTGTTATTGTTGTTTAAAGCCCAGCCGACTGTGTAGACATATCAGGGCTATAACAGCTTCAAAACATACAAACTTCAACAGGGAAAAAAAGAAGAGAAAATTAAGTACACATATCAACGCATTCGCGCACGTAATTTAAGGACATGTCTCTGGCTTTGATCACTCTGTCCAATTTATCGCACAGGGGAGTTAAAAAACACACCTGAATACAAATTCAAGCATACCTAAGAACAAAATATGTATAAAAACGGGCATGAATTAGGGGGGCCTACCTAAAATTGCTTAGGATTGATAATTGTGTACATGTATTAAGTACATTTTTGTTTCAAGGGAAATGAGATATATATGCGGAAGCAGTTTTAGGTAATTTATGCCCATTTATTATATACATGTTAAAATTTGTGATTTTATGCCCGTTTTATATATGGCATATTTAATTTGCATTCAGGTTTGCTTTTTAAATCCCCTGTGCAATAAATTGGACGGAGTGGTCAACGCCAGGGACCTATCCTTAGATTATGTGCACGAATACATTGATATGTGTACTTAAATTTTCTTTTCCTTTTTTACCTGTAGAAGTATTTATGTTTTGAAAAGGTTGTACCCTGACATGGCTCTATGCAGTCGCTGGGCTTTAAACAAAAATAACAGTAACATTCTAACAACATATCCATCTGTTTGTTAGTACTAGCACTGAAGTGAATGCAGCCCATGTCAAAATAACTCGATCACTTATTCAAGTAAATTCATACTGAAGGACTAAATGACTCAAAAATGTTCTGCTTTATTACGTTTTAAGAGAAACAGTTTCATTATTTTCTATCTTGTATGGGAGAGCTAGCATAGCTGAGCGGACTCTGGGCTTGATTTGGATTCAAATTTTGTCAGACTAAAGTACAAATGTACATGGGTTCAATTCCTGTAAGATCCAGTAGCAAAGGTTAGCCAGTTTTTTTTTGTTTTTTTAAATTCTATTGTATTACACAAAATGAGAGTTCTTTAGTACTGACATGGAACAGGGTTCATACAGATTTCCAGACAAAAAATTTAAGGACTTTTGAAGCACTTTTTTTTTTAATTTAAGGACTTACTTCACTATTCAAGGATAACTTTAAGAAAAATAATCATGAAATTCTGACACAAATTAAATCATTCGCTGTTACTCTTCAATACTCACATCATGGATCCTCTGCGAGCATAGATTTCCTTAGGTATCTCAGCTGTTTATATCAGTTTAGCCACAAATGTTTGTTTTTACAATACAGCAGAGCAAATGTAGGATTCTCACTTATTGTGATGAATTGACAAAATGTTTGAAAATGTTTGCTGCACACAACAGATTCTCCAATCTTGCAGTTGACAAAAATGTTTGTTTGCCTGTCGTCCATAAGGAATTTCATTCTTGTGATCAGTAGACACAAATAATGTATGTTTGAAGTCACTGACGGTAAAATGTCGCTATATAACTAAAACTACAGGTCACAACACTGGGGGCATGCATATATTTTTCCACTTGATCCTGAAGATTGTTGAAAACCTTCCAGTTCACATTCGGCCCATCCATGGACAGCTGCACTAATTCTTGTAACCCAGCTCTGCGATAAGTGGTTCAAGATGGTCACAAATGTCAGTAGCTGCTGCATGTTCCATGAACTCTGATTGTAAGTAATGAGAGTGAACTGTATCATTGTCCCAGAAACGGATATGAATATCCATTTGCTTTTTTCTGCAGTTCTTTGTTCAAACTTTCATCAAAGAGCAACACATATGCTGACTCACTTCTTATTTTCTGTTTCAACACAGACTGGAGGTAGGGAGCAATGCCAAACGCTGCCAGATATGCAGTCCTTCTTTCTCCACATTGAAACTGTTTGGCAACAGCACTGTCCGGAAACATTCGCTGGAACAGATTTGAAATGCCTTCACACGAACGAAAGCTGTAATGACTTGTCACTACTTTTAAAGTCCACAGTAGTTCAGCTTTCATTGCCTCTGTTTTAGTATGGCTCAGGCTGTTCACTGACATCTGAGTTGAGCAGAACAGTTGGTTGATGAACTGCAGGATGACGAACTGCTAGAAGTGATGGGATCCCTCGTTGTAGAATTTTTTGTAAAAAAATTCTAAAGACGAACTTCAGGATTTGAAGCCTTCATCAGGTCGCAGTGTTTTTTCCCTTTTCCATGGGTATATACAACCGATTCTCCCATTGAACGAATGTCTATGGTCTTCTTACAAATGCGGCAAAAGGCCTTGCATCTGTCTCCATTTGGGTCTGCCTGCAGCCATTCTTTGTATTCGTCTTTTTCCAGCCAAACCACGATAAACAAACACTTCCCTGGCATGTTGACTTCTCAATTTCAAAATGGTGAAACATCTTTCACGTACGCGCATGCGCCATGAAGGCCCCTAACTCTGGTATTTTGACCTATAGCAGACGACGTATCGGTGAGATCGTCGATCTTAACTCCGACTCATAATTTCTTCTTTTTTTTTTTCAATTCAATTTCAACCTTTTTTTTTTTTTTACAAACTCAAGATTTTATACAGACTTTATTAAAAATCATAGGCAGTGACAAAACTTAAGGACTTTTTAAAGACCTTTCAGCAAAAGCCTGATTTTTAAGGACTTTTAAGGCCTTAAAAAGCATGCCCTCAAAATTCAGGACTTTTAAGGACTGTGCGAACCCTGTGGAATGTGTGTATGTGTGGTGTGTATATGTGTACACGCACATGTGCGTGTGTCAAAAAGAATAGTGCTGGCGATTTTTCACCATTTTGTTGGTAACTTTCTATATTTGATTTTATTTAGTTTCCTGTAATGAGCTGTAGTGAATGTATGTAATTTTACACCAGAGACGTCAAAATGTGACAATATATAATTGAACATACCTCAGCTGTTTGGTGACATATTTTTACATACTTGGTACAAATGTGTGGAATGGAAAAAAAGAAAATTAATTATACATATCAATGCATTCACGCACATAATCTAAGGACATGCCCCCGGAGTTGACCACTCTGTCCAATTTATCACACAGGTGATTTTTAAAAAAAAACAACACCTGAATACATACATATTCAAGCACACCTAAGAACACCAAAACATATAAAAACGGGCATAAATTACCTAAAATTGCTTCTGCATATCTCACCTCCCTAGAGCCAGAAATGCACTTAATACATGTGCCCAATTATCAATCCTGAGAAAAAGGTACATAAGACTTTATCGAACACATACTGGTGAATGGACCAGCAAGACAGAAAACAATAGGAAAAAATGACAGAAAGCAAAGGAACAAGGCAGAAACACAGAGATTGACAGAAAAGAGGAAATTTCTAGCACAGAATTTCCAGAAGGTGGGGATACTATTTATACCGAAAGAGCCCCCGGTAGGCCTATCCCCATGAGGGATTTTTTTGTTTGTTGTCAGATTTGTGCACATATAACGTAAGAAATGAGACAGACGTTAGAGACCAGAAAAGAGCAGTGTGGAGGTAGCGAAACAGAAGTGATGCAGAAGATGGGGGTAATAACGAAAACACACACAAAAGAAAAAAGTAATGAGAGAGAAAGCATGAATTTTTACAAACGATAAGAGAAATAAAACAAAACATGAATTATATTTAGTATATTTTGTTTATAAATGACTAGTATTTATGATTGTTAGTTATGTAATAAGTAACAGAACAGAAAGGGTAGGACAAGAAGAGACTGGTTGAGAGAGCATGTGTACACACAAACATAACCAGGCACAAACCCAAATGCCAACCAAGAAACAAAACCACCAAAACCTCTTTTCATACATAAAAATTCTTTTTAATGAAGAATTTTTCCATGAATAAAATTAATTGCCAATTCATCAACATTAACTCTAAACAAACAAACAGAAGTGGTCCCTATTGAGCATTTTATACACAATGCTTTTCGAAAATTACAAAATGAAATCATAAATAATTATAAATCATACGTGCAATCAAAACAATCAACCAGTTTAATTTCAGCCAATCTTCATGTTTTATAACTGGGGGGAAAAATCATGATAGTGATTAATACATGATTCATTAAAAACAACTTTTAAAAACCCATGTAATTCATCAGTCTTCAAACTGTGCCCTTGACAATCGATGTAAGAGTTCATTTTTAACCCTTTGACTCCCGCACCCTATCTACCAACTGCAAAAACTTAACCTTTTGATTCCCTCACTTTCCACCAGCTTCCTGCAGGAAGGTTTGCTAGTATGGTTGGCAATGCAGGATGCTGGTGGACAGGGTGCAGGAGTCAAAGGGTTAATTTCCTCAAGATCCGTCCATGAAGAGCAGAGAAAATCTTGTTCACACTTTTTTTTGTCATCAACAGACACACTTCTCTTCGGTTGGTACACCCCCCCCAAAGAAAGGGATATTGGAAAAAATAATGGACAAAACAGAAACGTCCACACAGCAGCATATACAAGAAAAGAAAAGCTGCAAATTAGGTAAATGTATAAAAACAATTACTCAAAATAACTTCAAACATACACGAAAGCTGCAAATCAGGTACATACATAAAATTAATCAGTCAAAATAATTATTCAAAGACACACAAAATCAACCCAACAAATCAAATCTCACACACACACTGTCACACATACATCTTCAATTTCAACACTTTATACATGAAACACACTGACCATCCGTATCATTCATGTAATTTAACAAAACCCTCCCCTTTGACAGCAAAACCCTCCGAAGTTCCTAAGACACTGAGATAAAAACAGTGTACTCAAAGGCTGCATAGGAAAAACTGCATTGAAAAATCGTTCCACAGGAATTCTTGGGTGTAGCGAAAGCTATTGTTTAAATCACAATCATTTTCAATAAACAAAACTATCTTACACAGAGTGAAGATGAGAAGTCTCCATGAAACCAATCACATACTTTGTTTTATCCAATTTTTCCCACTGTATCAAAGCACAAACAAACAAAAAAAACCCTAAATATTGATATTTATTTGCATGATTAGCTGAATCAATCTGTTACACAGTCAAGAAAATTGTGTATTATTATAATATACATGCTTCCCACACACAAGGCAGGTGGGTGCAGAAAGACAATTTTCAGTTGTTTCTTTTCATCTACTCAAAATGGCTTAACAGAGCTGAGATGATTTTCTCTGCAAACATCTCAGCATGAAAAGATAACGAAACAACCACCAAGCAAGCATAAAAAGAGATTTTTCATTCCAGTAGATCAGAGAGAATGTTTCATACTGACCACAGAGAGGTGTGTGAGGAAAACGTGTACATAAAATTTTCTCAACTCTTTACGGCTGGATCATTACCAGACTTTGATCAACACCGTCGGCTGGATCATTACCAGACTTCAGAGGTGCCAACCCTTACGGTTTCGCCGTATTTTCTTACGGCAGATTTAATATCTTACGTTCTTACGGTCACTTAATTTATCTTACGGTGACAAAAGTGACCAGATCGTCCGCTCGTGAAACTAACATAAGGCCAAGCTCGCGTTCTCTCCTCAGCGCTCTCTCGCATAGCGCAAGGCTAAACGCTTATTTCTCTCTCCACTGCACCCAACGATAGGCCTGTCGTGCTTGATTTCTAGGCAAAGCAGGTTTCTCTCTCCATCCCACTGCGCTATTTTTGAAACTGCATGGACCCACGATGGCTCAGTGGTAAGAACGATAGCCACAGTAACCAATCAAACGCGCTCTCTCATTTTCTCTGTCCAATTGGAAACGACAATGAGTAGGCCTCAGGGTGGGGAACACTTGGCAAGAGTTTCCTCTGAAAATGGTGTGGGGTCCAGGGGCCGCCAGGCCCCTGGTGGGGTGCAGGGGCAACGCCCTGCTGAAGCATTTTTACAATTTTCAGATGTTTTCAAGGCCTCTCCATGTTGTCCAACGCACAAGATGGCGACTCTGACCGGAAGTCAACACTACTGGTACATATCAACCCGGAAGTTGACCGAAACTAACCTAAAATGCGCAAAACTCGTCGAGGTTTTTTTTTTTTTTCGTTGCCGATTTTTTTTTCACCGCTGAATTTTTTTTTTCTGCCGCGGAAATCCTGTCGTTTTCCGCTGAAAATAACGAATCCGCTGAGAATTCCCCAGCCTGAGGCCTAGCACCACGCTTTCTCTGTGGAGGAAACATGGCGTCGAACGGAGAACCGCCAAAAAAGAAAGCAAAAACAGGAGCATATTCCCAGAAGTTTCGTGAGACCTACACGCAGAAGTATCCTTGTGTTGTGGCCTCCCAAGTTTCATCTCAACATGCACACTGTGTTCCTTGTGAGTTGGATTTTAAGATTTCTCATGGAGGACTCGATGACGTAAAGCGACATTGTGTATCTGTTCGACACATCGAGAAAAGTGGAGCGCTCAGCAAATCTACGAAGCTGACCAGTTTTTTTTCGTCATCCAAGTCTGAAGCAGAAACATCTTCACAGCAGGCTGTCACGCGCGCAGAGACTCTGTTCACTCACTTTCTAGTTGAACACAACATACCGCTCAGTGCGTCGGATCATGCTAGTCCCCTGTTTCGTAAAATGTTCCCTGATAGCAAAATAGCGAAAGAGTATGGATGCGCACGGACGAAGACAACACAAATTGTCAAAGCATGCAGTAAGGCAAAGGTAAATGAACTAGCTGACCACATGAGATCGGGACCTTTCGTACTCGGCACAGACGGAAGTCAGGAGGGAGGGGATAAATGTTATCCTATTGTTGTTCGTTGCCTCAACAAACACAATCAGATCACAACAGAACTGCTGTGTAATCCTACATGCTCCGAGTCCAGCACAGGAGAAAACATTTTCAAAGTTTTGGATACGGAACTGAGCTCACTAGATATCAAGTGGGAAAACTGCATGGCCTTGGTCAGTGACAATGCTTATGTAATGACTGGAGACAAGAAAGGGGTCATTTCTTTCGTCCGGAAGAAACAACAGAATGTGTACTTAGCGGGCTGCGTGTGCCACCTACTCAGCCTGGCCTTGAAGAGGGGGATAAAGGCAGGAATGAAGTTCGACCTCGACGACACCATGCGCCAGTTGTACTGGTATGTGTCCAAGAGCAGTGGACGACAGCAGCGCCTGACACAGCTCCAGGAGAAGTGCGGAGTGCCCAAACATCAGCTGATTGCGCATGTCCCGACAAGGTGGCTCTCACTTGGTGCTGCGTTGTCGAGGGCTTTGGAACAATGGGAACCCATTAGCTTGTTTCTGAAAGAGGAGTGCAACCTGAAGAAATGTGCAAGTCAGAGCTCCCCAGCCATACGGTCTACTTGAAAGACTTCTTCAGACGGAGAACTACAAAACTGTATGTTCTGTTCGCTTTAACAGTCATTCAAATGTTCGACAAAGTGAACAAGCAGCTTCAAACAGACCATGCAAGAATTCATCTCATCAAGAGAGACATTGAGCAGCTGTTCCGCAGATTGCTTGTTTGTTTTGTGAAGCCCTCTGCAGTGAGTCATGGACCTGTGATGGCAGTTGATTTCACTTCCAGTTACAACATCAAAGCTGAAGACCAGCTCTTCATTGGCAGTGAGGCCAGGGCACATCTGGGGGCAGGAATCGACCAGAAGGAAAAAGATATATTCTACAAGAATGTGAAATCTCTGTACAAAGCCATTTGTACTTACATTGTAGATAAGATCAACCCCTCCAACAACATCCTCTTGGCAGCATGCTGAAGTGGCAGACGTAAAGAACAGGGACGTTGCCAGAATCTCGTCCTTGAATTTCTTCCTGGGCAAATTTCCTTGTTTGCTGCAGGATGGTCTCACCCGAGACACTGTGCACACGGAATTCCTTGACTATCAAGCAGAAGCTTCCATTCCTCCTGAAGTAATTCAGCAAGAAAATGCTGAGGAACAATGGCAGAGTATCTCCAAGATGACAGACCACAATGGTAGCAGCAAGTACAGCAACCTGGCCAGAGTCATGCAGGGAATTCTGCTCATCCCTGTATCAAACTGTGCTTGTGAACGAATCTTCTCCATGGTCAGAAAAAACAAAACAGACTTTAGGGGTACGATGAGCACGGACATCCTGGGAGCCCTCATGGTGCTGAAAGCTGGCAGTGCAGGACCATGCTTCGAGACACCATTGTCAGAAGGATTGTTGCGGACATGCAAGTCGACGACAATGAAGTCCCTCTGATCCCATCCACAGCCTCTTCGCACTGTACATATATGTAAATATTGGTAAGTCTCCCCAATTGTTTCGTTTTGCTATAGTTTTCTGTCCATATATTTCAATTAGTCTTGTCGAGCAGATAGCCATAGGACAAGTTTCTTCCTGTATCTTACTGACGAATTCAAATCTTACTGACAGATTTTTAGAATTGTACTGTCAAGTCTTGAAGGGGGTTGGCACCTTTGAGACTTTGATCAACACCGTCGGCTGGATCATTACCAGACTTTGATCAACACCGTCGGCTGGATCATTACCAGACTTTGATCAACACCGTCAACAGTTGAGGAATGCAGATGCTGAAGTTGGAAGGTCAAGTTCAAGGTCAAGCTCTCACTGACCAAACAAAAACAGCTTACACAATTTGTACAATCAGCACTTTTTTTTTTTTTTGAGGAGAGTGAGAATAGCACTTGTTCAGGAACTGATACTTTTTTTTCTATAAAATCTGTATTCACTGCTGTGACAGGTTATCTTTCTTCTCGCTTTGTGTCAAGTTTTACATCTACTGAAACTTCTTCAAGGTCACAGTGACCTTAAGAAATACAAAAATCTGGATTTTCTGTAATAACTTTTATAAAGAACATAAGGATCCTTCGAACGGCTTGACCGTAATTATTTTCTTTTAAGAAAATACTACTGATACCTTTACTCCAATTCACTGAAAATAAACTGTATTGAAATGCACTTCCCCAATAGTAGTCCTCCCTCCAGACAAACCCATACCCAAATGAAACTTCCACATCTGTACACTGCCATCAACTTCAGGACGCTATGTAGAGTCACTATGCCATCAACTTCAGGATGCTATGCAGAGTCACTATTCAGTAACTTAAAACTGTTGACAAAATCTCATCAAACACATAAACACACAAATAATATTTCAAAAAGTGGAGTGCAAGCCTCTTGACAACATACGACTAACAGGCCAGGTGAAAATAGAAAAAACTTCCCAGTAAAAACCACTTAAGCGCACAAACACACAAAAAACTAGCATTAAAACCAACAGGTTTGAACATGGATAATCAGTGAATCCAGCACACAGCAATTCTCAAAGCACAACACATACAAAGTCTAAAACTGTTCTGTTGTTGGTTCAGATGCTCTCAGAGCTCTGGTGATCGAGCTGGCAGATATGAAAGGAGTAAAAGGGTTAAAACGCCAGCAGCCATTATCCACCATCTGAGTTTTAAGATGCTGTATATAATCCACAATAAAAGTGATCTTAGGACCCAAATGACAGGCTACAGATACATATGGGCAATCATGATGCTGTGATTGCCCATACAAGAGACAAAGCCAAACACAGAAGAAGGCCTTACGATTGTAGTTGTTCAAGGATTCATTACCCTAAAATAATTCCGTACTTCTTCCAACCACTAAATAAGCCAGAAATTACAACCGCCGCAAAACATTGTTTCGGTAAGGTCTTATAACGGGGACAGGAGGAAGGACTCTTAAGGAATACTAAGCTGGCAACATCAGAATTATGGAAGCAATAAAATGAGCAGCAGGACCCTAAGGAATACAGAGTTGGCAACACAAGAATTCTTGAAGCATTAAAATGAGCACAAACTGACCAGTTTTCATGTTGCAGTCTGGATTCAAACTCGACACAGTAGATCTTGAGTACACAGTTCTATTGGTAAAGCCAGCCAGCCCACCCACTTTGAGGAAAAATAAGAACCCCCATCCAATCCACCCTTTGCCAAAAACAAGACAGAGACAACAACAACAAACAAAAAACAACAACAACAAAACGATGGCCCACCTAAGATCGAACTCACAACTCCTGCATAACCAACTGAGATAATAAAGCCACTGACGGCCTTGAGTGAAAGTAAAAACAGATAAAACATTTATTAAGAACAGACTCTGGCAAGGATGAAGCCTGTGTTAAAACACGGCAGAGTCAGAGATATCGATCTACATGCCCAAAACGTTTCACTCATATTGCTTGTACATTTCTTTTTTCAACCCTTTGACTCCCAAACCTTAAACACCAACTGCAAAAACTTAACCCTTTGACTCCCTCACCCTTTCCACTAGCTTCCTGTAGGAAGCTGGTGGAAAGGGTGAGGGAGCCAAAGGGTTAAGTTTGTTTTGTTGGAATGGTTGACAATGCAGGATGCTGGTGGACAAGGTGCGGGAGGAAAGGGATAATGAACATTTCGTTGAATGTCACTTACAAATTTTGTACAGCTCAGCTGAACACAAGAGGCCACGTCAGGCAACAATGCGATTTAGTTAACTGGACAGAGGCGAGCTGAAGTGGTACCTTCATTAAGTGCCCCATCAGCTTGGTTGGTTAGAAGGCTGTGTAGACAATGCAGGGTTTTTGGGTTCAACTCTCGAGTGGATCACATTTTAATGCAAGCTGACTATTCTATTGAGAGAGCCATGGATTCAAGGTCTGATTTTTGAGTTCAATCTTCTGCAACATAAAGACGGGCTAGTTCACTGCTCCAATGAATCTTGAAGTGTCAGCTTAGTCTTTCGTATGTCCAATTCTCTGAACTCTCCTTCCAATATCAAGACCTTAGAGGTTGAAGTGTCTGCCAAATAATAACAAGCAAATCTAGGTGGAATGCATACAGAAGCGTATGAGTGTGATGAATCCTTGAACAAACTCCAAACTTCACGCTACACATGTCATTTGATAACGTTCACTTGATAGGCCTACTTTGGCACATTGCCTCATTCTCAACATGACAAATCAGAGCACACTATATAAGGAGAACTGACATAAGCCGTCGATGCCCTGGTCCACCCTAATCTGCAGGAAAGAGGAGAGATATAGGCAGGCCCAATTCCATTCTCAAATGTGTAAGGAGCATGAACATAAGCAATTACTGTTCTTATATTTTCACACACACACACACACAGTGTTCTATATGACAACAGGTGGGTACAAAGCAATTCAAACTCTCTCAGTGATAAATCTCAATAGTCAAATATGGATGGAATAATGACTGAACAAACACACCACACACACACACTTACAGCTGCAGCCGGTGACATAATAATTTAATCTACAGTGAATGCTGCCTGTTGACGCCAGCCATCTGTGAAAAAAGCTTGCCGTTATTAATTTGCAACACGTGTACATCTACACAGTATTTAAAACACACACACTCAAGTCCTCTCCCCCTAAAAAGCAACATACTGAAAGCAGTACATCAGAAAATTAATCAATTTGCAATTTCGTACAACTTCATAATACAAAACCGTGTGTGATCAACTCATAAATGATGCAGTTACAATCTCCACCAATTCGACCTGATAATGGAACATGTTGCATAGTTTATTAAAAGATCAAGAGCATGATGACAAGATGAACCAGCTGCCACAGAATGGATTTTAAATGTGTGCTGCCTTATTTGTTAGTTTTTTGTTGATGTTTTTTTCACAGTGGATTTAAAATACGAAATTCAGGCTGCTTTTCCCAAGGGATTTTATCGCCACCGTAGCAGCATAATCCTTCTGTCTTTTCTGCAAGCATTTATTTCTGTTACCTACGAAAGCAGATTTTGCCGCATAATTTTGCCAGGGACAACTCTTTTGCTGCTGTGGGATGTTTAACATTCGCAGAGTCCATGCAGCACAATGGAATTTCGGTTTATCATCTGATCCAAGACTACACTTAGACTATCATTTGAGCTGGAGTCAAGGAGGGAGTATAATCTGTCCTATCATGAATTCAAACCGAAATTCCTGATGTCCCAGGCAGCTGCTTAACCCTTTCACTCCCTCACCCTGTCCACCAGCATCCTGCATTATTGACCATGTAAGCAAAGCAAAAACTTAACCTCTGACTCCCTCACCCTATCCACCAGCTTCCTGCAGGAAGCTGGTGGATAGGGTGAGGGAGTCCAAAGGGTTATAAACTAACTAATTAAGTTTTTGCAGTTGGTGGATAGGGTGCAGGAGTCAAAGGGTTAAACTACTAAGTCACTCCTTCCATTAAAGTGTTCATCTCATGAAAAACCCCAATCTTGGAAAAGACATGAAAAAATCTGGATGGACTCTAGACCACTCATTTAGCTGGGAGACAGAGACAGAGAGACCACAAACACCTGTGGTTAACTTTCACTGTCACAGTATATCTAAAACCGTTTGTCAGCTATGGAAAATGGACACTTTTAGAATGCCAAGACCATGTCTTTGAAAGATTATTTTTAAAAACTTATAATCATGATGTTAAAAGAAACCTTAAATGGGCAGGACTTTGTTCCAAGTTTACAAAGAAACATTCAAACATAGAAAGACTATGACTGTGTACTGACCATCTTGGGTTTCTTTTTCTCAGGAAACCATATTGAAAAAAAAAAAAAAAAGGCACTAGGCTGTAAACGGCACACTACAAAGACGTCCCTGAATCTGCAGGATAAAATGCCTACCCCTGTTGTTTCAGGCATTAAAACTTCAAAGTGCACATAATTCAATTTGCTGCATTTTGCAACAAGGTCAACTTCAGGAACGACAAACAAAACGCATCAAACACACAAGTGGCACAGTACATGTAGTAACTCTTGCTGCCGTAAACATGACTGCCATTCTGATGACAATATATTGAAAACCATAACAACTGGGCGAGGTCTAGGAGTCCATCATCCAGCCCCATTCAGTGTATGGAAGCCATGCCTTGTCCTACGTTAAGTTCTTGTTTCGTACAAAAACACAACTGCGGTGCATCTAAAACACTTATCTAAAGCGCTTGTGGGGTATCTGTAAATTAAACGAAATTAAAGTGTGTTCAACATAGTCAACATAATAATTCACAAGCATCATGTTATCCACAAAGGTAAAGGCACTCGTGAATCTGCATTTACGTACAATGACATTCAAACACAGAAAACGACTGGACGCACGCAATCATAATATTCCACACCCTTGCAGACCACAGACATTCTCCGATTCGTTTCTGCCTTCCCACCTGATTTAACCACGGATCTACACATGCTGCAATTAAGTATTAGTGTTATTATTAACTGACCATTTCTATACAGCCTCACTGGCATATTATCCTCACAAGGTTTCCCTAGGGGTCTGCAACCAAATACAAACCTACATTCCAATCTAATCAAAGTACCATAGTCCAGGAGGTTAGTGATGTCAAGTCAATGTCAGGCCACCCATCACAAAAGAACCCACAAAACAACCCTTTGACTCCGTCACCCTATCCACCAGCCTTCTGCATTATCAGCTATCACCCTCTGTCAGCAGTAAAGGGTTAACTAACCCTTTGACTCCCACATCCTGCCCACCAACTGCAAAAACTTGACCCTTTGATTCCCTCACGCTATCCACCAGCTTCCTGCAGGAAGCTGATGGATACGATGAGGGAATCAAAGGGTTAAGCTTTTGCTTTGCTAGCATGGCTGACAATGCAGGATGCTGATGGGCAGGGGTGTGGGAGTCAAAGGGTTAATGTTCAGTGTTTTTTTGTGTGTGTCAATGTGACACTCACCCTATCCATCAGTGGCAAAGTGGTACTCAATGCTTTTTGTTTCAACGCAACAAACCTACAGCACCAATGTACTGTGCTCCTGTTGACAATAATTACTGTGATGTTGGTCAAGCAAGTTTGTGGGCCTAACTGAAGACAAAAGCCCAGAAACCGAGTCCACTGGAATGGTGCTGTTGCAGCCAAACGCTTCCAAAGGACCCTCATGAAACGGCCAAGTCAAGCAATCTGGCAAGCTGGGGCGACGTCCTCAGATGCATGACTGCATGGAGAGACTCTGTGGCCCCAGCCTTGTCAACCAAGTGTACATCACACTCAGTCTGGAAATTTCATCTGGATTGTTTTGCATTTTCATGATTGGAAGCTCTTTGGAACAAACTGCACTTTCTGACCAGACACAAACGTTTCTATTTCAGTTTTCACTCTGAGGTCCAACTGTTTCCCGTAAATCTACACGAGCTGGATGGCTCGTTAGACAGAGCCATGAATTCGGGATCTCCTGTCTTCAGTTCAGTTCTATCCAAAACACACAAACTGGCCTGCTGAATGTCCATCTTAATCCTTTGACTCCTGCACCCTATCCACCAACCACAAAAACATCCCTCTGATCCCCACAACCTATCTTCCTGCAGGAAGCTGGTGGATAGTGTGGGGAAGGACAAAAAGAGTTAACGGTTTTTGTTTTGCTTTACTAGCATGATTGACAATGCAGGAAGCTGGTGGACAGGGTGAGGAGTCAAAGGGTTAAGTTTTTGCTTTACTAGCATGGTTGACAAAACAGGATGCTGGTGGACAGGGTGAGGGAGTCAAAGGGTTAAGTTTTTGCTTTACTAGCATGGTTGACAATGCAGGATACTGTTGGACAGGGTGCAGGAGTCAAAAGGGTAGATGCTGCAATCATTCTGGTGATATGACTCCAATAGACCCTGTTCTCCACCCCATTTCAAGACCTCAACAGCACTCAATGACTCATGGTTTCTGACTAAGGTGTCAGCTGGCAGATTTGGACAAAGCACATATGGAACTGTAAGAGTGTGATGAATACATCTTGAAAAAAAAACACCAGACACCACGTTCCTGCTAATCATCCGCCATCGGTCAATTTGTACATCATTAACACAGCACTGTACCAGTGTAGCAAGTACACACATATGCTGCACACCTGGAAGCAGTGCAACATAAACTGCCAAGTTCGAAATCTACACACGATATACAAATGAAAGACAACACTGTTTTACGGAACACAAAACTGGCAAAAAACATTACGAGATCACCAAGGGTGTGGCGAGAAAAACTTGCGGGAAATGGTGATGACTTACGACAAACCTGTGGTCACGCTTTCTCTCCTTCACGTATCACAAACTATGGTCTACATTCAATGGTAATCTCAAGAGCTACAAATCAAATAAACACAAAATACCAACAACCTAAAACTATAATTCCCCAAACTCTAATCAATGATCTTAAAGTCACTACTCCTTACTGACCTGGAGGGGGTTAAAAAAAAAATAAAAAAGTCACTCCTCACCAACAGTTGTTCCTAATCCTACAAACAATTTTGGTGTGTAAATCACTTAATCTGACCTGGAGGCAATGTGTTGTGTGTGTGTGTGTGTGTGTGTATGTGCGCGTGCGTGCATGCATGTGTGTGAGGGAGGGGGTGAAATCACGAAATTTAGCTGTGGTTCCATGTATACTTTTGGTATACCTGAACTTTTTATCTATAAAGATAGTATCGATAAACAAGCAGCCAACAGACTATGACCTCTGTTGTATTGAAAAACATGAACCCCTGTCCTCCCCGGCTATGAAAGATGGAGGCACTAATGCAACGTTCATCAGTATAAAGCACCTACAACCCTGGCAGACTGCAAGACCCATAAACCATATCTCCAACCTCCCTTTCGCTTTACCAAGAATGCTCCCTCACACAAATGCACACAGAAAATCAAATACTCATGAACATCAAAGATCCTGTAAGCCAAGTCAGTTTTAGATGGCTTATGGAAACATAAAGCCACCAAACACAAAAGACCCTGTGTGCACACTTTTGAAAGAGTACAACTACCTACATGACGGCATAACCCATAGAAGACATGAACATGCAGATTGCCACGAACGTCTGCAGAGTTTAACTTTAAGGCGAACAACAAGAATAACATTCATAAACCCATCCCAAGAAAATATTGCTCAGAATGACTCACAGGCAACAACAACAACAACAACAAAAAAATTGACTGAAGTATGCACAACCACTGCTTAGAATTACCATGTGTATCCCACCTGATTTCATCGATCCTCCAGTATCATACAAAGGTAGAATCTGTCCTGCAATCCAAAGATTATAAGGGAGTGAGGAGGTAAAAGACCTCAATACCTTTTTCTTCTAAGAGTCAGTACTATGTGGGTGTTGCCTATCTACTCTTCACAGCTGTTTTACCTTCCCCAAACTTAAACAGTCCATCTAGTAAAATGGAGCCCAAAATCTCTGCAACACATTCAAAACCCCCTATCTTTATGAGCAAAAACGGACATCACACATACGCACGCAATTGCATGTGTACACACACACACACAAATACACAGAACGCCACAAGATTTTCACAAATTCTGTACGGGGTGGGAAAGCCCAACCAGCCTAGTCATCCTCATCCCAGTGAAGAAGGAAATCAACATGGCCATCAGGGGTCCTGCGACAAGCATGGATCTGAAACCTCTCCCCATAGCGAAGCTGGTCCACCACACTCTTCCATTTCCAGCGCTGGAGGGGGCCCTCGCTGGGGTCCGGTTTGGGCAGGTGACGGGGAAACGAATCCAGCAGATGTTGGTATCGCTCGGCATTCATGCGACTACGCTTGCTCCTTCGTACACAGTCGCTCGGCGGAGGATCCACCTCTACCTGTTTGCGTTTGATTCCTCGACGCGACTTCGGCTCAGGAGCTGTCTTGGCTGCTCCTACAGTGGCCGTTTTCTCCTGCGCCAGGGAGTTCAGTTTGACTTTTTCCTGCGCGAGTTTGAAAGCAGCCAGCTCGCCTGCGTACTCTTTCTTCAAATAAACAATGCGCGTCTCGAAATGCTTGAGGCGTTGCCTTTCGGTCTCTTTTTCAATCTCCGTTCTGAAGGGATGGTTCATGCCCTCAAAGTTGGGCAGTTTCTTGATGAGAATGTCTAGTGAGGTCGGTTTTGGTTGGGGAGAGGGTAAGGGAGGCATTTCTCTGGGGGCGGGGGAGGTCTGTGGTTCCATCTTGCAGACCACAGTCCCCATGGAGCTCTTTGGCACAGTGTGTTGGGATTTCACCACCGTTTTCTTGGAGCCTCGTGACGGGATCGGCTCCTCCTCTTCGCTTGATTCTGAACTGGATGCCCGTTGAAGGGTTTTTCTGTGACTGTTGGAGCGGCCTCCATTGTGCATGCCACTGTATCCATTGTAACACTGGTTGGCCGTGTATCCATTGGTTAGACCCTGCAAGCAGGAAGGCAAGGAGTCAATGACTGGAGGATTAACATTACACATCTATCCTCGAGACAAAATATCTTACTATCTTATTTTTGTTTAAAGAGTGAAAAAAATCAAGTACACATATCAATGTATTCATACACATAATCTAAGGAGATGCCTCTGGCACTGATCACTCCGTCCAATTTATCAAACACGGGATTCAAAACATACCTGAATACAAATTGAAACATTACTAAGGACAAAAAAGCATATATAAAAAGCAGGCCTAAATTACCTAACATTGCTTCCACATACCTCATTTCCCTAGAGCCAAAAATGCACTTAACCTGTTCAGTGCCACCAACCGAATATTCGGTCGGCGACTTTTCCTATCTTTAGCCAGAAAACCCCACCGCTTTCAGCGACGTATGAGATATCAATGGAAACTTCAGTATTCTCTCTATAAATAGATGCTAATTATGTATGTGTGACGTTTTATGTCTTTTCTGCTCGTGTGGTTGAAAATGTGACCCCCTACTATTCAGCGAGTGTAAACAATGGTGGATGGACTCGCTTCAACACCAGCGTCGATCGGACCCGAAAAACAACTTATGCAGCAAAAGAAGTTGCAGAAATCATTACTTGTGGAGCTGATTCTGATTTGCTGTGTCGATAAGAGTGAAAATGACGATAATTTGGCACATGCAGGCGATATTTCGGTGTTGACGTCCGAAGTCAAACTTGACCCAGATAAGAGTCGAAGTGACATTACAAGCACTGGCGATCATAAAAACGAAAGTATTGCTGCTCCTGGTGTGTTGTAAAGTATACTGAACAAGAAAATATATAGTGTTGTGGGGTTTTCTGGGCTGGATGAAGAGATATGAACTTCTGTTTATTTTAAGTCAAGACATCTAAAACTCCGTGGCACAGGCGATTCACCTTTTTATTTACACTTTGGCAGCAAAAGGGTTAATACATGTACCCAATTATCAATCTTAAGAGAATAGTACAAAAAACTTCATTGAACACATACAGGTGAATGGATCAGCAAGGCAGAAATTAATAGGAAGAAATAATAGAAAGCAAAGGAACAAGGCAGAAACTAAGAGTGACAGAAAAGAGAAATTTCAAACACAGGCTTTCCAGAAGGTGGGCATATCATTTTTACTGAAAAAGCTACCAGCATACCCATGGGGACTGAACACAAGTGTAAACATAACAAAGGATACTAAAGTATCATCATCATCATCAGTTGCCCTGCCGCATGGCGTTGGCGACCATGGACTTCCAACCATCTCTATCTCTCGTTGCCCCCAGCATCTCCCCCACCCTCCTCATCCCCAGCTACTCTGCAAGTCCGTCCAGCATTCTCTCCTGGTCTGCCTGGTGCTCTCTTTCCCTCCAGCTTTCCCGTTGTGACCAGGTGCTCCAAATCCCCCTTCCTCATAAAATGGCCTATAAATGTTGCTTGTCTTTTCCTAATCTTCCTTATGAGTGATCTACTTGTGTCTGCCTCCATCAAGACTGTCTCGTTTGTTTTCTTTGTTGTCCATGGTACTCTCAACATTCTTCTGAGAAACATCTCGGCTGCCTCGATCCTGCTCTGGCTTTGCTTGCTGACTGTCCACGCCTCGCATCCGTACAACAGTATTGGTTCTATATAACATTCAAGGACTCTCTTTCTGATGTTAATTGATAGGCATTTGTTGGTAAGAATGCTTGTCATCTTTTTGAATGCTGTTTTGGCTCGGCCGATTCTGCCAGCTATTTCCGATGTGCATCTGCCGTCTGATGAAATGACCGTTCCCAGGTATTTGAACTTATTAACCTGTGTCAAGGTTGTGCCATTTGCTGTTATTTTGCAGGAGGGGATTTCATGTTTTTTACTGATCACCATGACTTCAGTCTTCCTGCAGTTTAGTTCCAACCCCTTACCTTTGCTTTCTATTTCTTGTATATTCGCAAGGTTTTGTAGGTCCCTTTCATTTTCTGCAATTAGCACGGTGTCATCTGCGTACTGGACGTTGTTTATCATTTTCCCTCCAACCTTTAATCCAGGGTCTTCTTCTAGGTTTCTCATGATGTTTTCGCTATATAGTGAAAACAGATCTGGTGACAAAACACAACCCTGTCTGACTCCTCTTTTGATGTTTTGAAAAGAGCTTATATTGTTTTCTATTCTCATTGCGGCTGTTTGTTCCCAGTACATATTCCTGATTATTCGTAGATCTTTTCCATCGATACGCAGATGACACCGTGCTAATTGCAGAAAATGAAAGGGACCTAAATATAAAAAAGGGCCTGAATTACCTAAAACTGCTTCTGGACATCACGTTTCCTTAGAGCCAAAAAATGCACTAAAGACAAGTACCCAATTATCAATACTAAGAGAAAATATGTAAAACTTTACTGAACACATACAGATGACTCGACCAGCAAGGCAGAAAATGATAGGGTGACTGCTGACACTCACACACACATACAAAGAGATGTGTTGAAATTTGAATTACTAATTTCACACTCAAGTTGAACACTAAACCATTCCACCATTTTAAGATGAGATCTTAATTTCCAATTCAAATATTTGCACAGGAAAAGGGTAATGGTACTGCAGCATCATCTCTTCATTTTTTTCTCTGCATCTGTCGAAAGAAGTGTTTTAGTTCCTTTTGCTATGTGCTGTTGTTTTCTCTGCAACTCTACAACACAAAAAGATTCAAATCTGCTAAAACGGATGTTTTTATCAGGTATGCCCTACACAAAATACCACACCACACATACGGAAACAAACATCCACAGAATACACACGCACACAAACCAAGCCACTCACATTGTTGTTGGCCTCAGGGAAGAGTTTACCAGTGATGGTGTTGCGAAACATGATGGACAAGGAGGGGTCAAGGTTGCTGCGTGACGGGTACTTCAGCGGGATGGGGGACTGGCTGTGGAAACATACTAAATACTGTTAATATCACAATTGTTACTGTCGTTTTCGTTTAAAGACCAGCTGACTGTGTAAGCTATATCAGGGCTATAATCGTTTCAAAACATATACAAGCCTTCAACAGGAAATATCAGGGCTATAATTGTTTCAAAACATATACAAGCCTTCAACAGGAAATATCAGGGCTATAATTGTTTCAAAACATATACAAATCTTCAACAAGAAATATCAGGGCTATAATCGTTTCAAAACATATACAAGCCTTCAACAGGAAATATCAGGGCTATAATCGTTTCAAAACATATACAAGCCTTCAACAAGAAATATCAGGGCTATAATTGTTTCAAAACATATACAAGCCTTCAACAGGAAATATCAGGGCTATAATTGTTTCAAAACATATACAAATCTTCAACAAGAAATATCAGGGCTATAATCGTTTCAAAACATATACAAGCCTTCAACAAGAAATATCAGGGCTATAATTGTTTCAAAACATATACAAATCTTCAACAAGAAATATCAGGGCTATAATTGTTTCAAAACATATACAAGCCTTCAACAGGAAATATCAGGGCTATAATTGTTTCAAAACATATACAAATCTTCAACAAGAAATATCAGGGCTATAATTGTTTCAAAACATATACAAATCTTCAACAAGAAATATCAGGGCTATAATTGTTTCAAAACATATACAAGCCTTCAACAGGAAATATCAGGGCTATAATTGTTTCAAAACATATACAAATCTTCAACAAGAAATATCAGGGCTATAATTGTTTCAAAACATATACAAATCTTCAACAAGAAATATCAGGGCTATAATTGTTTCAAAACATATACAAGCCTTCAACAGGAAATATCAGGGCTATAATTGTTTCAAAACATATACAAGCCTTCAACAAGAAATATCAGGGCTATAATTGTTTCAAAACATATACAAATCTTCAACAAGAAATATCAGGGCTATAATTGTTTCAAAACATATACAAGCCTTCAACAGGAAATATCAGGGCTATAATTGTTTCAAAACATATACAAGCCTTCAACAAGAAATATCAGGGCTATAATTGTTTCAAAACATATACAAATCTTCAACAAGAAATATCAGGGCTATAATCGTTTCAAAACATATACAAGCCTTCAACAAGAAATATCAGGGCTATAATTGTTTCAAAACATATACAAGCCTTCAACAGGAAATATCAGGGCTATAATCGTTTCAAAACATATACAAGCCTTCAACAGGAAAAAGAAAAAGGAAAAGAAAATTGAATACACATATCAATGTATTTGCGTACATAATCAAAGAGATACCCCTGGCCCTGATCACTCTGTCCAATCTATCACACAAGGGATTTTAAAAAACATACCTGAATACAAATTTAAACATAACTAAAGATTCTAAAACAAATATAAAAACGGACCTAAATTCCCTAAAATTGCTTCTGCGTATCTCAATTCCCTAAAGCCAAAATTGCGCTAAATACATACACCCAAGTATCAATCCTAAGAGAAAGTACATAAGACTTTATCGAACACATACAGCTGAACAGACCAGCAAAGCAGAAAATGATAGAAAGAGATGACAGAAAGCAAAGGAGGACAAAAAAAAACCCAAAGAGTGACAAAACATGAGGAAATTTCTAGCACAAAATCTTCAGAAGGTGGGGATATCATTTATACTGAAAAAGCACCCGGCATCCCCACTGGGGTAAGGTTCATCTGTATCAATAGCTCACAAAAATCTAAAAAATTCAGAGTATATGAAACTTTCCAATATGAGTACTATATCACGTGGTTATACTCTGTAACAGACAAAATGACATACGTTGTAAAAACTAGCAAGTTCCTACAACCTCAATAACGCATTAACCCTTTAACTCCGCACTCTATCCACCAGCTGTAAAAATTTAACCCTTTGACTCGCTCACCCTATCCACTTTGAAATCTAAACCTTACCATAACTGTCTAAAGCGAAAAAGAAATGTCATGTATCCTTTCTTACCATTGGATAGAGAAGACGTGTTTGGTCTTGCGGCCCTTGATGCTGGGGTTGCTGAGAACATCGTTGTTGATGGGACCCGACAGAGGCACCACCACTGAGGGTGCGTTGGGCGGAATACGCAGGATAAGGGCCCACAAGGTGTGTTTCTTCTTCACCTCACGACCTGACATGAATCTGGAATAGCAATACCATCTATCACACAAATTTCTGTTATCAGTGTCAGTTTCTCAAGACGATGTCTCCGCACTCGGAACGAATTCCATATGCACCGCCACAGGTGCCATGTGTATGGTGATCACGGTACAAGCGTTTAGCCTGCACATAAGCCCATGAGCTGGCCAGGTCCTGAGGCCCTACCTAGACTGTTTTACCAGGTCTATATTTTATACTGGTACAAATTTCCATTGCAAGTCACAAAGTGAGCTAAATGGTATTTACAGACTTGCTGAAATGTTGGATTTTGAACTGTGAGGGAATAACAGACGTCTGACAACAGTTTTGGGGATTACACTGTGAGTCACAAGTGAGCTAAATGGTACAGTACAGACTTGTTGGAATGTTGGATTTTGAACTGTGAAGGAACAATAGAAGTCTGACAACAGTTTTGGGGGATTTACACTGTGAGTCACAAAGTGAGCTAAATGGTACAGTACAGACTTGTTGGAATGTTGGATTTTGAACTGTGAAGGAACAATAGAAGTCTGACAACAGTTTTGGGGTACTTACATTGTGAGTCACAAAGTGAGCTAACTGGTAAAGTACAGACTTGGAATGTTGGATTTTATACTGTCAAGAAATAACAGAAGTCTGACAACAGTTTTGGGAGATTTCCACTGCGAGTTGTATATAGTGAGCTAACTGGTAAAGTACAGTGTTGGAATGATGGATTTTGAACTGTGAAGGAATAATAGAAGTCTGACAACAGTGTTGGGGGATTTACACTGTGAGTCACAAAGTGAGCTAAATGGTACAGTACAGACTTGTTGGAATGTTGGATTTTGAACTGTGGAGGAATACAGAGTCTGACATCAGTTGGGGGGGGGGGGGTTCCACTGTGAGTCACAAAGTGAGCTAACTGGTAAGGTACAGACTTGTTGCAATGTTGGATCTATATTGTGAAGAAATAACAGAAGTATGACAACAGTTTTTGGGGGATTTACACTGTGAGTCACAAAGTGAGCTAAATGATATAAAGTACAGACTCATTGCAATGTTGGATTTTCAACTGTGATAAGTAATGGAAGCCTGACAACAGTTTTGGGGGACCATCTTTAGACTTGAACCAGACTCAGACATGTCCCTGAGGTTCCTAAGACTTTTATCTGCCTGCATCCAAGTGTATCGACTTGGAATCAAATTTTGACATTTATCTGATACTGTTCTTATCTGTTTATGCATGCCTTGTCTGTACAAACCCCTTAACCCTTTTGACTCCCTCACCCTCCACTAGCATCCTACATTGTCAATGTTAGCAAAGCAAAAACTTAACCTTTTGACCCCCTCCCCTATCCAGCAGCTTCCTGAGGGAGTCAAAGGGTTAAGTTTTTGCAGTTGGTAGACAGGGTGTGGGAGTCAAAGGGGTTAGGACATTGAATCCCATCTGTGCCACCCTCAAAAATCCAAATGTGTATTATTAATCTACAAGGTTTTTGAGATATGTCGTCCTATTTTTCAAACAACTGAAAAGTAACTTGGCAAATCGAGTTTCACTTGATCATGGAACAAATGTCAAGCTGGGTCTTGCAGGATGGAGTTTTAACATTAATTTATACTTTTCCTTATAATCTATATAACAAAGCAGGAAGAGGGAAGACAAGTTCAATCGCAGACTATTTTCAGGGCTATAACCATTTCACAATACTTCAACACGGGGGGGGGGGGGGGGGGGGGGGGGGGGGGGGAATTAACTAGACATATCAATGCATTCATGCACATAATTTAAGGAGATGCCCTTGGCGCTGACCACTCTGTTAAATCTACCACATAGAGGATCGAAATAACATACCTGAATACTAATTCAAACATAACCAAAGACACTAAAACATACATATATACAAACAGGCCTAAATTGCCTAAAATTACTTTCGCATATTTCATTTCCCTTGAGCCAAAAATGCACTTTAATACATGTACCCAATTATCAATCCTAAGAGAAAGTACTCAATACTTTATCAAACACATACAGGTGAATGGAACAGCAAGGCACGAAATGACAGGAAGAAATGACAGAAAGCAATGACACAAGACAGAAACAAAAAAACGACAGAAAAGAGGACATTTCTAGCACAGAATTTCCAGAAGATAGGGACACTATTTATACTCAGAGCTCCCGGCATCCCTACAGGGAGAGTGCATGGCTGAATGGTAAATCTGCAGGAGAGTGACATATAACAAAACACAATGTGGTCTATGTGAATAACACTGGGAACATAACTGAAAAATGTAAAGTTTTATTGCATACACATCCACACATGCGCGCACACAAACGCACACTCCCATCCTCCCCAGGATATCATTTTGAACTATCCAGCATCATAAACATGGTGGACCATGGAATCTGTGTTAAGATTTCTAACATAGTGCAGTTTTCTGTTTGTAAAACTGTTTGTTCTGTGTTTCTATCTTCCACACTTGATTTTCTTTTTTCTTTTCTTTTTTTTTCATGTGTCAAAATCACATGATTTGAGAGAGGTGGCAGTCCCCAAAATGTTTTCAAACCGATTGATTTGGTTTAGTTTTTACGTTGGGACCCTTCTCAGGTGACAAGGCCGACGGGGATAACAGTCCCAGGGAAGTGGCGGAAGGGGGATTATCTAATCCTATACTGACATCACCAGAACAACAATGATGTTAATTAAGATGGGACAGTAAGAAGGCCAGTTTTAATGTCGTGCACCCCAGGATTTGAACCCACAACCATAAACATGTGAAACATTTTCAATTCCATCCAATTAAGCTTTATAACTGTGACTTGCAGTGATTTTATCTAATTTACGTTTTAGAAATAATACAGTATTCTAACCATTTGACTTCCACACCCTATCCACCAATTGCAAAAACCTAACCCTTTGACTCCCTCACCCTATCCACCAGCTTCCTGCAGGAAGCTGGTGGATAGCGTGAGGGATTCAAAGGGTTGTTTTCGCTTTGCTAGCACAGCTGACTATGCAGAATAATGGTGAACAGTGTGCGATAGTCATAGGGTTAACCCTTTCCCTGCCCCAGCATTTGTAGCCTTTTCCATTGCTGCATGCCGGGACAAAATCTTGCTTTTTTCGGCATGTTCAATAATTTGTTCACTGCTCATTCATTTCGTAAGATATCATTTCAGTTTTTTGCCCGTTTTTTCCTTATACCCTTGGCTATGGTTTAATATCATAGTTATTTGATTTGGTTAAAAAATAGTACGATTAGAGCTGATATAATGAGCCTTTTTCTCAACACACACACACACACACAAAAAAAAGCTTTCAGAACATACATATACACACACAGTAGCAAGTAAAACCACACAAAACACAACAAAATTTGGTTTTTGTATAATAACATCAAGTGAAAAAGTTTTGTTATTATTACTCTCTGTGAATGTTTTTCTATGCAACAGTCAGTAAGTTCTTGGGTGTACAGACCTGCCAACCCCTCTAAGCCTGCAATAGTACCTTTATAAATTTTTTATAGTATTTTTTCAAAAACAGTAGTATTCCAAGTATACAAAGAATTATATACCTCATTATAAAGTAGATTCGTCTCGTCATTTGTGGCTCCAGGAACACATATTTTCACATGTATCACTTCTAATGTCTTTTTCACATGCATCACAAATTCTGAGTTCAAGTGTCTGTTTTCCACATATATTGATCACTATGAGTTCCAGTGTCTGTCTCCACTGAGGCACAATCACATATGATTCACTCAAAAAACATAAATTCTAATGTCTGCTTCGCTACAAACTGCATTGTCAAAATGACAATTTGAAGCCAACAAGGCACACTTTGAAAGTTACTGAGTTGTGTCGGTAGAGCTTGTTGCACTGTGCTCAGTGTGCTGCCTTTTGGTAGCTGACTTGCACTTTTTCAAGAGCTCATCAGAGAACACTGCTTTGTAGCATGGGCCCCCTTTCTTGGACTTCAGAACCATGAGAGCATCCAATGTCTTTGCCCCTATGGATCCCCGAAAGTCAGTCTTGTTTCTTCGCACTTGACTGAAGATTCTCTCACACCCACAGTTGGACACAGGGATGAGGAGAATTGACAGCATGAACTGAGACAGATGTTTCAGTCTAGTGGCACCATTGTGATCTTTCATGGCACCAATCTCCTTCCACTGCAGTTCTGCTGATGGCTGGTTCAACACCACAGGTGGAAGTTCTGCTGCCTGGTACTCCAGAAACTCTCCCTCCAGCTCATCAGGGGTTGTGTTAGGTGGCAGAGTGCATGGGAACTTCTTCAAGAAGTATTTCAAAGAAGATGCTTGAACTGACTTCTGCAGGTTCACATCCGCAAGCTCTGCATGTTTCCATAGAGTTTCCTCGGCCGGGTTCAGCTTCTCTTTCATGTACTTGCATGCCTCCTTGTAGAATGTCTTCACATTCTCCATGAAGATCTGCTGCTGCTTACTTTCCACACAGTCCAGGTGTTCTCGGGTGGTGCTACCAATGAAGATGTCTTCATCACGCTTCATGTTGTATGAGGATTTGAAGTCCACATCCATCAGGGCCCCATTGTTCAGAGCAGCTGGCTTCAGATAACTGACAAGCAGGCGTCTGTACAGTCGTTCCATGTCTCTCTTGATCAGATGGATTCTGGCGCTGTCGGTCTGTTCAAGTTTGTTGACTTGGTTGAACACCTCCAAGACTGTTGCATAGAACAAGACATACAATTTGGTGGTCTTGCGCCGGAAGAAATCCCCGAGTTTTTGCCTCATAGGTGGGTCAGAACTAGATGTACTTGAAGCATGTGATGTCTTCACACTGCATTCTTCCTTGAAGAATTTGTCCAAAGCGTTCCACTGCTCAACTGCTCTGTCCAAGGCAGCCCCAAGAGAGAGCCATCGGGTGGGAACATGCTCAACAACCTTGTGCTCTGGCAAGCCTAGTTCCTTCTGGATCTGCTTCAGGCGTTGCTGTCTGCCAGTGCTCTTGGAGAAATACCAGGCCAGTTGACGCATTGTGTCATCAAGGTCAAACTTGCTAGACTCCTTCATGGCTTTCTTCACAGTCAGACTAAGGAGATGGCATACACATCTGGCCAAGGTCTCTGGATGCTTGTCTCTGATGAACGAGATGACACCTTTGTTGACCCCAATCATGACATTGGCATTGTCGGTTACAAATGCCAGGCAGTTCCTCCAGTCTATCTGGTAAGCCCTTAGCTCAGAGTCCAACAACTGAAAGATGTGTTCTCCAGTGGCTGACGTCTCACATGAGGGGACACTGAGCAGTTCAGTTTTGATAGTTCCATGGGGATCCACAGCTCTCACAACAATGGGAAAGAACTTGTCTTCCCCCTCCTGACTACCATCAGTACCTAACACAAAGGGTCCCTTCATGCACTGCACAAGTTCAGCCTTACTATCTTCAGCACATTCCTTCACAATGGATGTGGTTTTTGTTCTTGCAGAACTGTAGGTATCTGCTATGTTGCTGTCAGGAAACATCTTCTTAAACAACTGTCCAGCATGGTCAGAGGCTGAAAGTGGCACGTTGTGTTCCACCAAAAACGCCGTGAAATATGCCTCTGCACGAATGGGCTGGAGATCAGTATCTTCAGTTCTTTGAATATAATCAACAAGAGAAGAGGTGTTTCTTAAGGCTGATGCCTTTGCAATGTGCCTCAACGAAGTCACGTGCTTTTTTACATCGTCGATCCCGCCATGCGAAACTAGAAAATCGAACTCACAAGCACTGCACCTTGCATATGTGCTTCCCACTTTCGATGCAGTGATGCATGGGTACTCTTGTGAGTACGACTGGATGAACTTTTGTTCTCTTTTTGCCTTTTTCTGTACACTTTCACTGCCGGTGCCCAAAGCAGCTTCACCACCACGTTTTCCTTTGCCACTACCACGCGGTCTACCTCGTGTCGCCATTTTCTTTTGCAAAAACGGAAGTCTCACAGTCGGTACGAGACTTTCGTTTGACCCAGTACGAGACTCTCGTTTGACGAGATTCTCATTTATAATAACAAACATGGCTGCGCCCATAGTCCACTTGTTTACCGATCGTGATTGTCTTCTCAGTGGCGCTCTCGGCTCAAAGTCACTACTAGACCTATAATCGTTTTTTTTTTTGTTTTTGTTTTTTTGCATCGTATCATTTTTTACTCGATCGTAATTTAGTATTATTTAATTATGATCGTAAAATAATACGCCAAAATCGTACTGGTTGGCAGGTCTGGGTGTAGCACAGTGGAGGAAGAGACAGAATAGGCAGCTGTTCCGCCATCTTTAATCACATTTGTAACTTTCCAATGCTAATTACACTGATATTCAATTCTCTGAATGGTCAAAGGGAAAAACCTGCACCTTGACATCTCCAAAAGAGGCTGGCCAAGTTTCAAGTGTTATCTCCTATCCCCTCCCCTCCAAAATTTCGATGACCAAAATCCCCGTGGCAGACACGGTTACAGGTGTACGGACATGTCAAAACGGCCCTGTCGCAGACATGGCGTAAGCAGGGAAGAGGTCAAATAAGAATCTGAATGCAACCCTTACTTGGATTTGTGGCTTATCAGAGCTGCCTCCACCTTGTTGCGAATATCCCGACTCATCACCGACTTGTTCTCCAGCAGGTTGTCAATGGCCAGGTTGTCTTGGTGTTGGGCGATCCAGGGCATGAGGATTTCGTCCAGATCGTAATACTTGTGCGTGAAGCTTAGCGTCAGGTTGAACAGAGCCAGCTGAGCTACGTCCGTCCTGGGGGAGGGGACACGAAATAGAGAACTGAACAAGGTCTGGATCGTGCAGACGCACCACACCTGGCTCGATACGTATCCCACATTCACATCTTTCTGAAGATCTTCACATAACTATTAATGTTCATATCATGACCCTAAACATTAACGTTCATATCATAAACCTTAACAGTAACATTATAACCCTTCAAAGTAACATTCATATCATAGTTCTTAACAGTAACATTCATATCACAACCCTTAACAGAAACATACCATAACCTTCAACAGTAACACTCATATCATTAACTCTTAACAGTAACATTAATATCATCAAACTGTTCTACTTCCGCAAAGAAATAGAAAGAGTGGATGGAGACTAGAGAGTTAGACAGAATAAAATTTTCAAAGGACGGAGAGAGAAAGAGAAAGGACTACAGAGATCATCAGCATGAAATAAACAAAGGACAGAGAAAGAGAAGACAGACTACACAGTGAGACAGACAGAATGAAATTCACAAAAGACAGAAAAACAGGAAAGAGAGAACAGACTACATAGCGAGACAGAATGAAATTCACAAAGGAGAGATAAAGAGAACAGACTACAGAGTGAGACAACCAGAATGAAATTCACAAAGGACAGAGAAAGAGAACAGACTACAGAGTGAGACAACCAGAATGAAATTCACAAAGGACAGAGAAAGAGAACAGACTACAGAGTGAGACAACCAGAATGAAATTCACAAAGGACAGAGAAAGAGAACAGACTACACAGTGAGACAACCAGAATGAAATTCACAAAGGACAGAGAAAGAGAACAGACTACAAAGTGAGACAGACAGAATGAAATTCACAAAGGACAGAGAAAGAGAACAGACTACACAGTGAGACAGACAGAATGAAATTCACAAAGGACAGAGAAAGAGTGGAAAGACTGCAGAATGAGACAGACCAGCGATCGTGCTAGATTTTTTCCCAGCCGGTACTAGCTACGGCAATTATAACATGTCAAAAATGCAACCGGTACAGACAACAACAAAAAATCAGTAGGCTTGTTCTATCAATTTTAATTGCCCTTCCTATAACAGCGCAGCAGTCCCAGGCTATGGTTTTTGTCACACAGGCCCTGAAAGAAAGGTTGGGCGAGACCGACCAGATGCCGTTTCAGATTACTGCGAGAGGAAAGGGGACTAGGCCTATGGGAAGGAGGGAGGCTGGGGAAAGGGGGGAGGATGGGGATGGGATGGGATGGGCACTAGCCACGCTAATAGAAAGGGAGAAGGAGGGGAACAAACTGGTAGACTACCGGAAAATGGTTGAGTGATTCATGTCACTATGCGTAACATGGGACTAGGCCGGGAGAAAAAAGGTCAATGAAGCAGCCAGTACAATGAATTTTTTTTCGGTTTTGTGTAAGGAAAAGTTAAATCACAGTCGGTATTCAGTGTTTTGAATCGGTAAAATATGGACTGTAGTCGGTTACCGCGGTTGCTGACAGACAGAATGAAATTCACAAAGGACAAAGAAAGAGGACAGACTACAGAGTGAGACAGACGGAATGAAATTCTCAAAGGACAGAGAAAGAGAGACAGACAACACAGTGAGACAGAACGAAATTCACAAAGGACAGAGAAAGAGAAGACAGACTACAGAGTGAGACAGAATGGACGAAATTCACAAAGGACAGAGAAAGAGAAGACAGACTACAGAGTGAGAGTACTGAGACAGACAGAAAAGAGAGGACAGACTACAGAGTGAGAGTACTGAGACAGACAGAGAAAGAGAAGACAGACTACAGAGTGAGAGTACTGAGACAGATAGAGAAAGAGAAGACAGACTACAGAGTGAGAGTACGAGACAGACAGAGAAAAGAGAGAGGACAGACTACAGAGGACAGACAGAATGAAATTCACAAAGGACAGAGGCGAGATTACAGAATGAAATTCTCTGAGGACAGAGAAAGACATGACAGACAGATAAACACAAGTAAATTCTCAAAGGACACACAGAGAGAGAGAGAGAGAGAGAGAGAGAGAGAAGAGAGAGAGAGAGAGAGAGAGAAAGAGACACAGAGAGAGAGAGAAAGAGAGAGAGAGAGAGAAGAGAGAGAGAGAGAGAAAGAGAGAGAGAGAGACTAGAGAATGACACAGAATAAAACTCTCAAAAATCAGAATCTTAGATATTCTCACCATCTAAAAGGCAATCTTTTAATGTACTCCTGGCCCTGGTTACAGTGAGAGCAGACGAACATGAAAAACCCATCTCCATACAGCAGAGGGTACTGCAGGCATTGTATACATGCTGAAACAACATCACACATGTATTTAAAACACAACACACACAAAAGTCTTATCAGAAACAGTTGCTCAGTGGTGTAGCGGTTAGTGCAACTGACTACCAACTGGAAGGTTGTGAGTTCAAATCTCCATCAGTCCCTTAAAAAATCACTGTGGGGTCTTCCAGCTCCAACTGGCTCCTACCCAGAGCCGAGCATGTTATAGGCTCAATAGGAAGACTGGAACTACACACAGCTGAGCCTCACCCACTTCATGGATGACTCAGTGAGGTGTTGCTTAAATCTTCTAACACTGCATGTGTCTGTATCTCTCAGGACTGGTTAGCTCCAGCGTACATCATGACAGTAAGTGCAGAGTACAGTCCTGACACACAATCTCAATCCTAGATGGAACTCCATAGCATTGTGGTTATCATCATCATTAATCGAACTGCGAAAACTGTGCCAGCTTCACACATGTACCCAATTATCAATCGTAAGAGAAAAGTGCGCAAGACTTTATTGAACACATACAGGTGAATGGACCAGGCAAGGTAGAAAACGATAGGAAGAAATGACAGAAAGCAAAGGAACAAGATAGAAACAAAGAGTGACGGAAAAACGGAAATTTCAAGCACAGAATTTCCAGAAGGTGGGGATACTATTTATACTTATACTGCAAGAGTCACTGGCATCCCCATGGGGGATTTTCCCTGACAAAATTCTGTTTAAAAAACACACTTTCCTAGATGAACAAAAATACACACATAGGAGGAAAACAAACAACAAAAACAACAACAAAAAACCGGTGGTGCCACATTATGCCAACAATACGCTTTCTCCTGGAAAAGCATTTAATGCAGAAGAATTCTGTTGTGGCAAAAGAATGAATCTAACCCATGGCAAACACACAGTAAACCCAGCTACCTACCTTTGCTTCATTCTCTAGGGCTTTATTTCTATATGTAGCCCTTGGCAGTCACCAATATAATGTGCGCTCACACCCTTTCCACAAACTTCTTTTAATATCAGTAAAACTAAAACTGAAACAGTGAAAGAGAGATTGCTCAGACGGAGAGAAAGTTACCTTCATGGTACCACTGACGACATCGACAGCACTGCAGCATTTTACAATACCAGCTGTAAAGCAGAACATTCCACATTCAGGCAAAGAAATACACAACACATAATCATCACTTCAACAGCAAATCAAAAAACATAAGTTAGTGAGCAAAATGTAACCCTTTCACCATCTCAACCTATTCACCAGTTTCTTGTAAACTACTGGTGCCAGGCTTGGTACTGGGCTAAAATCACTTCCCTGAACATACAAACAGTGGGAATCCAGGAATCGTTGCAGGAAACTGGTGATAGGGTGAGGGAATCAAAGGGTTAAGTTTTTGCAGTTGGTAGATAGGGTGCAGTAGCCAGAGGGTTAAAGCCATGGCAGGACTACATAAAACGCCATGTGCCCGAGATGTCGGCATCATTTCCAAATTTTTGTAACAGCAGACATCACATCTCCCAAAGTTTTCTCAAGTATTTTGACACAGAAGCAATAACACAGCTTCCTATTTGGTAGGACAGTAGCTATTATTACCTCCTAATACTTTGTTAGATGTTGCATCAATGGAAAATGCCACGCCAAATTGATAGAAACATTTCAAATCGGGGCAGCTCCGTTAAGGTCTGTGGCACTGTTTCTGGGGCTGAAACAGGACTGGCGGTATATCACTTTCAGTTTCAGCTTCATCAAACCATAACTGTTAGGGCCTACCCAGTTTATCCATGGACGCGTTGAATGTGCATGGAACCCTTATAGTGCCCCATTCTGTAATTCAACATGAGTACAGCACTCACATGGGGATGAAAAATCTGCGGACTAGCTCTGTTCACCCGATCCGTCAGGTCAGCTGCCAGGCCATTAAGGTCAGAAATCAGCTTGAGAATAATCAGTGTGTTCACTTCCTTTTCCCCTTTGCTCAAATTGTTTTTCATCAGAAAACAAGCTAAAAAAACAGAAATCTGCTAAAACTGGACAATTCCCATGCCTGGTCAAGAGAAGATGGGAGATGGTGTTGGGGAGTAAGCTTCACTATTTGACTAGAAAAAGTATGTTTTTATTTGTCAGAAAGTTAACAGTCTGCCTCTGTCTATGTTTTGAAACTTCCTTTCTTTTTCATCTTGTTTCATTTCCTTTTCTCTATCCACGAACATTTTATGTTCATCTGAATATTTTCTGTAATATTTCTACATTATTTTCAACATTTGAATATTTTCTGTAATATTTCTACATTATTTTCAACCAGGATAAATGTTCACAAAAACAGAGCAATGGAATCAAGTGCAACGAAGCAGAATACAGCAAAAAAACTGGCTGTCTGAAAAAGCCAGTCGTCAATTCATACTAAAATTTATTCAGTCCTCAGTTAGTAATAAAATTTAATCAGTTTCATGAACAGCAATACTAAATAATCTCATGATCACCAGTAGTTTCCACAATAACATAAATAAAAATCACATAAACAAGTTCATTCAGTTTACTCCCTCCCCTCCCACCCATTTCATCATTCGGGTTATTCAGTTCATTTAAGAAACTGATGACAACTAAACGAATCATCAAACATCCTGATACAAACACATTACATCTGGAACAAAAATAAAAGTGGAATACAAGGAAAAACCACAAACCAACAACCTCCTAAATCAAACAAACATAATCCCTTTGAAATATCAAAAACCGGACCAACCCAACAATTTTTTAAATTCCAATCTCTTACATTTACAGTTACACATATAATGGCATAAACCTTGGACATGTAAATAAACAAAACAAAACAAAATAAAAAACAACAACAAAAACACCACCACCAGCTGAAGCAGCAATAGAACGACCATATGCTATTTCTTATTATACAAAACAGCCAAGCTAACCACAGATTATCCCGGAACGAATCATCATGCAACAACAATAAGAATATATAAAAGGTTATTCATCCAGAGTTTGCAGATTTGCCACAGAGGCAATGTTTGGCTGGCTCTATCTTCGCTTGCTGAATGATGCTGACTTGTGAGCTTGCACATGCTTGGCAGCTTACACCCAATCTACCTCTTTTTTTTTTTCCCCTAAGATGGCTTGCCCTCCACTACTTTCCTGTGCTTCTCTTATTTTTTTTTTTTTAACTCCAGCCGACTGCGTAAAGCCATATCAGCGCTATAACTGTTTCAAAATGTACACAATACTTCAACAGGAAAAAAGGAAAAGAAACTTACGCACACATATCAATGCATTCGCATATATAATCTAAGGACATACCCCTGGCGGTGACCACTCTGTCCAATCTATCACACAGGGGATTTAAACAGCATACTTCAATGCAGATTTAAACATAAGTAAGGACGCTAAAACGTATATAAAAATGGGCCCAAAATACCTAAAATTGTTCCCGCCTATCACTTCCCTAGAGCCAAAAAATGCACTTAATCCATGTACCCAATTATCAATCCTAAGAGAAAGTACGTAAGACTTTATATCAAACACACAGGTGAATGGACAAACAAGGTAGCAAGTGAAAGGAAGAAATGACAGAAAGCAATGGAACAAGGAAGAAACAAAGACAGTGACAGAAAAGAGGAAATTTCTAGCACAGAATTTTTAAAAAGTGGGATACTATTTATACTGAAAGAGCCCCCGGCATTCCCATGGGGGGGGGGGGGGGGGGTCAAGTGCTTCTATAATTTTTTTTTGTCTGGAAGTGTGATCACTAAATGCCAGAATTCTGAATCTCTTCCAGGAGACTTAAACTGTGTCCTTCCAAATCTACAAACTCTGATGAGTAACTTTCTTTACAATAAAGCATGGTGGAGTTGGGTGAGTGTCCAGTCACACTCTCAAACAATAATGACAAAACAACACTAAACAATATTACTTACTCTCCTGGCCCACCACAGTAACAGTAACACTGCTCCACGTTGGTTCTGTGTTGAGCATCCCAGGTCAATAGATTCATCTGAAACAATCACAAGAAAATCTTCATGGTTCAATGTACCATTTGTTTATGTGTTTCATTTGCACAAAATTTGTGTTGTGTTTACACCATATCACAAGGTGCTCACATAATGTAAAATGTTCAGGTTATATCAAATGACTTGGTTCAATGGACAATTAATAATAAGTATCTTTGAAAATGATACATCTAAAATTGATTTTTGTTGGGAGTGTAAATTAATGACCTACACAATAATTCTGAATATATCAGGCTGGGTAAAAGAAGATAGTTTCCTCTGAAAATTGGCCGGGGTCCAGGGGCCGCCTAGGCCCCTGGTTGGGTGCAGGGACAACATCCTTGCTGGGGGGTCTGTGGGGCAAAGCCCCCCAGAAGCTGAAGAATTTCTGTGATTTTGAGGCATTATGGACGCATTTCCTGATGGCAACTACAATAATTCAGTAATATTTTTGGTAACCCAAAACTGTATTTCCTTCAAATACTGCACTGCCCATATCACACACACACACACACAGAAATCTTGACTTACCCATAGAAAGATGCATGAAGCTCTCCATATCATTGTTCTCTCAATCTGAAGTAGCGCGCACACACAAAAAGAAGATGAATTTTATTCTTGTACAAGAACTGCATTTACTGGTACAGTCATTGCGTAGAACGCTCCAATGCAGTCATGAAGACGAGTTCACAAAAGGCTATGCACACTCGTTAAACTTTTTACCATCTCTGTTGCATATGATGAATTAGTGACAAAGTGCACACACACACACACACACACACACACACACACACACACACGCGTTACTTTTTCCAGAAACTGGCCAGTGTGCTTTGTTTAACTACACGAACTGGAGGAGGAGCGCAATCAGTGACTGTAATGGTGCCTTTTGGTTCGAATGTGCTCTATCAGAGCAACGACGCCCCGATTGCAATAAGCAAATTCTTTGGCGCAAAGCACACAACTCCAGAAACATCGACTTTGCGCAAATTCTCCCCAACACGTTCCTCTGCATCGCCTACTTTGACAGTTCTTGACAACCATTCCCACTTCCACTTGTTGGGAACGTTCTTATCATCGAAACTTTCGCCGCGATTCAGTATTCTTGACATGACTGTGTTATTAAAGATGGCACCACGGAAGAAAGTACATTCAACTATCGGACTTATCTCCCTTCGTCTCAGCAGACATCGCCGCACCTTTGACTTGTTTACCCGTTAAATTTTCCCCCCCGGCGGAAAAACGCAAGATCGTCAGGTTTTCGTTTCCTCTGAAAAAATTTTTTTTCCCTCTGAAACTATGAGTTCATCTGCTGAAATTAGCGGATCCGCTGAGTTACCCAGCCTGATATATATACTTGGATGTGAACTGTATATGTGAGAGAGAGAGAGAGAGACAAAGAGAGACAGAGAGAGAAAGAGACAAGAGAGAGAGAGACAGAGAGTGGATATCTGTGTGTGTGTGTGGATACATGTGTGTGTGTGTGTGTGGTGTGTGAGTGTGGGAGGAGAGAGAGAGAGAGAGAGACAGAGACAGAGAGAGTATTGGTTTGTGTCTGCACCTAAGTGTTTGTATACATGTTTATGTACATGCATATAAAGTGACAGGCAAATGACATGTACCTTAAATCATTAACAGGTAACCACCTCTTAAAACTTTTCCCTATAAAACAGAATGCACCCACTTCAACATACCTTGTATGGAAAAATCTGTTTGAGATCATCTTCGTTGGCTGAAAAAACAACATCAAATCAATGTAACTTTGAAAAATGCATGCACTCTGACCAAAACCTCACCCTGAAAACACCACACATTTAGAAGCAAATAAGATTTACCCTTCATTTCAAAGCTACCAAGGCCTAGAAAGCACAAGTGTAACATTTTGATATTCTAAGTGTAGCATTGAAATTCAAAGCATAGCACTCATAAGAAGTGAAGATTTTTTCTGTTTGTTTATAACATATAATGGTGACGAAGAAGACTGAAACCTCACTTGTTATCGCACTGTTTTGACTTGACCTACAAAGTTCAAAATGGCCAACAACAAAATCCATCAATAAGGCAGCAAAATCATGATCGTCTTAATGATTTTCCTTCTGCTTTTTCTTCCTCTCTTTACTGAACTTGACCTTCAACTGAACAAAATAGTTGTCTCAAGATCTACGTTGCTCAGTAATGTTCAACCCGCCATTAAATCCATAAAATGTTTCTCTTATTTTTCCGCATAGCATTTATCACAAAGTGTAGCACTTTCATCGAAAACATGACATGCTCTGTCGAAAGCACAGCAATTAGCAGCTCTGAACCATTTACCACTTTCAAATTGCATTTGAGCCTCCTTGTACCTATCAACACCTATTCCCAAAAACTTGAAAATATGAACAGTAATATTAACAATTAACATAATAATTCCATTTGAACAATGCAAACAGTCCATGTCAAAGCATGCTCTTTGCACTTTACAAAGCAAATATAACAAAAACAACATGATTTTTGCCATGTCCTTACATTAACACAGTATGAACAGTTCACCAAAAACGACAGATCACTAACATGACAAAATCATAAATAGGTAGTAGTGACAACAGTCCACAAAAGTATGCAGGAAAGAAAATGTATAAATCACCTGATGAATAGTTTTTCTCTCTCTCACACACACACACACTTTCGGATGAGACAATAAAATGAGGTGCTGTATGCAGCATGCATTTAGCCCACGTAAAAAATTTTTTTAAATCAAGCAACAATAAGAGTCATCCCCTGGCAAAAGACTTTAAAAAAATCTATTTTATATGTAAACAAAAGCATGATCAGAGGAAGAATTTGGCACAGTACTATGGCAACATGCCTTGGCTGGGAAAAGCAACCTACATTTCAATGAGATAAATTATGCTATAAAACACACACACACACATTCCAATTCAATCAAATTATTTCAAGAATCACCAGCATTACATTTATGCAATTTGACAGTCTTAAAATGTGGACAGCTAGTGACTAAATTTGGAAACTTGAGGAGCTAGGACAAGGGTAATCAAACATAAAAATCAAAGATATGTGTACCTGATAAATACGGAGTGAGCTTGGAATTACCTCCATGCTGAAACAGACATATTTCACTGTTCAAGAAATTAGTCACTTTCGCTTTTATCTATGCGATCAGATCATTACAACCTTAAAAAAAAACAGACAAAAAACAATCTGATCAAATACAAAGAACTAGAGTGAAGTAGTAAACCCCTTCCCATTCAATTCAGTGCCCTTGAACACTTTCAGATTACTAAAAATTAGTATTCATTAGTTATAAATGCACAATAAAACATCGACACATGATCAAGACGGTACTGATAATGACCAAGACAAATGGAGCTCTTAGCATCATGAATTCAGTGACAAATTTCATTTCTTTACATGTAAATGTGTATTATTCATTAGTCTTAATTTTGACACATCTTTCTCAAAACTGAAAGCAGAGTGTGAAGAAGCAGACAAAAGAGACAGACACACACACAAACATAACAAAATAAAGAACAAAAATGACCAAACCATCTGAACTTCTGGTAAAACGCCTTCAATTTTATTATCGTTCTAAAGTCAATGGAACGTGTGAAACAGTCTAACATAATATAATTGGCTGTAATTCCAGAAAAGTCTGAATTTCTCAGAAATGCTATCTGTGTAAAGCAATTTCAGTGTGATCATCTTTCGTTCACTATCCACATGGTCAGTCCACTTTTGGTGATGAATGCGGCCCTTTTTCCCTAGTTCCTAAAAGGTGCCTCCAACATGCCATGGCGCAACAAGATGGACGAAAAACAACTTCAACTGCTGAAGGTGGATGGTGCTGAGGCTATGGATCTGGTGTCACTCCACCCTGAAGGGACCTCAATGGACAAACATCATTCTCGTCTGATGTAGATGACTGTGTAGACATTGACATTATATTACACAGTACCAAGTTTGTAAGAAGGTGCCTGCAGGTGTAGTACCTCTGACTTCAGCCATCTTCAGCATGCTCAAGTCAGCATCCAGCTCCAGTACTTCAACGATTGCACATCTGCATAGCACCACTACCATCACGATGGAAAGTTTCAAAGGTTAAAGTAATTGTGGTGAACACCATGTGCAATACCGTTAACCTGCACATTAAACCCTTTAAAGGGGCAAGATCTAGAAGTTCTACTCAACACATGGGTTTAACACTCCAACACTGACCTTGACACTGGCAGCAAAGGTACATAATTTGCAGAAGAACTTGGCCGGTGAATTAATGACAGAAGTAGGAATGGGTGGGCTATGACATGACTGATGGTAACCTGTGAAAAGACACACAATTGCACACACGCACGCACACACACACACACGCGCGCACACACACACACATGGGTAACCCTTTTGCAGTAGGATAACATACATGTGACCTAGCCGTAAAAGAAACAAGGAAAGCAGTGGCCATCCGACCAGTTAATTGGCATCTCTTAGACTTTTTCCAGAGTGTGGGTACAAGTCTCAATTTCTATCATCAAAAAACTGCAATCTTTTGATGGATGCAATACTGAAGTTTTACCACCATGTAGACAGTGCAATCAGGATTGATAGTACTAGACAGTGCAACCAGGAGAGGTAGGACTATACAGTGCAATCAGGAGACGTAGGACTACACAGTGCAATCAGGATTGGTAGTACTAGACAGTGCAACCAGGAGAGGTAGGACTATACAGTGCAATCAGGAGACGTAGGACTACACAGTGCAATCAGGATTGATAGTACTAGACAGTGCAACCAGGAGAGGTAGGACTATACAGTGCAATCAGGAGACGTAGGACTACACAGTGCAATCAGGATTGATAGTACTAGACAGTGCAACCAGGAGAGGTAGGACTATACAGTGCAATCAGGAGACGTAGGACTACACAGTGCAATCAGGATTGATAGTACTAGACAGTGCAACCAGGAGAGGTAGGACTATACAGTGCAATCAGGAGACGTAGGACTACACAGTGCAATCAGGATTGATAGTACTAGACAGTGCAACCAGGAGAGGTAGGACTATACAGTGCAATCAGGAGACGTAGGACTACACAGTGCAATCAGGATTGATAGTACTAGACAGTGCAATGAGGAGACGTAGGACTACACAGTGCAACCAGGAGACGTAGGACTATACAGTGCAATCAGGAGACGTAGGACTACACAGTGCAACCAGGAGAGGTAGGACTATACAGTGCAATCAGGAGACGTAGGACTACACAGTGCAACCAGGATTGATAGTACTAGACAGTGCAATGAGGAGACGTAGGACTACACAGTGCAACCAGGAGACGTAGGACTATACAGTGCAATCAGGAGACGTAGGACTACACAGTGCAACCAGGAGAGGTAGGACTATACAGTGCAATCAGGAGACGTAGGACTACACAGTGCAATCAGGATTGATAGTACTAGACAGTGCAACCAGGAGAGGTAGGACTATACAGTGCAATCAGGAGACGTAGGACTACACAGTGCAATCAGGATTGATAGTACTAGACAGTGCAATGAGGAGACGTAGGACTACACAGTGCAACCAGGAGAGGTAGGACTATACAGTGCAATCAGGAGACGTAGGACTACACAGTGCAACCAGGAGAGGTAGGACTATACAGTGCAATCAGGAGACGTAGGACTACACAGTGCAACCAGGAGAGGTAGGACTATACAGTGCAATCAGGAGACGTAGGACTACACAGTGCAACCAGGAGAGGTAGGACTATACAGTGCAATCAGGAGACGTAGGACTACACAGTGCAACCAGGAGAGGTAGGACTAGACAGTGCAATCAGGAGACGTAGGACTACACAGTGCAACCAGGAGAGGTAGGACTACACAGTGCAATCAGGAGACGTAGGACTACACAGTGCAACCAGGAGAGGTAGGATTATACAGTGCAACCAGGAGAGGTAGGACTACACAGTGCAACCAGGAGAGGTAGGACTACACAGTGCAACCAGGAGAGGTAGGACTACACAGTGCAACCAGGAGAGGTAGGACTACACAGTGCAACCAGGAGAGGTAGGACTACACAGTGCAATGAGGAGACGTAGGACTACACAGTGCAACCAGGAGAGGTAGGACTACACAGTGCAACCAGGAGAGGTAGGACTACACAGTGCAACCAGGAGACGTAGGACTACACAGTGCAACCAGGAGAGGTAGGACTACACAGTGCAACCAGGAGAGGTAGGACTACACAGTGCAATGAGGAGACGTAGGACTACACAGTGCAACCAGGAGGTAGGACTACACAGTGCAACCAGGAGAGGTAGGACTACACAGTGCAATAAGGAGACGTAGGACTACACAGTGCAACCAGGAGAGGTAGGACCAGACAGTGCAATCAGGAGAGGTAGGACTACACAGAGCAATCAGGAGAGGTAGGACCAGACAGTGCAACCAGGAAAGGTAGGACCAGACTGCAATCAGGAGGTAGGACCAGACAGTGCAATCAGGAGAGGTAGGACCAGACAGTGCAATCAGGAGAGGTAGGACCAGACAGTGCAATCAGAACAGGTAGGACTACACAGTGCAATCAGGAGAGGTAGGACTACACAGGGCAATCAAGAGGTAGGACCAGAGAGTGCAATCAGGAGAGATAGGACCAGACAGTGCAATCAGGAGGTAGGACTACACAGTGCAATCAGGAGAGGTAGGACTACACAGTGCAATCAGGAGAGGTAGGACTAGAGAGTGCAATCAGGATAGGTAGGACTACACAGTGCAATCAGGACAGGTAGGACTACACAGTGCAATCAGGACAGGTAGGACCAGACAGTGCAATCAGGAGAGGTAGGACTAGACAGTGCAATCAGGAGAGGTAGGACCAGACAGTGCAATCAGGAGAGGTAAGACTAGACAGTGCAATCAAGAGGTAGGACAAAAGTGCAATCAGGAGAGGTAGGACCAGACAGTGCAATCAGGAGAGGTAGGACCAGACAGTGCAATCAGGAGAGGTAGGACCAGACAGTGCAATCAGGAGAGGTAGGACCAGACAGTGCAACCAGGACAGGTAGGACTACACAGTGCAATCAGGAGGTAGGACCAGACAGTGCAACCAGGAGGTAGGACTACACAGTGCAACCAGGAGAGGTAGGACTACACAGTGCAATCAGGAGAGGTAGGACCAGACAGTGCAATCAGGAGGTAGGACTACACAGTGCAACCAGGAGAGGTAGGACTACACAGTGCTATCAGGACAGGCAGGACCAGACAGTGCAATCAGGAGGTAGGACCAGACAGTGCAATCAGGAGAGGTAGGACCAGACAGTGCAACCAGGACAGGTAGGACTACACAGTGCAATCAGGAGGTAGGACCAGACAGTGCAACCAGGAGAGGTAGTACTACACAGTGCAATCAGGAGAGGTAGGACCAGACAGTGCAATCAGGAGGTAGGACTACACAGTGCAACCAGGAGAGGTAGGACTACACAGTGCAATCAGGACAGGCAGGACCAGACAGTGCAATCAGGAGGTAGGACCAGACAGTGCAATCAGGAGAGGTAGGACCAGACAGTGCAATCAGGAGAGGTAGGACCAGACAGTGCAATCAGGAGAGGTAGGACTACACAGTGCAATCAGGAGGTAGGATCAGACAGTGCAACCAGGAGAGGTAGGACCAGACAGTGCAATCAGGAGAGGTAGGACAACACAGTGCAATCAGGAGAGGTAGGACTACACAGGGCAATCAGGAGAGGTAGGACTATACAGTGCAATCAGGAGAGGTAGGACTACACAGTGCAATCAGGACAGGTAGGACCAGACAGTGCAATCAGGAGAGGTAGGACCAGACAGTGCAATCAGGAGAGGTAGGACCAGACAGTGCAATCAGGAGAGGTAGGACCAGACAGTGCAATCAGGACAGGTAGGACTACACAGTGCAATCAGGAGAGGTACGACCAGACAGTGCAATCAGGAGAGGTAGGACCAGACAGTGCAACCAGGAGAGGTAGGATTACACAGTGCAATCAGGAGAGATAGGACCAGACAGTGCAATCAGGAGAGGTAGGACCAGACAGTGCAATCAGGAGACGTAGGACTACACAGTGCAATTAGGAGAGGTAGGACCAGACAGTGCAATCAGAAGAGGTAGGACAACACAGTGCAATCAGGAGAGGTAGGACCAGACAGTGCAATCAGGAGAGGTAGGACTACACAGTGCAATTAGGAGAGGTAGGACCAGAGAGTGCAATCAGGAGAGGTAGGACCAGACAGTGTAATCAGGAGAGGTAAGACCAGACAGTGCAATCAGGAGAGGTAGGACTACACAGTGCAATCAGGAGAGGTAGGACCAGACAGTGCAATCAGGAGAGGTAGGACCAGACAGTGCAATCAGGAGAGGTAGGACTACACAGTGCAATCAGGAGAGGTAGGACCAGACAGTGCAATCAGGAGAGGTAGGACTACACAGTGCAATCAGGAGAGGTAGGACCAGACAGTGCAATCAGGAGAGGTAGGACCAGACAGTGCAATCAGGAGAGGTAGGACTACAGTGCAATTAGGAGAGGTAGGACCAGACAGTGCAATCAGAAGAGGTACGACAACACAGTGCAATCAGGGAGGTAGGACCAGACAGTGCAATCAGGAGAGGTAGGACTACACAGTGCAATTAGGAGAGGTAGGACTACACAGTGCAATCAGGAGAGGTAGGACTACACAGTGCAATCAGGAGGTAGGACCAGACAGTGCAATCAGGAGAGGTAGGACCACAGTGCAATCAGGAGAGGTAGGACTACACAGTGCAATCAGGAGAGGTATGACCAGACAGTTCAATCAGGAGAGGTAGGACCAGACAGTGCAACCAGGAGAGGTAGGACTACACAGTGCAATCAGGAGAGGTAGGACCAGACAGTGCAATCAGGAGAGGTAGGACCACAGTGCAATCAGGAGAGGTAGGACCAGACAGTGCAATCAGGAGAGGTAGGACCAGACAGTGCAATCAGGAGAGGTAGGACTACAGTGCAATTAGGAGAGGTAGGACCAGACAGTGCAATCAGAAGAGGTACGACAACACAGTGCAATCAGGAGAGGTAGGACTACACAGTGCAATCAGGAGAGGTAGGACCAGACAGTGCAATCAGGAGAGGTAGGACCAGACAGTGCAATCAGGAGAGGTAGGACCAGACAGTGCAATCAGGAGAGGTAGGACTACACAGTGCAATCAGGAGAGGTAGGACCAGACAGTGCAACCAGGAGAGGTAGGACTACACAGTGCAATCAGGAGGTAGGACCAGACAGTGCAATCAGGAGAGGTAGGACCAGTGCAATCAGGAGAGGTAGGACTACACAGTGCAATCAGGAGAGGTAGGACCAGACAGTGCAAATCAGGAGAGGTAGGACCAGACAGTGCAATCAGAAGAGGTAGGACTACACAGTGGAATTAGGAGAGGTAGGACCAGACAGTGCAATCAGAAGAGGTAGGACAACACAGTGCAATCAGGAGAGGTAGGACCAGACAGTGCAATCAGGAGAGGTAGGACTACACAGTGCAATTAGGAGAGGTAGGACCAGAGAGTGCAATCAGGAGAGGTAGGACCAGACAGTGTAATCAGGAGAGGTAAGACCAGACAGTGCAATCAGGAGAGGTAGGACTACACAGTGCAATCAGGAGAGGTAGGACCAGACAGTGCAATCAGGAGAGGTAGGACCAGACAGTGCAATCAGGAGAGGTAGGACTACACAGTGCAATCAAGAGAGGTAGGACCAGACAGTGCAATCATGAGAGATAAGACTTTTGTAGCAACAGACTGAAGAGACAAGAAATGTTTGTTAGTTACATCGGCAGTATCAAATAGATTTTTTTCTAAAAAACTTACGTACACAGAAAAGAATATTCCCACAAGTATTAGCATTAATGTTTAACCCTTTGACTCCTGCAGCCTGCCCAACAGCATCCTTCTTTGTCAACCATTCTGGAAGAGCAAAAACTTAACCCTTTGACTCCCTCACCCTATCCACCAGCTTCCTGCAGGAAGCTGGTGGATAGGGTGAGGGAGTCAAAGGGTTAAGTTTTTGCAGTTGGTAGATAGGGTGCAGGTGGCAAAGGGTTAAAGCCCAGCTGACTGCATAGAGCCATATCAAGGCTATAACCATCTCAGAACACACAAAACATCTCGTTAAGCCAGGGGAATATAAAAAAACATCACCTGCAGAAGAAAATCTACATATCAATGCATTCATCCACATAACTACTAAGATATGGCCCAGGCATTGACCATTCCTTCCAATTCATCACCAGGATGGGGGTTAAAAAACCAAACCTGAATAAAAAGGTATAAACATAAGCAAATACACTAAAACATACAAAAACTGGCTTATCTAAAACTGTGTCTGCACATTAAATTTCCTCAGAGCCAAAAATGCAGTGATTACATGTTCCAAATTATCAATCCAAACAGAAAGTATCTAGGCTAAGGCTTTACAGAATACATACAGATGAATAGACCAGCATGGTAGAAATGATAGGAAGAAATGACAGAAAGCAAAGGAACAAGGCAGAAACAGAGTGACAGAAAAGAGGAAATTTCTAGCACAGAATTTCCAGATGGGGATACTATTTATGCTGAGGCCCTATTTATAAGAGGCCCTGGCATCCCCATGGGGGGATACATACAGGTGAATGGACCAGCATGGTAGGAAATGATAGGAAGAGATGACAGAAAAGCAAAGGAACAAGGCAGAAACAAAGACAGTGACAGAAAAGAGGAAATTTCTGGCACAGTTTCCAAAAGATGGGGATACCGTTTATGTTGAAAGAACCCAGGGCATCCCCAAGAGGGTATTCTCAGAAAAAAAATGCAACAATAAATAAACCCCAAAAAATCTTCAAAACAAAGAAGGTGAAAAGAACTGACCTACAGCACAACTATCACAGAAGACGATAGGGTTGCAGCGTTCACTGGTTTCTCCATTGCACACAGAGCAGCTCGCCTCCCCATCCCCTGGAGCTGCACACATTGCTAATGCATTATACACACTGTACTGCACCACATGCCACACTGCACATCTCATCACAGAATGTTGTTATTTTTGTTTAAAGCCCATCTGACTGTGTAGAGCCATATCAGGGCTATAACCATTTTAATACAAACACAATACTTCAACATGAAAAAAAAAAAAAAAAGAAAAGAAAATTGAATACACAAATCAACGCATTTGCACAATCCAAGGAGATGCCACTGGCATTGACCATTTCATCCAATTTATCATTCAAGAGATTCAAAAAAACATAATTGAATACAAATTTAAAACATAACTAAGGACATTGAAGCATACACAAAAATGGGCCTAATTTTCCTAAAATTGCTTACGCATATCTCATTTCCCTAGAGCCAAAAATGCAAATACATGTATCCAAATATAGATCCTAAGAGAAAGACATTATTGAACACATACAGCTGAATGGACCAGCAAGGCAGAAAATGATGGAAAGAAATGACAGAAAGTAAAGGAATACTCAATAAGGCATAAACAAAGTTACAGGAGAGAGAAGACTTCTAGCAAAATTTCCAGAAGGTGCAGATACAATTTATACTGAAACAACCCCCAAAATCTGCATGGGGGACATCAGAATGGCCATTATCTTCACACACAATGACCCACAGCACAACATACACACTGCACATCACTGTGCACTGCACCATCATGCACATCACATGACATCAACTTATCATCCAACACATCATAATGCACTGAATCACAATGCTTTATTGTTATTGTTAAGGCCCAACCGACTGCGTAGAGCCATATCAGGGTTATAACCGCTTCAAAACACAGAAAACTTCAAGAGGGTGAAAAAATGGAACAGAAAATTAGGTACAATCCATTATATCAAACTATATCATCAAGTATATCATCAGGGCTATAACTGCTTCGAAACACAGAAAACTTCAACAGGGGTAAAAAAAAAAAAAAAGGAACAGAAAACGAGATACAACAGTAACACGAACAAGTTTATTTTAGGAATATGCCTTAGTGTTGATCATAATTATGTTCATGAACACACAGACTTACCTTTATGGATGTCTTTAAAAAGTGTGTATAACGTCATTCCTTCATCAAACTTCACCTGGCACCTGTCATTCGCCTCCTCCACCTGAATAAAACAGAACCAATTCAAAAACTTAAAAGTTCACAAAATACATATAATGTATTTGTTCATAGTTGTACTCTCTAGTTATCCACTAAAGTTCAGTGTGAAGTTAGCTTTATCTATCCATGCACACAAAAATTACATTTGCTTTTTTTTTTAACTCGGCGAAAAATATTTGTCCTTTCTGATGATGACCCTCTGTTCTCTGAAACTTCCAGTTGTCTATCCTGATTAAGAATGTGATCACCTACTCTGAAAGTACGAGATTCTGACTTCAACTTCTTGACTGACGACAATTTTTGTATCCATTCACCTTCAGATCTTCAACAGTGGGTGAAATGATACAAACTTCATGTAATAAATAGCAAAAATGTCCTTATAATTCAAAAAGTAATTGCACAGCAGCAATTTGAAACTTTACATACACCTGGCCCGATGAACTATTCTGTGATTACGAAATCAGGCATAAATATAGTGACATCTTACGTGATGAAGTCACACTGGATAGTTATTCCAAACGCCATGGCCATGTTTTGCTCTGAAGAACAGCACACTCACATTAAAATTAAATTTCATCAAGAAAGAACTGGTGCAAACTTGTTAAAAACACTACAAAATGTATCTGATGGCAGTAGGATATTATCACTCATGAGTTGCGGTATAGTAAGTGTATCTGATAGCAGTAGGATATTATCACTCATGAATTACGGAATAATATGTGTAACTGAAAAACTATGAAAATACTGCGACCTACAATCAGGAAGAAATATGAAACACTGTTATCACCACTAACACTACACAAAAGTGTATCTTACCACAAAGCAGACAAGGTCACTTGCTTGACACATTAGCCACAGCCTGCCTATTCTCCATATATACAACTTTTTACAAGTACCGCAGACTTCATCTATTCTCCTAAGATGAAGGACTCCACCACGATGTATGTTTCTATGACTTAGATGACTTGGAAGTGGAGGTGGCCATACAAGTGCAATACATCAATTCTGCTTTAATTGCAACGGGCATTTTGGGCATTCAAAACAGATGGGATTCATGTCATTCAGAAGGCATAATATTCAGAAAGGTCTTTTTTTGTTTTACATTTTTATGACATATTCTGTCTTCAGGATGACCCCCCCCCCCCCCCCCAAAAAAAAAAAAAACCCACATGCACAGCGTATCTAAATCAGTAAATGAAAATCAATATTAAAAATCTATTTTGAGACAGAAACAGACAAAAACAAAAAAATACAAATGACATGCAAAAAGAAAAAAGATGGACCAGAAATGTGGCAGAAACAGAGCCAGAAGTTCACACAAAAAATGTACAGTGACAAAATATGAAAATAAACCATGCCCAGACCTAACAGACATAAAATTTATTATGACAAAATATACAATATTTCCAACATACAGAAAATATGTAGTGGGTAAAATATACAAATTACAATACTCCAACATACAGACAGAAACCCTTTTGTGACAAAATATACAACACTCAGAAAATATACAACACTCAGACATACAAGCAGCAAATCTGTTGTGACACAAGATATAACACTAAGATACAGTCATATACAGACAAAAAAATGTGTCATAACACAATATACAGCTCTCTTCAACTTCAAGACAAAAAATCAATTGTGATAAAATATACAACATTCACTGATTCAGAAAATCTGCTGTGATAAAATAGACAACGTTCAGACACACAGAAAGAAAAATCCGTTGTGACAAATTTGAAATAATTATACAACACTCAAGACATACAGACAGCAAATCTGATGTGACAAAACATACAACACTCGGACAAACAAACGTGTTGTGACAAAACATGCAACACTCAGGCAAACATACATGAATTTCTGTTATGACATAAAATACAATACTCAGACATACACAGTGTCTGTTGTCACAAAATATACATCACTCAAACATACACACACACAAAAATCTGCTGTAACAAAGTATGCAACACTCATACAAGAGGTTGGGCACAACCACCAAATAGTTAACCCTTTGGCTCCAGCATCCTGTCCACCAACCACAAAAACTTAACCCTTTGATTCCCTCACCCATCCACCAGCTTCCTGCAGGAAGCTGGTGGATAGGGTGAGGGAATCAAGGGGTTAAGTTTTTGTCTTGCTAGCGTGATTGACAATACAGGACGCTGGTGGACAGGGTGCGGGAGTCGAAGGGTTAAAGCACTGGACCCCCAATGGAAAAAGTCTGAGTTTAATTCTGCCTACTGCCTTTGAAGCACCTGGTGGATGAAGGATCACTGGATGGAGATCTTCCCGATCTTCAAATTCAATAGACAAGTACATATGTACAGACAGACCTCGAGTTCAGGTACATATTACTTATAGCCCAGCTGACTACAAGAGCCATATCAGGGCTAACACCACATCAAAAATGACAACCAGGTTAATCCTCGGACTCCTACACCCTATCCACCAAGTCCAAAAACTTAACTAGAGCTTTGGTTCCCTCACTCTATCCACCACCTTCCTCAGGAAGCCTCACTCTATCCACCACTTCCTCAGGAAGCTGGTGGATAGGGTGCAGGGATCAAAGGGTTAAGTTTTTGCTTTGCTAGCATGGTTGACAGTGCAGGATGCTGGTGGACAGGGTGCGAGACTCAAAGGGTTAAAATAAAAGACAACATTTACAGACCTGCTAATGCCTGAACCCCCTTGCGTGCACACACACACAAATAATATCAAATATACACACTGAAAATCATGTCGGCCATGTCAGCATTCAGCGACTTGTGGAAACGCAAAAATATCAAGCATACACTGACTACACAGACTGCAGCAATATAGTGTCTGCATGATGTGGGCCAAACATGCATACACACACCCCAATTTTTGTTTTGTTTTGGCCTGAAACGAAAAAAAAAAAAAAATGGTTCAGCCATTCTAACAATCTTCCAATTTTAGTATTTAAGAAAAACTACAGAAAATTTAGATTTTGTACTTCTAAGGATCACTGTGACCTTAACCCTTTGACTCCCGCACCCTATCCACCAGCAGCCTGCATTGTCAACCATGCTAGCAAAGCAAAAACTTAAACTCTTTGAGTCCCTCATCCTGTCCACCAGCTTCCTGCAGCTGGTGCACAGGGTGAGGGACTCGAAGAGTTAAGTTTTTGCAGGTGTTGGATAGGGTGCAGGAGTCCAAGGGTTAAAGAAGCATCAGATGAAGGAAACCTTGACATAAAGAGAGGACAACAGTAGACTGTTGCAACAGTGAAAACAGATTTTAAATACTGTTACAAATTTCTGAGAAAGTGCTGTTTGCACACCTTCCTCAAAAAGTGTGGACTATACGCACATTTTTGGTCATGTGACCTTGACCCTGCCATCGTCATTTCAAAACTTACATATTATTAGCAACTCCTCCTCAACAGTTTAAACTTTTCACTGAAATTTAGTTAAGATCCATCCCCAAAACGGCGGCAAAACTCTAAACACATTTTTGTCACAGATGCACACTGACACACATACACCGACTCACATACATGACACAAATCTAAACACATTTTTGTCACAGATGCACACAGACACACATACACATACATGACACCTCTTTGTGGTCAATATAAACCTCCCTGTGGTCAATACGAAACCATATTTATAAAAACAAAACAAACAAAAAAGTAAAGTCTTGTGAGAAACCTACAAGAACCAGACATACCCTCAGCACCTCGCCATAATACAGCAGTCCATCAGAACGACGTACTATCACCTTGTGGCCGACGGTCAGATCCCTACCCATTTTTCTGGAAGCTGTAGTGAAGAAGGAAATCTTTCTGGGTCGGCCTCGACCCTTCCCCCCTCCATTACTGCTTCCGTTTTTCATCTTCCTGCCTGCACACTTCCTTCACACCACGACCACACTCGCTGTCTCTGCACACTTCTCTGTTCCTGACAACAGTCACAAGTAAAGTTAAAATTAAATACATTATTTTCTTTCTTTCTTTTTTTTTTTTTTGGGGGGGGGGGGGGGGGGAGGGGGGGGTAATCTGGTATACACCCATGGCTGCAATAAAGAACCATCAAAAGTTACTAAAAGCTTTATATAAAGATGTCATTTCACTGACTCCCTATTCATGAATTTCCACCAAAATGTCATCTGCAGTTACAAAAAACAAACAACAAAAAAACTCATTCTACGAGTACAAAGAAAGTCTTATCCACTGTAAGTATTACTCGAAACAAGCGATTCATATTTGTGTACAATAAAAACAGTGAAGACCAGTACAAAAACTGAACATCCTTCAAGTTTCCTTACAAAGCTATGTCCTTTCTCATTCCATATTACTAGTGTTACTATTAGTATTAGTATTCAAGTTGTCAACTTAATTATCTCCAACCAGTCGCCGAGGTGTCGTGTTTAACGCAACGGACTACCAACTGGAAGGTTGTGTGTTCTAAATTCATCAGTCCCTTAAAAAATCATTGCGGGATTTTTCCGCTCTAAGCGGCTCCTACCCACAGTTGGACGCACAATGGACTCATTGGGAAGACTGGGACCACGCAGTCGAGTCTCATCTACTTCACGGATGCATCATTGAGGGTGTTGCTCAAACCTTCTGACCAGCACCGCAGATGTCTATATCTCTCGAGCCTGGTTGACGCCAGGATATGTTATGATAGTAAGTGTAGAGTACAGCCCCGTCACGCAGTCTCAATCCTAGATGGAACTACATAGCACCATGATTATCAATATCATCGTCATTGACACCATCATCACAGCATTGTAAAAATTTCTGCCAGCTTCTGTGGCCATTAAGGTGCCGCAAAAAATGGGACGAAAAAATAAAGGTGAGCACAAAGGTCACTTCCCTGAGTGCGAAGATCCTTAAAAAAAAATTTTTGTTTAAACTTTACTATCTCCCAAAAGAGAAATTCCACTGTGGTCTTCCACATGACTCATGAGTCAAGAGTTTTGTGGTCTTCCACAAAAGTTAAAAGTTTCTCTCCAGAGGGAATCATCATACTTGGACGATTCCATAATGCATTCACTCAAATCTGTCAGTAATTATCAAAGCAGCTCATGAGCTTGCAGACAGCTCTACCCACTGGCAACGTTTTGAAATGGGGAAAAGACATTTTGAAATGGGGAAAAGACAGAATGGGACATAGGAAACACTATTGTTATTGTTGTTTAAAGCCCAGCCTACTGTGTAGAGCCACATCAGGGCTATAACCATTTCAAAACATACAATACTTCATCATCATCATCATCATCATCACCAGGTGCCTTGCCACATGGCGTTGGCGATCATGGACTTCCATCAGTTTCTATCCCTTGTCGCCTCAAGCACCTCCTCCACCCTCTTTGTCTTCAGCTACTCTGCAAGTCCATCCAATATCTTCTCCCTGGGTCTACCTGGTGCTCTCTTTCCCTCCAGCTTTCCTATTGTGACCAGGTGTTCCAATTCCCCTTTCCTCATAAAATGGCCTGGAAATGTTGCCTGTCTTTTCGTAATCTTCCTTATCAATTGATCTTCTTGTCTGCCTCGTTTGTTTTCTTTGCTGTCAATGCAACTCTCAACATTCTTCTTAGAAACCACATCTCGGCTGCCTCAACCTTGTTCTGGTTTTGACTTGACTGTCCATGCCTCACAACTGTATAAGTTATAACTGTACTGGTTCTATATAACATTCAAGAACTCTCTTCCTGATGTTAATTGATCGGCATCTGTTGGTAAGAATGCTTTTCATGTTCTTGAATGCTGTTTTGGCTTGGCCGATCTGCTGCTATTTCTGATGTACATCTGCCGTTTGGTGAAATCAATGTTCCCAGGTATTCAAACTTATCAACCTGTCTCAAGGTTGTGCCGTTTGCTGTTATTTTGCATGAGGGGATTTCATTTTTTTCTGATCACCATGACTTCAGTCTTCCTACTGTTTAGTTCCAACCCCTTACCTCTGCTTTCTATTTCTAGTATATTCACTTCAGCAAGAAAAAATTTTAAAATGTAAGTTCACAAATCAATGCATTCGCGCACATAATTTAAGGAGATTCCCCTGGCATTGACCACTCCATCCAATTTATCACGTATGGAGATTTAAAAAACAAACCTGAATACAAATTTGAACATAATAAGAACACTAAACCATGAAAAAAAATAAAATAAAAAAATTTAAAAAAACAGGCCTAAGTTACCAAAAATTGCTTTCACAGATTTCATTTCTCTTGAGCCAAAAATGCACTTAACACATGTACCCGATTATCAATTCTAAGAGAAAGTAAGACTTTATTGAACACATACAGCTGAATGGACCAGAAAAGCAGGAAATAATAGGAAGAAATGACAGAAAGCAAAGGAATGAGGCAGAAAGAAAGAGTGACAGAAAAGGAAATTTCTAGCACAGACTTTCCAGGTAGGGATACTATTTATACTGAAAGAATCCCCGGCATCCCCATGTGGGGTATTGAAACACTAAGCTGACACCAGCAGAATGACTGAGAAAGAAAGATGGGCTGTGAACAAGACAGTTTCTATGTTTTCTGGCTGGGATTGAACTCAAAAGCATGAAAACTGAAGTCCATAGCTCTGTAGTGTAAACAGGTCAAGTCACCCTATTGTTGTAATGCTACACAAACATATAAAACATTCACATCAAAATACACAACAAGCAACATAAACTGAATTCCATAAAAGCAAATGTGCACATCCCTATCAGTATCACACACACACATCCACCATCATTACTACCACAACATATGCAATCCCTGAAATAAACAGATCAGAAAAGGAATGAAGAAAGCAAACATAACTGCATTCGTACACACACATGCAGGCAAATGTGCATGCAGACACATACACACACAATTACATCACACACTCATATACACAGTCTACTAGTACGACACATGCATATTCAGACTGTATCATTACTTTAGAAGAAAAAAATATGGTCAATTCTGGAAGGAAACATTGCCAGTCTGTGTACAGTGTTGTACATCTGAATGAGCGAAAAAGGTTTACCAGATGATTGGACATATTTGTTTGAAAGGACATGAGTAGGCTATACTATAGGCCTACAGTCACAAGCAAGCTTATCCTTACAAACCACACCACACTGTACAACTAACACTTATCTGCCCTTCATTAAAATCTTTCCGTCAACCATCCAAAACATTCATACGTTTTACACTCAATCCACTATACTCAGACTGAAATTAGTACACATGCCATAACGTTTTCAAGCCCTGTCGATTTTTTTTAAAATTTTCACTCAATCATGTCAATGTAAGAACTTACTGAAATAAATGTTAAGTTTATCAATTGTTTTCATTCCCACACAGATATACCGCTCTACTATGCCAGACCTAAGCCCTGACCAAGCCCACAAAGCACAAAATTACTTCCTATGAAATGGGCCGTCAACAAGACCAGACATCACCTATCTGCAACACCAGGATAAAAAATATTATTTTAAAAAAATCCTTTTTAAAAGACACGCCTACCCCAAATCGTACCATCAGGAAATTTGTAGGACCGCTTGATGGAGCTCTACAATTATAATATTCATTCACCACCCCACCCACCACCCCTTTTTTTTCTAACATACAAGTCACAAGGCCTACAAGTCGAACGAGGCCAGATGGAAAAATCTACCATCTAAGTTTTCCATTTAATTCATACTGGGTCATTCTGACATCAGTATCCCGACAATAAAGTCATGAGTTGTTTCCAATTCAAAAGCATCGGCTACTTTCTGTTCGGTCTGACCAACCATCGGGCATGATCGGCTATGATCGGGTCTGTGGTCACTGGATCATGTGGATGTTTTAGTTTACAGAAAAAGGGACTCTACCAAATCTGTCACTTCTGTGTGAATTCAGAATTTGGGCTTACAATTAAATACTGAAATAAGCATAGATCTACATATCACAATGATCGAAGTATGGTAGAATCTAGCCAAAAGCAATAAATAGATAAATAAAAAAATAAAGAAAGTTGTAACCGTAGCATAGAGTCGATAGACGTCTTGTACCAACCAGGGTTACTATAGCTAAAGTTATCTTAGTAGCCTACAGGCCCATTTCATTCAATCGAACAATCATGTTCCATCTCTGATGGCTTAAAGCTATTTGGCCTAAAACCAAACGGTTTCAGTATTCCATCTGAACTCAGTTACAAAACTAAACTGTCAAACACAATTTACGAAAACGAAACCACCTCTTGCCAAACGTTATAAACACACCAATCAATGCTTTTAGTTTTGAAAAGCAGTTCCGGCAAGTCGAGCCATGTTTTAAAATTAAACCTCCCATGGGAAGTTTACGATCAAAACTCAAAACAATCATCGTATGTAAAATAAAAAGCATACGACGTTTGCTCCGACCCATTCAGACTGTTATTTCAACATACAGATGATATCAAAGCCTTCAACAGATGTGAGTAAACGATGGCAGTTACCTTCGAACCTAACTCACCTACTGCTCTCCCGCCATGTTTCTGGCTTCGCGCACGAATTTCAAGCTAGATGTCAAAAAAGTACGCCGACCGAATTAACCCTGCTTATCAGCACTTTACACCAGCAGCATATCAAGTTTCAAATCAACATGTCTTTCAGTCGACAATCAATTACCAGCTACGAGGAAAACATGGGCAAACAAATGACAACAAGACACTATTTAATGTAGCGGATGCGCAACAAGTAGGTAATTGTGATGCAACAAAAGCGCCAGGTTCAAAACTTGAACTGAAGGAGGAAGTGCCGACTTCTGCATAAGAAATAATAATGGGGGAGGAGAGAGTTGAGATGATGGACTGAAGCAGATACTTAGGCTATGTATTTTTTCTCTCTCCCGCCTAAAAGTGAAAAATGATACAGATCGAGCGGAGCTGTGTGTGTTTCTTCAGTGCAGTTTCACGCGCGTGCCAACTGAAAACTGTAAAAGCGAAATAGGCTATGGTCTACCCGTGAAATTCAAAGCGCAGTTTACCACTCCATAATGTAATGATGATTACCACCCACTAATCAATATGCGTGTGCGCATATTTACATAATCACATTGTTTTGCATTGGCACTTATAATTATAAATCAGTCGGGATTTTTTTGTTCGTTTTTTTTTTTTTTTTTTTTTTTTTTTTTCCCAAAGCTGTTACCCCAACTCGGATTCACTGCGCATCACAGTTTGTAGGCCTACATGATAAGATTTCTAGTGGAACACGGAAAACTAGCTGCTAGGCCAACTGACCACATACAACTAAGTTCTTGCATAATCTGCATCTTCAGGGTGAGCTTGCAAGCTGGGTGTATCCGTAAGTCAGCCAATGACATGACTTACGCTAGGATCTTTAGCAGGCCTAGTACCTCTAAGCGACGCTTGATCGATAGGCTACTTTAACCCTTTGACTCCCGCATCCTGCATTGTCAACCATACTAGCAAAGCAAAAACTTAACTCTTTGGCTCCCTCACCTGAAGGAAGCTGGTGGACAGTGTGAGGGAGTGAAAGTGTTGAGTTTTTGCAGCTGGTGGATAGGGTGCGGGAGTGAAAGGGTTAAATTGCCTTTCCACTGTTCTGATCACTATCGTATGTCAGCTTGTCCTATCGTCTTTGGTCACGGCATGATGCCCTGTACATTTTTCTAAATTCAGCACATATTGGCCAACCTGTCCCATCTGGATGAGTCTTATAATCATCATCATCATCAAGTGCCCTGCTGCATGGCGTCATTGATCATAGCCCTCCATATGTATCTATCCTTTGTTGCCGCAAGCACATCTTCCACCCTCTCTGTCCTCAGCCATCTTGCAAGTCCGTCCAATATTTTCTCCCTGGGTCTACCTGATGCTCTCTTTCCCTCCAGCTTTACCGTTGTGACCAGGTGCTCTAATTCCCCTTTCCTCATAAGATGCCTGTAAATGTTGCCTGTCTTTTCCTAATCTTCCTTATGAATGATTTTCTTGTGTCTGCCTCCATCAAGACTGTCTCGTTTGTTTTCTTTACTATCCATGGAACTCTCAACATTCTTCTTAGAAACCACATCTCGGCTACCTCAATCTTGTTCTGGCTTTGCTTGTTGACTGTCCACGCCTCACAACCGTATAACATTATAACACTAATACCAATACAAATAATGATCAGAAAGTTGATCGTGCTTGCCTGTTAGAAAGCGGAAAAGAGCTCTTTTGGTCAAAACGATTGTCGTTTGCTTTGGAACCATACTGAACCTACCTTGTAAAGGACCTATACTTATTGACAGAACTGAATTTGACTTGAATTCAAAGACATAAAAAAAAAAAGATCACTGGCGTGGTCACGTGACCCGTGCTGATTTGATTGACTTGGCCGCCATGGCTAACCTGACACGATCATGTTGGTTACGTCCTCTTCTCCACTGGACGAAACAGCAGGGAAGTTTCAGTCTTTTTCTCCTGCACATTGTTGGAAAACAACGTGCAAGAAAAAAACCTGGAACAATGTCACATACAGAGAGAGAGAGACAGAGAGACAGACATAGAGAGACAGACAGAGAGACAGAGAGAGAGAGAGTCAAGTTCTAAAGGTAGTTGTTCTTTGTTTGTGTGTGTATGTGCGTGCGTGTGTATGTGTCGTGTGTGTGTGTGTGCGTGCGTGCGTATGTGTGTGTCTGTGTCTGTGCGCGCGCGCGTGTTCCATTTAAATTAAGTGGTGAGAAGAGGATGGAGACTGTTCCAACCTTACAGGTTAACATGTATGGAGACCTGCTAAGGCCTAAAACCTCCTTCGAATTAATTTTTATATGTATATATGCAAGCATGGCATCAACTGTGAACGTTAAAGATCATTTTAGTGATGTCAGTATTTGGTGGCTTATGAAAGTATGAAAGCATTCAGTGGAATACGCAGATCACGTAGCAACATGTCGTCTGCACATTGCGGGTAAACAACGTGCACACATGCATCCAAGAAAAAATTGAAACAGTCTCTCTCTCCTCTCTCTCTCTCTCTCTCTCTCTCTCTCTCTCTCTCTCTCTCTTCTCTCTCGTCTCTCTCTCTCTCTCTCTCTCACACACACACACACACACGCACGCGCGCGCGCACACACACACACACACACACACACACACACACACACAGAGAGAGAAGAGAGTCTAGTTCTAAAGGTAGTTGTAGTTGTTTATTTGTTTGTTAGTTTCGTTTTTCTTTTCTTTTTGTACGTATATTGTTGTTTTTTGTTTTGTTTGTTTGTTTGTTTTCACAAATCGTCCTTTGAATTGTTGCGTTGTGTGTGCGTGTGTGTGTGTGTGTGTGTGTGTGTGTGTGTGTGTGTGTGTGTGTGTGTGTGTGTGTGTGTGTGAGTGTGTGTGTGTGTGTGTGTGTGTGTGTGTGTGTGTGTGTGTGTGTGTGTGTGTGTGTGTTTCGTTTAAGTTTACATTGGAAACATTACGAAGAACGTTATAACTGTGACGACGAAAAGAACGCATCATCATCATCACCATTATCATCATCATCGTCGTCGTCGTCATCATCATCATCATCGCGTGCCCTGCTGCATGGCGTTGGTGATCATGGCCCTCCATACGAATCTATCCTTTGTCGCTGCAAGTATATCTTCCACCCTGTCTGTCTTCAGCCAACCTGCAAGACCGTCCAATGTTTTCTCCCTGGGTCTACCTTGTGTGTTCTCTTTCCCTCCAGCTTTCCTGTTGTGACCAGGTGCTCTAATTTCTCTTTCCTCATAAAATGTCCTACAAATGTTGCATGTCTTTTCCTACACTTATTTAAAGAACGCATCACCGTATTAAACAGATGAAACTGACAAAAATCGGGCAATGCTTGAAGAAACAAACAAGATAGCAAAAACAAAAACAAACAAAAAACCACACACAAAATCACACGTTTTGTCAGTTTTTGCTACATTTAATCTGAGGTCGACATCGATACATTCTGCACTACAGATCGTGGTCTTTCTAAGTTAGGTAACATTAACCCTTTCACTCCCGCACCCTATCCACAACTGTAAAAAAATTAACCCTTTGACTCCCTCACTTATCCACCAGCTTCCCGCAGAAAACTTTTGAATAGGGTGAGGAATTCAAAGGCAGGAAGATGGTGGATAGGGTGAGAGAATCAAAGGGTTAATGTTTTTCATTAGTTTTTCTTTGTTTAGTTTCATTTGTAATTGGTTTTTCGTTTGTGAGACAAACTGATTTGTTAATAGATCTGTACAGTGGTACCTGTCTTAATATGGCCTACGTTCAAAAATTGCCAACCATTTGGAAGAGCAGTCCATAAATAGTACCCCCACCTTCTGGGAATTCTGTGCTAGAATTTTCCTCTTTTCTGTCACTCTCTTTGTTTATTGCCTTGTTCCTTTGCTTTCTGTCATTTCTTCCTATCATTTTCTGTCTTGCTGGCCCATTCACCTGTATGTGTTCGATAAATTGGGTACATATGTTAAGGGCATTGTTGGCTCTAAGGAAATGATATATGCAAAAGTAATTTTAGGTAATTTAGACTCTTTGTATATACTTTTGACTGTCCTTAGTTATTTTTTTAAATTTGTATTTAGGTATGTTGTTAAATCCCCTGTGTGATAAATTGGATGGAGTGGTCAACGCCAGGGGCATCTCCTCAGATTATGTGCACGAATGCATTGATATGTGTACTTAATTTTCTGTTCTTTTTTTTTTCCTGTTGAAGTACTGTGTGTGTGTTGAAACGGTTATAGCCCTTATATGGCTCTATATCTACACAGTCGGCTGAGCTTTAAGCAGCAATAAGA
>JAPXFY010000028.1:20117666-20152666 GCA_030674185.1 Monoplex corrugatus
AACATCCATCAGAATTGGCCAAGCTAAAACAGCACTCAAGAAAACGAAAAGCTTTTTTATCAACAAGTGTCTATCAATGAACACCAGGAAGGCAATTTTTCACCGTAATATAGAACTATCGCAAGAGGGGGAGAAAGTGGTTTGGGGATGAGCAATGAACAATTGGGATGATTAAGAAGAGTTGGGGGTGAGCATGAAAAATTGTTTCTCTACTTTGAAGTATCGCAAGGAGAATTTGGTCTTGCCATCTATCAGGGAAAGAATTTAGTCTCTTTTTATCATAGGAGAATTTAGGGTCACTCTGTCTCCAACATCACATACAACCAGAAAGGAGAGTGACGAGAAGAAATACACAATTAATACGCTGGACATGATTCTCAAAGCAGTCCACACATAAACTGATAACTACAAAGCCTTTATTCAATTAAGAAAAAGCGTAATTCACCAAGCGTGTGTGCCATGAATCCTAATACGCTGGACATAATTCTCAAAGCAGTCCACACATAAACTGATAACTACTTGAGATCTATGTTCCCTCACGTACCCTCCGCTCTGCCCTCCGATCCTCTGACTTTTCGCTTTCCACGCACTAAGCTCAATACCTATGGTCCACGAGCCTTCTCTGTTTCTGGTCCACTCTCCTGGAACAAACTTCCTCTCTCAGTCCGTCAGCAACCTACTTTTGCCTCCTTCAAGTCCGCTCTCAAAACTCACCTTTTCTCCTCTGCATAAAATCCTAACCTCACTCAACCCCCCTCTGCAGCCTGTCTCCGCTCGGAGGGAATCACTTTGTTTTAATATATAATTGTATATGATGTGCTCTCTGTGGTTTTCCATTGGTTTTATTCTTGCTTTTATTGCTTTTATTCTTTTCTCCCCATTTGTGGCCATGCATGTGTGTGTGTGTGTGTGGTGTGTGTGTGTGTGTGTGTGTGTGTGTGTGTGTGTGTGTGGTGTGTGTGCTGTGCGTGCGTGTGTGCGTGTGTGTCTTTTCGGCGCTTGGATTTGATTTTGTCGAGATTTGCGCTATATAAATATTGTAATTATTATGTATGCATGTGCGTACGATGATGTATGTATGTATGTATGTATGTATGTATGTATGTATGTATACGCTTAGATTTATGTATGTATGTATGTATGCATGTATACGCTCAGCTTAGATTTATGTATGTAAGTATGTAAGCATGTATGTATGCATGTATACGCTCATATGTATGTAGGTATGTATGCATGTATACGCTCAGCGCTTAGATTTGATTTTATCAAGATTTTGCGCTATATAAATAAAATATATTATTATTATTATTAATAGTCCTAAAACCCTAAGATGCACTACGAATCTTCACTAACTTACTTATCACTGAAATACTGAGCACTTCCATAATTCCTATTCTATTCCCTCTCTCTCTCTCTGCTTCATGGCAAAGAAAACATACTACCTACTTCTATCCCTACCCTAACAAAAGTATAAGATGAAACGTAGTCACATACCTTTAAGATAGATTGGAGACTTCTCTCGTTCACTGACTCACTGTCACACTGGATGCCGACTCAGTGCTGACTCTCCCACTCTAGTTACTCTCCCACTAGTAAGTCTCCCACTCTAGTAAGTCTCCCACTCTAGTAAGTCACTCCTTACGACTGACTGCTAGCCTATATACAGTGCGATTCCCATTTACCGGTCTTTGTCTCAGCTACAAACATTCCCAGCTGCCCTCTAGCTGTTGATATCAATAAAACTGGGCATTTCAAATTTGGGGAACTTGGCTATCCTGGCATAGCTGCCTTGGTCGTCATTCAACATACCTATAAATTTTCTTGGACAGTGATGGCGATATTGACATAGCGGCCATGGTCGTCATTCCGCAGTCCCGTAATTTGCTTGGGCATTGGTATTTGCTGAGAAATGTTGGTAATCTGGGTTATCTACCCTTTGTGCCCATTAAAGGTGGATAAGAACCATGTGAGAGTTAGATCCCGTTTGAATGGAAATTGCTGAATGACAAATTGAATTATGGATGGCGTGATCTCCAGTGCGCCCACCTCATTAACTCGTCTACCGAGTCGGTCGAAGGAATGTTGGTAATTCAGGTTATCTGCCCTTTGTGCCCACTAAAGATGGATGAGAAACACGTGGGCGCCAGACCCTGTCCGAATGGAAATAACTGAGTGACCAGTTGTATTATGGATGGCCTGATCTGCAGCACACCCACCTCATTAACTCGTCTACCAAGTCAGTCGAAGGAATGTTTCTTCCCCCTAGAGGGGGGCCCCTGTGATAATATGTCCCCTCCCCGACAAAAAATGTCCTCATTTTTTTATGTAATAGTATTGGGGGAATGGGCACATGAGGAAATAAGGTACAATTGAACACATATTCTCGCACATGAATGACAGGCGATAGGAAGGTTTGGGAATAAGGAATTTTATCATAGGATTAATGGGGAATGGGATGAATCTGAACACACATGTGCATGCTGACGGCACACTGTAGCAGTCGGGATGGGCAGGTCAGGTCCAGGTAGATCTCGTTCACCAGCTGTGGTAGGCAAAGTTCTGTTTACACAGTCAAGACTCTCACACGTGTACATATGTCGTATTTGCACAACGAGAGCACCATGCACACAGAGTTCATGTCCATATGACGTATGCCGAAGGACGTCCAAAGAAACGTGGATGAGCGAGACGAACTGGTGTGTCAGTAAGCAGTCAGGCTGAAGACAAAGAAGAAATTGCAGACTGCCTGATGACCGAAGACGTGAAAGTGGCGATACATATGGCAAAGACCATGTCCAGAGTCATGCCATCACACTCTGTGTCACCCTCTATAACAGCAATGTTAATTATGTGTGCGTGGATGTGTCTCGTATACAACTGTGACTGAATTGGTAAAATGATGGCGTGTGAAAGGAGTCCATGTGACGTTGTAGTCAGGATGGAGATGGCTCAGGAACGTTGTTGAGCTGAGATGACTGGAGCAGAGACCGGCCGCAGGACACTGGGATGATGAGCAGAAGTAGTTGCGTGGAATCATCCCGATAATGAAGATCAGTAGCTTATTGCGTAAATGTGTTCTGATTCATGGGATTTTGAGGGAATGGGTTGGGAAAATATAACATTCAAATAAAGCAATCGCTTGTCATCCACGTCAAGAATAAGTTGACTGGGCAATGTATATGAAAAGAAACCACAACTACAATATAACTGAAGTTTTCTGTAGTAGCATACAAAGTCTTACTATATCATACTATAGAATAAGGAGATCTAACGCATAAGAGAAGGCAAGGCATGGCACGAAAAATGCAAAATAAGAATACAAGGAAAATGCTATTCCAGAAAAAAAAATGTAGCTTGAAAACACAATGCATGTATGGAGAAATATGTCCTGGAAACACAAGATACACACAGACATGTAGGCTGAAAAAGAAACTTAATCATGTAAATGACCAATACTTGAAAACCACATCGTACATGTAAACAACCATAATAATCATTTCAGAAGAATTAATCATATGCAGCAATAAATCATTGACAGGCTGATACTTGATATCCTTACAAGATTGCAAGACAAGCAGTGGTAAGCTGCACTGCACCGTGAAGCCATTACCGGTATGATAATTTAAAGACAAAGCAAGGAAGCGAAAAGCTTTCATCAAAGAGAAATGCCACTTGAACTATCAACAGAAACACTAATACACATTGCGACTGTCATGAATAAACAAGGGCGAAGAAGTGAGTGCACTTGTAGCACGTATAATGTTCATCACACAGGAAGAAGCAGCGACTCAATGTTTCATGTTGCCAATGTTCATTTTACAAATTGTGAAGATCATCAGAAATGGTGTACACACAATAAGTAACTTATAGCACTTGAATACATATGTTCGAAGCACGCTGAAAAAGTAAATGAAGTAACATAAAGTGGCATGTCTCCTTGGTACGGGATAGGGTAAAAGAAGTATTGCAAACTTGTAACAGAGCTCAAATGAGGTTCATCATACCAATTTTGTTTTATGGTATATAACTATATGATCAGCAAATGAATGATAATGAAATAGAACATGTTGGTCTCATGAAGCTAAAGTTCAAAATCAACTGAACAATGTGATAATCGTTAGTAGGGTTAGTATGATTAGGAAAAAAAGTTCAACACATGCGTTGTTGTACGCAATAGACACAAGTGTAGTTCTCAGAAGCAGGAGAAGAACACTGGGAGACAAAAATGATACGGTGCCGTATGACGTGAAATAACATGAACTGATACCTTGGATAAGAGATAATACGATGCGATATGAAATGATACAAGATGATGCTGTATGATTAGATTATAACATACGACACGTACTGATACCAGAGGATGAGAGGACAACATATGATAAGCAATGATAATAATAATACCCCGGGTTGCATGAAACCAGTGAGTAGAAGAACAACGTGGTGAGTATGTAATGAACGCAGTTACAAAACATGCAAATGAACGTTTTATGAACGCAAGGTTAAAATGAACGCAGAGTATGCGCTGAGCAGATGAACGCTTAAGGGGCATAAGAATGAAATTATGCGCAGGAATACGAAGGGATGTGAATGAAATGAATGAGCTGTAGAGCGCGAGCAATCATTCTGAGGACGGTGTCGCTATAGTAACGACTGTATACTGTAACGAATGAAGATGAACGCAAGGAGGTAAGATGGGGGCAGCAGGGCACTGGCCCTTGCAACGGATTTCCATTGCGATAATGCTCAGAACAGTAAGGAAACGTTGAATATATTATGTAACGGTTGATGAAATATATCGGAATATTTAATCGCGAACGATCGACGGTCCTGATTTAAAGGACAGCAAGAACGACAGGATCGATAGCCGTCATACAACCGAATGTAACGTCGCACCAAGATGGTTCCTGTATTTGAAGAATATTTGCCTGCAACAAACAAACACGTTAGTACCAAAACATACACAACACAAATAAGAAAGTAGGTCCTAAAAGTATGTAATGCTCATTAATAACTGAACTACATAGGTATCATAACCATGTTGAGAACATTTCTTTTGAGCTGTAAACAGTAGTATTGCTAGTACCATACATCTTACTCGATAGATTGAATCACTGTTAATGAGCACAAGAAAAGAAGATTTTTCTCTTTTTGCATAATTATAGTGTCATTTTCTCAGTAGTAATCATTCACGTCACTGTACATACTTTTATCAGTCTTTGATTATGTGTGCCATATCATGTGAATTGAAAAAAAAATCCTCTGAACGAAGGATCGACACATATGCACTATAAGGCCCTCAAGCACGGCACCTTGTGACGAGTGTCACTCAATACACACACCAAAATAAATTGAAAAAAAAGGGCAATACCGAGGGCGGCACCAATGTGCGTTTTAAGTCCCTATGGTGGTATGCCATGTAGCATGAAGCACAAAGTAGTATGAACAGTAATAACTGGCACCGGACATAATGAAGAACTGGTAAAGGCAGTAGAAGTAAGAAGTGTGCATCATTCAATAAGTACCAAATGCGCCATCAAGGAAAACTAGAGCCACTACTACTGTTTGGCCATGTGACATATGACACATGAAACACCATGAAGTAAAACAGAGGCAATACTCAGAGCTGCCAGCGCTGGCTCTTCATCGTTTGCCGTAGTAATTAAACCGAAGTAGGAAGGGGCAATAACAGGATCGCCAGCGCATGACCCCTTGCCGTATGCAACGTAGCATGAAGTCACAAAAAACAAGATGAGCAGTGGGCTGTCTGGCCTAATGTGGCGCTATGGTACAAGAACACGCAGTAGCAGTACGAAGAGCACATGAAATGTTGAATGAACAAATAAGCAATCACTGAGATAAGGAGACTACCTTGCAAAACAGTGTTGATTGTATGGACTTGAGATCGAATACATAAGCTATGGAAGGACGAGAAGAAAGAACATCACACGAGCAACGTGCACATGTTGCTAATAAGTCTGATGTATAGTCCACACAGGTGGTTTCCCATGTAAAATATACTGACTTACATGTGAATACTTTCTCTCTACCATTCCCCATACGTTAGTAAACCTTAACGACTAACTGTAGAAGTGATACAATAAATAATTACGTCCTGAATAGCAGGAAGATATGTATGGACTGACACCGATGATGATTCTGTAGCACAAAAGGAACCACAAAAGATGGTTGCATATCAACCACAACGTACAGAACGTGTACACGAGACTCAAACTAGACATACAGGTGGTTGGACATATACATGATCAGGAGCATCATAATCATAATGTGTATACATAGGTGTCCTGAAGACAACTTTTTTTTTCTCAGCATGATTGGCTGCATTGGGGATGAAAGTGAAAACACTCAGTAACGAATCATAGTTCGTAGTGGAACTGACTGTGAAAGAATATAATACGAAAAGGTACATATTGCAGAACAGCACTCATGAAGGAGACGAATAAACATAACCACAAAGGAAAGAAAAATATGCAACGCTAGTTCAAGAACGCTTGTACGAAAACCGAATCTTGAAAAGCCGTGTTTACAAACCACACACGTGATTGACTACGATGGCAGCAGAGGATGAATGACTCTGAGAGGGTGGGAGGGTGGGGACTGAGGGAAGGAGGGGGGCTGTAGGCGTAACATGCTACGGTCAAGGTAGACCCAAACCTCACAACTGACACGCGCTGGAGATAAGCTCGCTGATAGAATTACAGACACTGTATTGGAGACAAGCAACAAGCTTTGGTGCAGTCTGTGACGTACTTGCTTCACTTTGCCTACGAAATGGTATCCAACACACATCTGTTAACTTGAGTCGACATTTTGTAGATGTATAAAGGCATCAACCAACCTATGGGAAATGACTCTGAACATAACTGAACATAGAAGATGAACTCTCCTAAGTGCTAATCTATGTGATTCATTAGTATTTATATCTATGCTCACTCAGCTGAGGCAGTAGGCCTACACTTGGCTATCAACTTGTGCTGTGTGGGGCAGTGCCAGAAACTTGAATTCGGAACACTAACACATCTTGGTTCTCGGCTATCTTTGACTTACACTTCGACTTTCACTATGATTCTATGTAGAATTTTTAAGATGGGGAATATCGAAGGCTGCGATTTTGAGGTAAAGGGGAAAGACTGCAACTCCACCATGTATCGCAAGAGGGGGAGAAAGTGGTTTGGGGATGAGAATGAACAATTGGGATGATTAAGAAGAGTTGGGGATGAGCATGAAAAATTGTTTCTCTATTTTGAAGTATCGCAAGGAGAATTTCGTCTTGCCATCTATCAGGGAAAGAATTTAGTCTCTTTTTATCATAGGAGAATTTAGGGTCACTCTGTCTCCAACATCACATACAACCAGAAAGGAGAGTGACGAGAAGAAATACACAAATACGCTGGACATGATTCTCAAAGCAGTCCACACATAAACTGATAACTACAAAGCCTTTATTCAATTAAGAAAAAGCGTAATTCACCAAGCGTGTGTGCCATGAATCCTAATAGTCCTAAAACCCTAAGATGCACTACGAATCTTCACTAACTTACTTATCACTGAAATACTGAGCACTTCCATAATTCCTACTCTATTCCCTCTCTCTCTCTCTGCTTCATGGCAAAGAAAACATACTACCTACTTCTATCCCTACCCTAACAAAAGTATAAGATGAAACGTAGTCACATACCTTTAAGATAGATTGGAGACTTCTCTCGTTCACTGACTCACTGTCACACTGGATGCCGACTCAGTGCTGACTCTCCCACTCTAGTTACTCTCCCACTAGTAAGTCTCCCACTCTAGTAAGTCACTCCTAACGACTGACTGCTAGCCTATATACAGTGCGATTCCCATTTACCGGTCTTTGTCTCAGCTACAAACATTCCCAGCTGCCCTCTAGCTGTTGATATCAATAAAACTGGGCATTTCAAATTTGGGGAACTTGGCTATCCTGGCATAGCTGCCTTGGTCGTCATTCAACATACCTATACATTTTCTTGGACAGTGATGGCGATATTGACATAGCGGCCATGGTCGTCATTCCGCAGTTCCGTAATTTGCTTGGGTATTGGTATTTGCTGAGAAATGTTGGTAATCTGGGTTATCTACCCTTTGTGCCCATTAAAGGTGGATAAGAACCATGTGAGAGTTAGATCCCGTTTGAATGGAAATTGCTGAATGACAAATTGAATTATGGATGGCGTGATCTCCAGTGCGCCCACCTCATTAACTCGTCTACCGAGTCGGTCGAAGGAATGTTGGTAATTCAGGTTATCTGCCCTTTTTGCCCACTAAAGATGGATGAGAACCACGTGGGCGCCAGACCCTGTCCGAATGGAAATAACTGAGTGACCAGTTGTATTATGGATGGCCTGATCTGCAGCACACCCACCTCATTAATTCGTCTCCCAAGTCAGTCGAAGGAATGTTTCTTCCCCCTAGGGGGGGGGCCCCTGTGATAGAACCATTACAGTTATACGGATGCGAAGCCTGGACAATCGATTAACAAGCAAAGTCAAAACAAGATCGAGGCCGCAGAAATGTGGTTTCTAAGAAGAATGTTAAGAGTTCCATGGACAGCAAAAGAAAAAAAACGAGACAGTCCTGAAAGAAGCAAACACAAAAAGAACATTAATGATGAAGATTAGGAAAAAAAACAACAAACAAGCACCATTCATTGAACACTTTATGAGGCAAGAGAAATATGAGCTCCTAGTCACAACGGGAAAGCTAGAGGGAAAAAAGAGCACCACGTAGACCTAGGGAGAAAATATTAGACAGTTTCACAGAGTGGATGGGGACGAAAAATAGGATAGGAGATATACTTGTAGAGACAAAAGATGGATTCGTATGGAGGGCCATGACCGCCAACGCCATGCGGCAGGCACATGATGAAGAGGAGGAGAAGGACGATAATGAAAATGAAGAAGAAGAAGAAAATGATGATGATGATGATGATGATGATGATGATGATGATGATGATGCTGATGCTGATGCTGATGCTGATGCTGACGCTGCTGCTGATGATGAGAGGCAGAGCTCCGATTTGCTAATCTGAGAGCTCACATTCAACCCTGGATGGGAAAACTTTGAGCAGACGTTCTCCAGTCCAATCAGTTGAGTGGGTACCTGACCTTCTTCCGAGGCTGGGGAAGTACCACAGACAGACAGACAGACAGACAGACAGACAGAGAGAGAGAGAGAGAGAGAGAAAGAGAAGAGAGAGAGAGGGAGGGAGAGAGAGATCTGTTTGTCTCTGTCTGTCTGTCCGTCTATCTCTCTGTCTGTCTGTCTGCCTGCCTGTCTCTCTGTCTGTCTGTCTGCCTGCCTGTCTGTCTGTCTCTAATTCTCTGTCTCTCTCTTTCTCTGTCTGTCTGTCTCTCTCTTTGTCTGTCCGTCTCTGTTTATGTCTGTCTCTATGTCTGTCTCTGTCTGTCTCTCTGTCTGTCTGTATCTGTCTGTCTGCTGTTTGTCTGTGTCTGTCTTTATCTGTCTGTCTGTCTGTACTCTTTCTCTCTGTCTGTCTGTCTCTGTCTGTTTGTCTGTCTCTCTGTCTCTGTCTGTCTCTCTCTCTCTCTCTCTCTCTCTTTCTCTGTCTGTGTGTCTGCTCTCTGTCTCTGTCTGTCTGTCTGCTGTCTGTCTGTCTCTCTCTCTCTTTCTCTGTCTTGTGTCTGCCTCTCTTTGTCTGTCTGTCATTCTGTGTCTCTCTGTCTGTCCCTGTCTCTATCTGTCTGTCTGTCTCGTCTGTATGTCTGTCCTGTCTCTATCTGTCTGTCTGTCTCTCTGTGTCTCTCTGTCTGTCCCTGTCTCTATCTGCTATCTGTCTCTCTTCTCTTCTGTCCGTCTGTCTCTCTATGTCTGTCTCTGTCCTCTATCTGTCCTGTCTGTCTCTCTGTTCTCTCTGTCTGTTCCCTGTCCTCTATCTGTCTCATTGTGTCTCTGTCTCGTCCTCTTCTCCCCCCTTCTTCCCTGTTGCTGTCCCGTCTCTGTCCCTCTTCTGTCTGTCTCCACATGACTCTCTACTTTTCTCCCCTTCTTCCCATCGTCTCTACTTTTTCCCTGCTATCTTCTCACACATGTCGTCTCACTCTTTCTCCTCCTTATGCTTCCCACAATGAGACAGTCCTCACTTTTCTTCCCCTATCTTCCACAATGGAGACTGTCCATCACTTTTTTTCCCTATCTCCTAACGGTCAGTCCTACTTCTTTCCCCTATCTTCCAATGATGTCGTCCTCCTTCCCCATCTTCGTCAATGGTGTCAGTCCATCTCTTTCCCCCTCTATCTTCCACAATGGAGACAGTCCATCACTCTTTCCCCCTATCTTCCCAATGTACAGTCCATCTTTTCTTCCCCTTATCTTCCACAATGGAGACAGTCCGTCACTCTTTCCCCCTATCTTCCACATGGAGATAGTCCATCACTTTTTTCGCCCTATCTTCCATAGACACTGTCAGTCCTTATTTTCGCCCTATCTTCCACAATTGTGTCAGTCCATCACTCCCCCCATCCTCCTGTCCCTCCCCCATCTTCCCAATGTGTCAGTCTCATCTTTCCCCCATCTTCCACAATGGGCAGTCCTCACTTTTCCCCTATCTCCACAATGAGACAGTCCATCACTTTTCCCCTATCTTCCACAATGGTCAGTCCATTCCCTCTCTCTCCCCCCCATCTCCCTATATGAGACAGTCCATCCTTTTTCGCCCTATCTTCCAAATGGCATCCCATCTTTCCCCTATTCCAACACCCCCCTTTTCCCCTCTCCACAATGGAGACAGTCCGTCACTCTTTCCCCCTATCTTCCACAATGGAGACAGTCCATCACTTTTTTCCCCCTATCTTCCACAATGAGACAGTCCATCACCTTTTTTCGCCCTATCTTCCACAATTGTGTCAGTCCATCACTTCCCTCCCCCCCCATCTTCCGCAATGGTGTCAGTCATGCTTTTCCCCCTTATCTTCCACAATGGAGACAGTCCGTCACTCTTTCCCCCTATCTTCCACAATGGGAACAGTCCATCACTTTTTTCCCCTTATCTACCACAATGGACAGTCTCACTCCACTCTTTTCTTCCCCCTATCTTCCACAATGGAGACAGTCCATCACTTTTTCGCCCTATCTTCCACAAGTGAGTCATCCATCACTTTTTCGCCCTATCTTCCACAATTGTGTCAGTCCATTTTCCCCCCCCCCCCCCATCCATGCCCTCATTTTCTTCCACAATGGAGACAGTCCGTCACTCTTTCCCCCCTATCTTCCACAATGGAGACTAGTCCATCACTTTTTCTCCCACGCACTATCACTTTCCTAACAATGGAGATATCCCATCACTTTTTATTCTTCGTTCCCCTATCTTCCACAATGGAGATAGTCCATCACTTTTTTCGCCCCTATCTTCCACAATTGTAGACAGTCCATCACTTCGCCTACTTCCCATCTCCATCACCCCCCCCCCCCCCCATCTTCCGCAATGGTGTCAGTCCGTCACTCTTTCCCCCCTATCTTCCACAATGGAGACAGTCCCTCACGTTTTTCGCCCTATCTTCCACAATAGAGACAGTCCATCACTTTTTTCGCCCTATCTTCCACAATTGTGTCAGTCCATCACTTCCCCCCCCCCCCCCCCCCATCTTCCGCAATGGTGTCAGTCCATTGCTTTTCCCCCTTATCTTCCACAATGGAGACAGTCCGTCACTCTTTCCCCCTATCTTCCACAATGGGAACAGCCCATCACTTTTTTCCCCTTATTTACCACAATGGAGACAGTCCGTCACTCTTTCCCCCCTATCTTCCACAATGGAGATAGTCCATCACTTTTTTCTTCTTATCTTCCACAATGGAGATAGTCCATCACTTTTCCCTTTGACTCCTGCACCCTGTTCGCCAGCATCCTGCATTGTCAACCATACTAACGAAGCAAAAATTAACCCTTTCACTCCCTCACCCTGTCCACCAGCATCCTGCATTGTCAACCAAGCTAGCAAAGCAAAAATTAATCTTTTGACTCCCGCACCCTGTCCACCAGCATCCGGCATCGTCAACCATGCTAGCAAAGCAAAAATTAACCCTTTGACTCCCTCACCCTGTCCACCAGCATCCTGCATTGTCAACCCTGCCAGCAAAGCAAAAACTTAACCCGTTGATTCCCTCGCCCTGTCCACCAGCATCCTGCATTGTCAACCCTGCCAGCAAAGCAAAAACTTAACCCGTTGATTCCCTCATCCTGTCCACCAGCATCCTGCATTGTCAACCATACTAGCAAAACAAAAATTAACCCTTTGACTCCCGCACCTTGTCCACCAGCATCCTGCATTGTCAACCATACTAGCAAAGCAAAGATTTTAACCCTTTGACTCCCGCACCCTGTCCACAAGCTTCCTGCATTGTTTACGATGTAAGAAAAACAAAAACTTTACCCTTTGACTTCCTCACCCTGTCCACCAGCATCCTGCACTGTTAACCATGCTAGCAAAGCAAACACTTTACCCTTTCACTCCCTCGCCCTGTCCACCAGCTTCCTGCATTGTTAACCATACTAGCAAAGCAAAAATTAACCCTTTGATTCCCTCACCCTGTCCACCAGCATCCTGCATTGTTAACCATACTAGCAAAGCAAAAATTAACCCTTTGACTCCCGCACTTTGTCCACCAGCATCCTGCATCGTCAACCATGCTAGCAAAGCAAAAACTTTAACCCTTTGACTCCCTCACCTTGTCCACCAGCATCCTGCATTGCCAACCTTGTCAGCAAAGCAAAAACTTTAACCCTTTGACTCCCTCACCCTGTCTACCAGCATTCTGCATTGCCAACCTTGCCAGCAAAGCAAAAACTTTAACCCTTTGACTCCCTCACCCTGTCTACCAGCATCCTGCATCGTCAACCATACTAGCAACGCAAAAACTTTATCTTTTTACTCCCTCACACTATCCACCAGCTTCCTGTAGGAGGATGCTGTTGGATAGGGTGAGGGAGTCGAAGGGTTAATTTGTTTGCAGTTGTTGTATCCGCTGGATCGGGTGAGAAGAGCGAGTTCAGAGTTTCATCCCTCGCAGGCGCTGTGCTCGTGTTGTTTGCAGAGTGGGGGCACTCTAATAGGCTACCGAAAATAATAAAATATATCGAAAATATGGAAATCGCTGCAACATAATTTCTTTTTGCTGAATGTTAGTCTACATGGTTTGTAGAATCTTAAAATCAACCCTAGGACACATAGGTCACTATCCTACTACCTGAAAATTGGGTCACATTACGCAATACCTTGTACAAATGACCGACTTTAGAAATATTTATGGAAATATATAGAAGTTGCACCTCGTTGGAAAGGTCTTGAAAAATTACGTTCAAATCTGTCATCAAAACAGATGTATAGCAAATATTACAGCAGAGAACGGCTTGTTTTTGTGTGCCAGTCATGAATCAGCATGCGTAAGGTCTGTCCTAGTATTCCTCTGTCGCCACCTCCAGCAATGTCACAAAAGAATTTGTACAAGTAACACCACGGCAGTTACCATAAACAGTGGATCGGGCCTGTCAATGTTTCTTACAGCTACATCTCCCTGAATCACAATGTGTCCTACAGCTGCATCTGATGATTTGAAGAAATGAGTCTGGAGCAGGAGGCAGATCAGCCATGCAAGGCTCAGCGGTTGTCATTTACACGCCATCCCCAGTCCTCTGGATTCAGGTTGAGGTCCCGGTGCATCCATTGCTAGACTTGAAGGTGTGCCTGCATACTATGATATTTGCAGGCATCACTGGTTGGTGGTAGATTATGGACTTGTACAAAGCTGGTGCTTAAAGCCACTTTCTCTGTAAACTTCTAATAGTGTAGTTCATCCAGTGCATTGATGCGGTTTCCGTTATACATGGAGATGATGACTTTCTCACCTACAGACACCACCTCTTCCACTGTGGCTGTGCATTTGGAAAACACGCCAGCATCTTCGTGAAAGACGTTATCTGCCTTCAGCTTCCTTTGTGTGGCTGTGCCTTTTCCCACTCCAAACAACACTGAGGTTGTATCACATCCTGTGATGGCAAGCACAAACAGTAATGTCTGGCAAATCTCCTCTCCAAGGGCCTGCTGTGGTCACTAAATATCCCGTACTCGCTGGGGGTTTTTTCTCTTAGACTTTGAATCTGATCTGAAGATGATAGTTCTCAGATCTGGGCTAATATGGTGGCAGAGCAAAACCAGGAGATCGGTGTTTTCTCCAATGACCACAAGAGGATGATCAGTTGCACGTCTGATGGAAGTCTCAACAATCAGGAAATCTGCATCATTTTGGCTGTGAAATGTTGGATGTCCATTTGCCAGAAGCATATCACTAAGCACAATGATAAATGTCTTGCTTGTTCGCATGGTTTGCCGGAAATTATCCCTTTTCTGATGATAAAACCATGTCAACATTGAAATTGACTGTAGTTCCAACAACACCTCCTTTTCCAATCTATCCAATACTTCTCTGGTAACTGATAGCGTCTCACCATGAATCAAGTTGATAACATTCACGCTTTGTCGTGTGTAACTCGTCAGATTCGTACTGCTGAGCGTCTGTTTGAGCCATGGCATCCCTTTCTGATAAATGTTCGTCTGTAATGACAGCTGGTGAGACTGGAAGGTACACAGTAAATGATATAGCTGTAATCATAGCATTCAGAGCAGCATCAACCAGAATGTGACCTCTGAAAGCCCTTGCCATTGCTTTTCCAGTCAGCATGTGTCCAACAGTATTGGGGGCATACACAACCTTAAGCACTTGCTGAAGTCCAGAACCCCACTTGATCCTGCCTATACAGCCATGGAAATTCATTTGAGTGTGAAAGCCTCCCAGATGAACAATTGATTTCAGGTCGCTATCTTCAGGCTCTTTCTGGACGATCAGCTGGGACTTCTACCAAAGTGTTTGGACAAACGTCAGCACAGGATTGATTCCAAGACATCTGGCTTCAGCATACACAAACTGCAAAGTAGAGTAAATGCACCTCATACTACTTGGATTGAGATCAATCATCAGAAGGCAGAACATAGATGACCACCCAGGATGTTCTCCTCGGCTCAACGACTTCATGAAACCTGATCACCCTGGTCTTGGTGAACGCAAAGGCCAGGATAACTTCCACAGAAGGCCCTGTGTTGATTGGGGATCCTCACAATAGAAATCATGCAACGGAGTGTATCTGAAACAATCAAAGTCCTGTCTACGAAGGTTGTAAAAATGGATGTTGATCTTCCTAACTGCTGTGACATCTTCAAGTGTTCCAGATATTCTTCGAATTGCTTGTTGCCTTCTTGTACCTGGGGTAATGACAGCAATTGTACCCATACCATGGAATGTACTAAACCCATCAAGAGTGCACACATTGTGATCAATATTATCAGCAACATATTGTATAATGTGACCTTTTGTTATGCCGGGAATGTCTGTTCCCTGGGTCAGTGCTGCAGATACTTTAAACTTCTTTACTTTAGAATGCGATACAGAATCCAAGCTGGAACAAGATGTTAGTTAAAAACTGAGATGCAAACTGGTGGTACATTTGAACAGCTAGGCCAACTTGCAAAGGAGCCAGGAGTATTTTGGGTCTTGCAGCTTGTATGATGGCTTGGTCTATGGCGGCTATTTTCAGATCGTTCTCAATTCCACAGAGATTGTCTTCAGGAACAACTGGAGTGAGTCAGGGACAAAATTTAAGTTCCCTGAGACAGACTTGATCTTATTCGATCCTGGATACACATCCTTGATAGCAAAACTCCTTTTATATCACTTTCAATCGATTTTGTGGCAGTTTTCGTATTAGGTTCAGTTTTTGTTGTTGTTGTTGTTGGTTTTGTTTTGTTTTTTTGTTGTTCTTCTTTGCATCTGAATCTTCTGTCTGTGGGGTGTCAAAGTGCTGTCTGTTCTAAGAGTTACCACAGAAATCTTTTTGCCTCTGCTTGATATTAATATATATAACCCAAAATGTTCAATAAGATTGTTTTTCATATGTTTTGTAGTGTATGCACGAACTCCATCCCCGCAAAACTCCTGCACTTTTGATACAAGATCAGACAATGTGGCTTGTTCATCATCATTCTCGTCCAAATATTGGCAGACTTTTAGAAAAACTTCCTGCCTAGCCTGTTGAGGATCTTCATAGAAAGTAGCTGGTTTTGTTTTCTTTGCATCGGTAAATCTATCAGAACTACTTCTGTGTGTTCTAAAGCTGACACTGAAGGCATCATGGTACACAGCATCCCATGCAATGAGGTCTTCCCAACATGTTGACTGGATTCTGTCAGATACTGTTTTTGCCCAGCTGTCATCTCATTCCTTGCAAACACCTAGGATAGCTGCCTGAAATCCCTCGTGTGGTTTGGTTTTCACTGGGAAGGCTTCATGTCCTTTTCTGTGAGTATTGACATCAGCAGTGGTGCCACAAAACAGTGAATCCTTGGATCATGGGCAGGCTGAAAGGATCGTCTGGATGGCCTTGGGTCATCTCTATAGGCGCTTTGTTTCTTCTCTAGATATTATATCTTTATTGCTTTGGCATTTGTATAGTCAATCCGGCATTTTCTATGTAATTTCTGTCCTTCAACAGTCACAATGTTAACATCACGCTGTGTGCTGCACCGACTGACAATCTTACATCCAGTCTCACCTAATTTCACTGTTGGTTGACCATTGTCAAGGGATTCTTTGCAAATGACGCAGTTTGCTGTACATTCGGCTGCAAAATAAGACGAACGAAAGCTGTTACATCACACAGAATACAGAATATTTTATTGACCTGTTGATAAACAAAAGCTGTTACATCACATGGAATACAGAATATTTTATTGCCCTGTTGATAAACAAAAGCTGTTACATCACATGGAATACAGAACACTTCATTGCCCTGTTGATAAACAAGAAAGGGCAGTTTAATGGGAGGCATGGAGATGGAGTGCATTTTAAATGTTCAATGAAATACAGTGATACAGACTTTACAATATGTTATACTTTACACACACACCACACACACACACACACACACACACACACACACACACACACCACCACCACCACCACCACCACCACACCATACCACACCACAAACACACACACACACGCACACACACGCACACACGCACACACACACATGTACGTTTAAACAAGTATCCATCATCCAGAATAATAATCAAAGTTTTTCTTTTCCGTTTTTTTTTTTAATTGACAAGGAAAAAAGAGGCTGGGAAACTGAATTGATACCATAATTATCTAACTGATTAAGAAACATAGCTTCATCACATTTCAAATTCAAATTGATAAAGAAAACCAACAACAAAACAGACGATCAACAGCAAAGTAATTAGTCAAAATCATAAAAAGCATGCGTACTTAACATTTTTATCATTATTATATCATTGATGCACACAGATAACTACATAAAAGTATTGTATGGCGAGCTAGGTCACGTAACCTTTGTGTTACAGAATAAAAATATTCAAGAAAACACAATACTCTTAACTCCTGTCTGATTTTCTTGTACGGGGAGATCTGCCCTGGGATTTTGACTTGCCTGCTTTGCCATAGTTTTTCAGGCGTTGGACGCTTCCATTGGAGAGCAAATTTGACAATGGAAGGGTCCACACTTCATTAGCATGCATTATCAGTTTTAACACAACACACACACACACACACACACACACACGTGCTACGGATCATCCCTATAATGCCGCATGTCATTCAAGTTCAAGAAACAAATTAATGAGAACTTCAGTATTGATCCCAATTAAAAAAAAAATCATAATAAACAAAAAATAAGCCTTTGCTTACCTGCAAATATTTGCTGCCAAACTTGCATTCAAACGGCCAAAACACTATTCCAAACGTGAAAAATGCAACCCGCTCGTAGATCATAGTATGTCCGTGGAACGCGCTTCTACCATAGTATCGGTATATCGCGGTAAACGTAACATGAAGATGAGAGTTACGCTTTTCTCGGTAGCGGATGTAGCCGTTTACACGTCAACTTCAAGCGGCACCCCGGCCGCGAATTGTATGGTACGCCAGAGCGGTCACATCGCATACAAATCACAACGCTCGTAAATCTAATTAGTTAATTGTGACAATATACCAAACTTTTGTGTGTCCTAGGGTATTTTTCTTGTTTTTGGTTATTTTTTCCTTGCCTGTGAGAAGAAAAAAAATTCTGTTGCAGAGATTCCCATTGAAAAATTATATTTGGTAGACTATAAGGGTTCCACACATATTCACAATTGCACATGGGTAGGCCCTACAGTTATACTGTGGTCAAGCTGAAACTTGACAGTGATATGCCTGCAGCCCTGCTGCGGCCCCTGAAAAAGTGCCACAGACCTGAACATTCATTTTTAAATCCGTAGTGCCAGGCGGTACGCGCGCGCCAAACACTAGCTCCACCCACAGTCTGTGGCTCCACCCATCATAGTACAAATCTGCCCAGATCTGAAATGTTTCTATCGATTCGCCATAACATTTCCATCAATGCCAAAAAAAAATTTTTTTTAACGAAGTAGTGGGAGGTGATAATAGCTACCATTCTCTACCAAAATGTGAAGTTGTGTTATTTGTGATGCCTGCTGTTACAAGGGTCAGAAATGAAGCTGACTTCTCCGGTTTTGTAGAGTATAAAAAGCCTTACCACTCTCAGAGTTATAAAAATTGCTCAAAGAATCTTTAAAGGTTTTTCAGTTGCATTGTGAGATACCGATGCTTTTGATGGTTCGCTTGTATAGCATTTAAGTATACGCAGGACATCTCGTTGATTGATTGATTGATTTGATTCAGCTTTTACGTTGACATCCACCTCAGGTGATACGGCCGACGGGGATAACCATCCCAGGGAAGTGGGGGAAGGAGGACTTACCTAATCTACACTGACACCACCAGAAAAACAAAAATGTTAATTAAGATGGGACAGTGAAATGCGCAGTTTCAACGTAGCGCAGCCCGGGAATTGAACCCACAACCATCAGCATGTGAATCCGACGCTCAAACCAACTGAGCTGCTGGGGCCCGCAGGGACATCTCGGGCACACGGCGCTTTATACAGTCCAGCCGTGGCTTTGTAGGGTTAAACCCACAGACATCTAAGATCTTAGATGTCTGTGGTTAAACCATAACGCGCGGAACGCTGGGGGGGGGGGGGGGGTCGGTAGATTAACCTGACCTTCACCTTGACCCTGATCCCGGTGGTATGAGGTGACATGACTATAATTTTATAACGTTGGTTTGTCCCGACTCTTCTCTGACCGTACCTTACATGACCCCGCAGCAATCATGAACTAAAGTGTTTGTGAACTATTTGACTATCCAAACAGCGGCCAGTCCTGTTGGCGGCTACTGTCGTTTGCCACGCCCACTATCTCGGCTCGCGCGATTTGTGTGTGTGTGTGTGTGTGTGTGTGTGTGTGTGTGTGTGTGTGTGTGTGTGTGTGATAAAGAGAGATAGAGAGAGAGAGAGAGAGAGAGACAGACAGATAACAGAAAGAGACAGACAGAGGGAGGGAGAGAGATAAAAGAGAGAGAGAGAGAGAGAGAAGAGAGAGAGCGACAGAGAGAGAGACAGAAAGAGAGAGACAGAGAGACAGAGACAGAGAGAACTCAGAAATCAGTTACCTGTACATCCGCCTGAAGTTAGAGTATGTGTAATCGAGAGAGAGAGAGAGGGGAGACAGAGACAGACAGACAGAGACAGAAACAGAGAAAAAGAGAGAGAGAATGAGAGTGAGAGAGAGAGAGAGAGAGAGAGAGAGAGAGAGAGAGAGAGAGAGAGAGAGAGAGAGATCGCACATTTTCGCACACTCGCATCCCCATCACACCTAACCCCGTTATTCACAAACACAGAGACAGAGACACAAAGAGAAACATAGAAAAGAGAGAGAGAGAGAGAGAGAGAGAGAGAGAGAGAGAGAAGAGAGAGAGAGAGAGAGATCGCACATTTTCGCATACTCGCACCCCCATCACACACCCAACAACCCCCTTATTCACAAACACGCAAAAAAACAAAACAAAAAAAAAAACAGCAAATGCCACAACTCATTTTCCTAGAGCCAACAATGCACTTAATTCATGTACCCAATTATCAATGCTAAGAGAATGCATGTAAGACTTCATCGAACACATACAGGTGAATGGACCAGCAAGGCAGAAAATGATAGGAAGAAATGACAGAAAACAAAAGGAACAAGAGAGAAAGAAAGAGAGTGACAGAAAAGAGGAATTTCTAGCACAGAATTTTCAGAAGGTGGGGGATACTATTTATACTGAAAGAGTCATCCCCATAGCGGAACCCTTTAACCTAATATGCCAGGAGGGGGACACGCTGGAAGGATCGAACCCCAGACTTTCCAATCATGAGTCCAGCGTTCTCACCCACTCGACCTCAGTACTCGTCAATTTAACTTAACCCTTTGACTCCCGCACCCTGTCCAGCAACAACCTGCATTGTCAAGCATTCTAGCAAAGCAAAAACGTAGTAACCCTTTGACTCCCTCACCCTATACTGTTGGCTAGGGTGAGGAAGTCGAAGGGTTAAGTTTTCGCAGGGGGTGGAGAGGCTGCTGGAGTCAAAAGGTTAAATGAAGGATTGACATCGTTCGAATGCCGAAGAAGAACAGAAGAAGAAGGATTACGTCAAAGCCCCCCCCCCCTCTCTCCCCCTTACGGATGTTGTTATACAAGCCTTGGTGTGACTTAACTTTCGACCCCTGCGCAGCCTTGACCTTTTTACCCTGAGCTTGCGAGCTGTTGGCGCCCAGATACTTAGCTATGTAATAGTACCTGATATAACCAGCTATGTGATAGTAATCAGATACTGCTTGCCCACTCCAAACTTCATAACCCATAAATTTGATCATCGCACATTGTGCTAGATTCGACTGCGAACGAACAGTACACATACTAAAAGCACATTGCAATATATAATTGTATATGATATGCTCTCTATAATTTTCCATTGCTTTTATTCTTTCTCCCCATTTATAGCCATGTGTGTGTGTGTGTCCTTGGCCCTGTTCTTTTCACTCTTTACACCTCCCCCCTGTCCACCATCATCAACTCCCACTCTATAAAACGCCACTTCTATGCTGATGACACCCAACTTCTAGACAGTGACACACCAGACAATATACAGCGCCTCTTGACTGCACCACTGAGTGCTACTCGGACATTAAGAACTGGATGACGTTCAACAAACTTCAGCTTAATGACGACAAGACAGAAGCTATCCTCATTGGCACCCGTCAGAAACTTTCTCAGCTGCCTCCTCTTTCTCTCCCATTATGTAACACATCAGTCCCAATTTCTGATTCAGCTAAAAACCTTGGTGTCTGCATTGACTCTACCCTCTCCATGAACAACTTTGTTTCTCAAACTGCCAGATCTTGCTACTATCACCTCCATCGTATAAGCCTGATCAGGAAGTATCTCTCTGTGGAAACAACTGCAAAACTCGTTCTCTCCTTCATAATGTCTCGCATTGACTATTGCAATTCACTCCTGTCTGGTCTTCCCGCCTCCACCATTCACATCCTACAGCGCAATAAAAACAATGCTGTACGCCTTGTACTCAAAAAGAAAAAAGCTGACCACATATCTCCTCTCCTGGCACAACTTCACTGGCTCCCTGTATCAAAGCGCATACAGTACAAACTACACACCATGTGCTACAAAAGCCTCAATAACGCAGCCCCCGATTACCTGTCAAGCCTACTTGAGATCTATGTTCCCTCACGTACCCTCCGCTCTGCCTCCGATCCTCTGACTTTTCGCTTTCCACGCACTAAGCTCAATACCTATGGTCCACGAGCCTTCTCTGTTTCTGGTCCACTTTCCTGGAACAAACTTCCTCTCTCTGTCCGTCAGCAACCTACTTTTGTCTCCTTCAAGTCCGCTCTCAAAACTCACCTTTTCTCCTCTGCATAAAATCCTGACCTCACTCATCCCCCCCCTGTAGCCTGTCTCCACTCGGAGGGGAATCACATTGTAATATATATTTGTATATAATATGCTCTCTATAATTTTCCATTGCTTTTATTCTTTTTCCCCATTTATAGCCATGCGTGAGTGTGTGTGTGCGTGTGTGTGCGCGCGTGCGTAAGTGTATGTTCAGCGCTTAGATTTGATTTTTATCGAGATTTTGCGCTATATAAATATTGTAATTATTATTATTATTATTATTGTGTGTGTGTGTGTGTGTGTGTGTGTGTGTGTGTGTGTGTGTGTGTGCGCGCGCGCGCGCGCGCGTGCATGTGCGTGCGTGCGTGCGTGCGTGCGTGTGTGTCTGTTCAGCGCTTAGATTTTGATTTTATCAAGATTTTGCGCTATATAAATATTGTAATTATTATTATTATTACTAAAATAGTATCCCCCACCTTCTCAGGTTTGGTCCCGTTCTCCCACTGGACGAAGCAGCAGGAAAGTTTTTCGGTCTTTTTCTCCTAATTTTGTATTTGGTTTTTTGTTTGTGATATTATATACATTCACGCTTGACAAAGGCCAGTTGTTGGCAGACAATTTGCGCGTTCTGATTCTATTTTCGTGTTTTTCTGGTTCCTGTTTGCTTGAACGCAGACAGTCGCTCTTGTTTTGGATCACGTACTTTCGTCATAGACATGGAGGGGGGGGGGGGGGGGGGGGGGGCAACGGACAATCAGCTCAGAGAGATAGGTAACTTGCTCAGGGAGATGGGCAACTTGCTCAGGGAGATGGGTGAATAACTCAGGGAGATAAGGAACCAGCTCAGGGAGATGGGCAACAAGCTCAGGGAGATAGACAACTAGCTCAGGGAGATAGACAACTAGCTCAGAGAGATGGGCAACAAGCTCAGGGAGGTAGACAACTAGATCAGGGAGATAGACAACTAGCTCAGAGAGATGGGCAACAAGCTCAGGGAGATAGACAACTAGATCAGGGAGATAGACAACTAGCTCAGAGAGATGGGCAACAAGCTCAGGGAGATAGACAACTAGATCAGGGAGATAGACAACTAGCTCAGAGAGATGGGCAACAAGCTCAGGGAGATAGACAACTAGATCAGGGAGATAGACAACTAGCTCAGAGAGATGGGCAACAAGCTCAGGGAGATAGACAACTAGATCAGGGAGATAGACAACTAGATCAGGGAGATAGACAACTAGCTCAGAGAGATGGGCAACAAGCTCAGGGAGATAGACAACTAGATCAGGGAGATAGACAACTAGCTCAGGGAGATGGGCAACAAGCTCAGGGAGATAGACAACTAGATCAAGGAGATAGACAACTAGATCAGGGAGATATACAACTAGCTCAGGGAGATAGACAACTAGATCAGGGAGATAGACAACTAGATCAATGAGATAGACAACTAGCTCAGAGAGATGGGCAACTAGATCAGGGAGACAGGCAACTAGCTCAGGGAGACAGGCAACTAGCTAAGGGAGACAGAGAACTAGCTCAGGGAGATAGACAACTAGCTAAGGGAGACACAGCTAAGGGAGACATGCAACTAGCGACAGAGAACTAGCTCAGGGAGATGGACAACTAGCTAAGGGAGACACAGCTAAGGGAGACAGGCAACTAGCTCAGGGAGATGAACAACTAGCTTAGGGAGATGGGCAACTAGCTCAGGGAGATGAACAACTAGCTCAGGGAGATGGGCAACTAGCTCAGGGAGATGAACAACTAGCTTAGGGAGATGAACAACTAGCTTAGGGAGATGAACAACTAGCTTAGGGAGATGAACAACTAGCTTAGGGAGATGAACAACTAGCTTAGGGAGATGGGCAACTAGCTCAGGGAGATGAACAACTAGCTTAGGGAGATGAACAACTAGCTTAGGGAGATGGGCAACTAGCTCAGGGAGATAGGCAACTAGGTCAGGGAGATAATAATAACAACAACAACAATAATAATAATAATAATAATAATAATAATAATAATGATAATAGTAACAATTACGGTATCCATCATCATCAATCATGTGCCCTGCCACATGACGTTGGCGATCATTCCCCTCCCACACGAATCTATCCTTTGTCGCTGCGAGTACATCTCCCACCCTCTCTGTCTTCATCCACTTCGCAAGTCAGTCCAATATTTTCTCATCAGGTTTACCTGGTGCTCTTTTCCCATCCAGCTTTCCTGTTGTGTGTAAGAGTTCTAATTCTCTTTACCTCATAAAATGTCATATGGTGCTTGTCTTTTTGTAATCTCCTTCTATAATGTCTGTATCCTTCATGACTGTCTCGTTTATCTTCATCCATTTCTTCAAAAACCCAAGGAAAGAGATTTATGTCCTTTGAATCTACTTGGATAAAAACAGAAAGTGGTTTTTGTGTACGTATTAAAGTCGCCCAGTAACAGTACATAATCACATCATTTTTTTTTCTTTTTATGAAGATTACTTTCGAGATCATCATAAAGATCAATACTAAGCGTAACCGGTCGCCATGGTGTAGTGGTTAGCGCAACGGACTACCGACTGGACTGTTGTCGGTTCGAATCCCCATCAGTCCCTTCAAAAATCATTGTGGGATTTTTTTCGGCTCTAACCGGCTCCTACCCAGAGTTGGGCGTGCTATGGGCTCATTGGGACCACTGGGACCACACAGTCGAGTCTCACCCACCTCACAGATGCGGTGTCATTGAGGGTGTTGCTTATAATCTTTTGACCAGCACCGCAGGTGTCTGTGTCTCTCGGGCCTGGTTGACGCCAGGATATAGTATTATGATAGTGAGCGTAGCGTACAGCCCTGTCACGCGGTCATCAATCCCAGACGGATTTCATAGCATCATGATTATTATCCTCATCGACGTAATCATCATCGCATTGTAAAAACTGTGCCAGCTTCTGTGGCCATTAAGGTGGAGTAGAAAATGGGACACACACACACACACACACACACACAAACACACACAAACACACACACACACAAACACACACACACACACACACACACACACACACACACACACACACACACACACACACACACACACACACACACACACACACACACACACACACACACACACACACACACACACACAAACACACACACACACACACACACACACACAACACACACACACACACACACACACACACAACACACACACACACAACACACACACACACACACACACACACACACACACACACACACAGGTGAGCACAAATGCAACTTCCCCGAGTGCAATGATCCTTTAAAAAAAAAAAAGATTAATATTATTGTTTAGACGATCCTTCAAATGGAATGTAAATAGTTCCAGATACAATGTGACCTGTTCTTAAAAAAACGAGGCCAAAGTCCCGTTGGTGTCAGGCTAGGCCATGACACAGAAAATATGTTGAGAGTCAATGCAGGCGATTTTGAGATCAGTGTTTCGCAATGTTTCCGAACTCTTATCATCTAGGTGAATGCTGGGAGTAAACTATGACCAGGAAAAATATTAAAATGTCATTTTAGAGTGCAGTCCCCTTCAAAACAAACCAGTTCACTGTGTGTGAAAAAATGTTAAAATGTCATTTCAAAGTGGTGTCCCCTTGAAAACCAACCAGTTTATTGTGTGTAAAAAATGTTAAAACGTCATTTTAGAGCGCAATCTCCTTCAAAACAAACCAGTTTATTGTGTGTGAAAAAATTTTAAATTTCATTTTAGAGTGAGGTCGCCTTTAAAACAAAACCAGTGTATTAAGCGAAAGTTGAAGTGTTTGCACTATATTTATATTAATCAAATTGTACAGGGCACCCTCACTCAGCAGATCACACCTCAGTGTACAAAAACTGCGTCCACAAATTCTGAAAATTTAAGAAAGTTTTAACAATCATTGCTGAGGGAAAAGTAAGAAAAACGTAGTTGCCTACCTTTAACTTCAATTTTCTCAAAATGGCCACTTCTTCGCCTACTCCATTTAAATTAGCTATAACTCGGGAACTATCAATGTTAGAGATTTGATCTAAACGGTATTGGAAAGAGAATTCCATCTACATTTCAGCGATGTAAACTTTATACCCTCCAAAATGAACTTTGGCGAATCTTTTGTGAGAACAGATCACAAATATGTTGAAATATAAACCTGTGGCATCCTTCTTCAGAAGAGTTCTTGCGCTTGTTCTATCCACAAATACCACGGCTAAGGCAATCTACCATCCAAGGTCAAGGTCACTCAGCCGTGCTAGCAGTGGGAATCGATTATAGCATTGCGTTTCCTCGACTGAAATAGCTACTTGTGTGTGGATGTGTGTACATAAATTGGGTACACGTGTTAAGTGCAGTTTTGGCTTTAGGGAAATGAGATATTCGGAAGCAATTTTAGGTGATTTATGCCCGTTTTCATATATGTCTTGGTGTCCTTATGTATGCTTAAATCTGTATGCAGGTGTGCTTCTTAAATCCCCTGTGCGATAAATTGGACGGAGTGGTCAACGCTGTGGGCATGTCCTTGGATTATGTGCACGAATGCATTGATACGTGTACTCAATTTTCTTTTCCCATTTTCTTTTTTTCTGTTGAATTTTGTTGTTGTTGTTTTGACGTGGTTATAGCCCTGATATTGCCGTACGCATTCGGCTGGGCTTTAAACAAAGATAACTGTAACTGTAATGTGACATCGACTCGAAGTCCTACTTATTTGTGACTTAGTTACCTATCATAACCATGCGAAACCCACGTCCACTTAACCCTTGGGCTCCTGCATCCTATCCACCAACTGCATAAACTTAACCTTTTGACTCCTTCACCCTCTCCGCCAGCTTCCTCCTGGAAGCTGGTGGAAAGGGTGAGGGAGTCGAAGGGTTAAGTTTCTGCTTTGCTACCATGTTTGCCGATGAGGAATGCTGGTGGACAAGCTGTAGGAGTAAAAGGGTTAAACATAGATTACTGTGACTTATCTGTGCTTTGGTTACCTACTATAACCATGCGAAGCCATGTCTTCTTAACCCTTTGACTCCCGCACCTTTTCCATCTGCATTCTGGTTCGCTAAGCAAAAAACCTAACCCTTTGACTCCCTCACCCCATCCATCAGCTTCCTGCTAGAAGCTGGTGCATACATATTGTGGATGAGTCAAAAAGTTAAGTTTTTGCGGTTGGTAGATAGGGTGCGGGAGTCAAAGGGTTAAAAGTCTGCCTCCACCCCCACCCCCATCCCCATCCCCACCCCCCACCCCTTCTCCCACCTTACCATTGCCACAGTCCCACGTGAACTGGCCGCAAAGGTCTCGAACAATATAAATATTCATGACAATTCGTACGCTTCTCTCTCTCTCTCTCTCTCTCTCTCTCCTCTCTCTCTCTCTTTCTCTCTCTCTCTCTTTCTCATACATACGCCCACTCACACACGTTTGCATGTATGGACACATACGCACACGCAAAATATACACATTCACATGCTTATATATAACATATTCACAACAACATAACACATCATAACACAACACACAACACACAACACATATTTCACGTCTGTCTAGTCATTTCTCTTTCTGTGTCTCTCTGCCTCTCTCCTCTCTGTCTGTCTATCTGTCTGTCTGTTTGTCTCTCTCTCACTCTCTCTGTCTCTCTACCTCTATTTTTCTCTGTCTCTCTGCCTCTCTCTCTCTTTTTCACTCGCTCTCTTTCTCTCTGCCTCTCTCTCTCTCTCACTCGCTCTCTCTCTCTCTCTCTCTCCCTCTCTCTCTGACACTCACTCACTATCTCTCTGTCTCTGCCCGTCTCTCTCTTTCACTCGCTCTCTCTCTCTCTGCCTCTCTCTTGACACTCACTCTCTCTCTGTCTCTGCCTCTCTCTCTCTCTCACTCTCACTCTCTCTCTCTGTGTCTCTCTGCCTCCTCTCTCTCTCTCTCTCCCCTTTTGCTTGTACAATTCCCGGTCCCATTCATTCTCTGTCTCCCTCCCCCCCCTATCTCCACTCCACCCCCACCCCCACTCCTCCTCTATCTATCTGATAGGAACCAGAAGAACAAGAAAACCAATAATAAGCGCGTATCCAATAAAACAAACAAAACAAGCGCAAATTTTCGGCCAACTAGCCTTTGTCAAGCGCGAACGCACGGTCACAAACAGATCACAAACACCAAACAATGGATAATAAAAACGGGACTTTTTTTGTATTGTTTTGTTGGATACGCGCTTATATTGATTTTCTTGTTCTTCTGGTTCCTGTTTGCTTGGGCGCGGGCAGTCACACTTGTTTTGGATCTATCTAGATCTATCTGAGAGTTTGTGTTTGCCTTCATTAATTAAACACTTTCGTTGACGCCTGTATCGTGCGTGTAGATCTTGCTTGGGCGACAGTCAGGCTCTTTTTTTAATTTCTTTGTTTGTTTGTTTTTTTTTCAGCGGTAGGCCTGTCCTTTTTAGTTTTGTTTTTGTTTTTGTTTTAAATTATTACAATTTTTAGCATTGGCCTATGCTTGCTTATTTCACGCCCTTGGAAACACGATTTATTTTCATTCCAGTTCCGTCTGTTTTGTTCAAGGCCGGATGCGCCAAGCTCATTGACCTTGTAGGCAGGCTGTTGGAGGGAGGGAAAGAGAGAGAGAGAGAGAGAGAGAGAGAGAGAGAGGCAGATGGTTCCGTCATTCACACTCTCCTGATGTGATCGCCTGTAGACATAGATAGAGAGAGAGACAGGCAACTTACTCTGCTCCATGATTTTATCCCCAGCAAGCCCTTCTCCTCTGCTGTGCTTTGTGACACGATCGCCTATAGATATGTGGAAAGAGAGAGAGAGAGAGAGAGAGAGAGAGAGAGAGAGAGAGAGAGAGAAAGAGAGAGAGAGAGACAGACAGACAGAGACAGAGAGACACAGAGAGATACAGAGACAGAGAGACAGAGACAGAGAGAGACAGGGAGAGAGAGACAGAGACAGAGGGAAGGAGTGAGGGAGGGAGAAAGAGAGAGAGAGAGAGAAAGAGTGAGGGGAGAGAGAGAGAGGGAGAGAGAGAGAGAGGGAGGGAGAGAGAGAGAAAGAGTGAGGGGGAGAGAGAGGGAGGAGGAGAGAGAGAGAGGAAGGGAGAGAGAGAGGAAAGAGTGAGGGGGAGAGAGAGAGGGAGGGAGAGAGAGAATGAGGGGGGAGAGAGAGGGAGGGAGAGAGAGAAAGAGTGAGGGGGGAGAGAGAGGGAGGGAGAGAGAGAGAGAGGAAGGGAGAGAGAGAAAGAGAGAGGGGGAGAGAGAGGGAGGGAGAGACAGAGGGAGGGGAGAGAGAGAGAGACAGAGGGAGGGGAGAGAGAGACAGAGGGAGGGAGAGAAGACGGAGAAAGAGGGAGTGGAGAGAGACAGAGGGAGAGTAAGAGGGAGGGAGAGAGAAAGAGAGACAGAGGGAGGGTGACAGATGATAGACAGATACACAGACAGACAGACAGAAAGACAGAAAGATAGATAGATAGATAGATACATAGACGGACAGACAGACAGACAGACAGATAGAGAGATAGATAGACAGCTATCTAGCTAGCTATTGAACAAAGAAAAAAAATCAAGCAAAGATTGCCAATCTATTGTACTATCATTAAGTTAACAAAAAACATCTCGAGGGTGGGGATGGGACCCAGAGCATCAATGCCTTACCACTCTCCAGACCTCTCAAGCTCCCGATGCCACTCGATAGTCATTATATCAAGCAAAAGAAGGTGAGAGGGAGGGGGGATGTACCTGCGTTGCATGACCCATTCGGACCCAGTCATCAGTTACCTTGTTTACAAACCGAATGGCGAGGTGGGGGAGATGATGACGAACCCCGGGACATAGCCGGGCTAAACAACGCGAACCGACCAGGTCCAGTCCAGCAAATCAAGTCACTCGGACCGCTAGTCTATTGTACTATCCATATCTATGGCCTTCTCAGTTCATTGGCAGCGAAGCGAGCGTCAGCCATGCAAAAAAGTAGGCCTGCCGTAGGCCCGGAAAGTAGGGCTGCCGGGCCGTCCGTAGGTGGCCTGTCCATGAATCACCACACTCTCTGTACGATCAACGCTTCGACTGCGGCGGCCGTTACACACTTGCTGGTAAGTGGTGGGTTGTTTTTCGTGCTTTTTCATCATCTACATTCATTTGATTTTGTCGCTCCACCTAAGGTCAGTGCTGTACAGTTTGGTCGTTGTTGTTGTGGTTTCCATCTTAATTGAAGTTGTGTGTGTGTTGTGTGTGTGTGTGTGTGTGTGTGTGTGTGTGTGTGTGGTGTGTGTTGTGTGTGCGCGTGTGTGTTGTGTGTGTTTCTTTGTTGTCATTCGCGTACGCTTGACAACCGCCGAATTGATCTGAATTTTGCGCCTGTAGTGTTAACTGTTCTCTTTTGAGACAGCATTTGAAAGGAGGCAGACACGAAAAAAGAACATTAGGCCTAATGAAGGAAGATTTTAGGAAAAGACAAGCAACATTTATAGGACGTTTTATGAGGCAAGAGAAATTCAGAACACCCGTCACAACAGGAAAGCTGGAGGGAAAAAAAAGAGCACCAGGTAGATCCAGGGAGAAAATATTGGACAGACTTGCAGAGTGGCTGATAACAGAAACTGAGAAAGGGTGAGAGATGTGCTTGCAGCGACAAGGGATAGATCTAGATATCTAGATTCGTGTGGAGGGCCATGATCGCCGACGCCATGAGGATGACTGTAGTGTTACTGTTATTTTTGTTTAATTGAAGTCCAATCGACTGTGTAGAGCATATCAGGGCTATAACCGTTTCAAAACGCTCACAATATTTCGACAGGAAGAGAGAAAAAAAAAAAAGAAAAAGAAAAGGGAACGAAAAATAAACACATCAAATGATCAATACACTCGCGCATACAATCCGAGGAGACGCCCCAGGCGCTAACCACTCCGTCCAATTTATCACACAGGGGAATAAAACATGTAGGCCTACCTGAATACAAACTGAAATATAGGCCTAACTAAGGATACAAATTCAAACATAACTAAGAATACTTATGAATATATATATAAAAACGAACCTAAATTGCCTAAACTTGCTGCTGCATATCTCATTTCCCTACAGCCAAAAGTGCATACATACGGTAGATCTAATTACATTACATGTACCCAGTTATCAATCCTAGGAGAAAGTACGTAAGGCTTTATCGAACACATACAAGTGAATGGACCAGGAAGGCAGAAAACGATAGCCTACTTGTGTTTTTCATACAGTTTGCGTGTGTTTTTTGGGTTTATTGTTTAATGTTATTCATAGTTGAGTAATTTACATGACCATGACCCCAAAAAGACCATGTTTTGTATAATGCACGTTTATTTACATCATTATCTTCATATGCTTCTTTAATGTGTGTATGATGTAAGTGTACATGTGTGTGTGTGTGTGTGTGTGTGTGTGTGTGTGTGTGTGTGTGTGTGTGTGTGTGTGTGTTTTCGTTCGTTATTTCTTTCAACGTCTATTCACATGTGTGCGTTTAGACGTGTGTGTGTGTGTGTGTGTGTGTGTGTGTGTGTGTGTGTGCGTGTGTGTGTGTGTGTGTGTGTGTGTTGTGTGTGTGTGTGTGTGTGTGTGTGTGTGTGAAGGAAAACATGCTTGGTGACAAGAATGAAAGCTTGTATATAAATAGCCAATGTGTTTACGTGTGTAGGTCTGTATGTATGTAGGACTATGTATGTATCTTTGTAAGCATGTATGTATGTATGTAAGTATGTGTGTATGTATGTACGCACGTACGTATGTATGTATGTATCTTTGTATGTGTGTATGTATGAATGCTAGTATGTATGCATGTATGCTAATATGTATGTATGTGTGTATGTATATGCATGCATGCATGCTTGTTAATGTATGTATGTAATGTATGTAATGTATGTATTACGTATGTATTTATGTATGTACATATGTATGTATACGTGTTTGTATGTATGTATGTGTGTGTGTGTATGTATGCATGTATACATATATGTACGTATATATATATATGTGTGTATGTATGCATGCATGCTTCTAATGTACGTATGTATGATGGATGGATGGATGGATGGATGGATGGATGGATGTTAAAAACACAAGTGATATAAATCGTTGTGACAATTCTGAGGACTTTTTGGATATATGATCTGTAAAGCACAAACTACATCCTGCTGATGAAATTAATCCAGGAATTAGGTACACAGACATAAATGTGACTTGTCTCTCTGTCTGTCTCTGTCTGTCTGTCTGTCTCTCTCTGTCTGTCTCTGTCTGTCTGTCTCTGTCTCTCTGTCTGTCTGTCTTCTGTCTCTGTCTGTCTCTCTCCCTCTGTCTGTCTCTCTCTCTTTCTCTCTTCTCTCTCTCTCTCTGTCTCTCTCCCTGTCTCTCTCTCTCTCTCTCTGTCTGTCTGTCTCTCTGTCTGTCTGTCTGTTTCTCTCTCTCTCTCTGGAGTAGTAAAATAGGCCTCAGATCATCTGAAGTCCTGTCGAACTAACACCCCCCCCCCCCCCACACACACGCACACACACACACAACCACACTAACACACACACACAGACACAACACACACACACACACACACACACACCACATACACACACTAACACACTAACACACACACTACACACACACACACACTAACACACTAACACACACACACTCAGACTCAGACTCAGACTATTTATTAACCAATGAATTAACAAAGGAATTTGATTTGGTTTTGCGTAACACACTCCCGCCATGCATACAAGACATGTGACAACATGAACAATACATAATATGAAAAATACTTGATCAAAAACACTTCAGGTACTCACACATACCTGGGCGTGCACACCCACCCGTGCATCAAAAACAATATATAATCATACAGATAATAATGCTTGTAAACAAGACATGAAATTTGCTAGTATGATATAAATATAACTTGACAGAAAACATCAACAGATGAGCAGCCCTTACACTCAGAAAGGAGGAGGGAATAACTAAGGAGGGGGGAGGGTGGTGGGGAGGGGGGGCCGGGGAAGAAGAGAGTAGAAAGCAGAAGCAGGGGTGTCAGATAAAAGGAGCAATGGATGAAGAAGACAGTGTCACAAATCATTCAGCATCTTTACAGCAGTGGGGAAAAAGCTGTGCTTCAATCGGTTGGATTTACACTTAATACTGCGGAATCTTTTGCCGGAAGGAAGAAGTGGAACAGAGGGTTGGCTGGGTGCAGTTTATCAGATACAATAGACCTTGCTTTGCGTGTCACACGCTCCCGAAAGATATTGTCGATAGATGGGAGCTCACATCCTGCAATTTTGGAGGCGGTCTTTACAACCCTGTTGAGTCTTTTCTTGTTGTTACTGGACGCACTCCCATACCAGACAGTATTTGAGAATGTGAGTACACTCTCAATGACAGAGCGATAAAACTGTGTCATTATTGGCGTGGTTAATCTAAGCTTTTTAAGTTGACGTAGGAAATACAGTCTCTGATGCGCTTTCTTGCAGATTTCTGATGTATTTACATCCCAAGTGACCTTGTTAGAGATGTGCAGGCCGAGAAATTTGAATGATTTAACCTGTTCAACTGTTTGGCCTTTCACTGACAATGGGGGGAGTACTGGTTTGTTTTTGCGGAAGTCGATTATCATTTCTTTAGTTTTAGATACATTAAGTTCTAGGTTGTTTGCAGCACACCAGTCAACCATGTTCGCAACCTCTTTCCTGTACATTGTCTCATCACTGTTTGATATAAGACCTTCCATAGTGGTGTCATCAGAGAATTTGACTACAGTCACAGATGAGCAGTTAGAACGGAAGTCATTGGTAAACAATGTAAATAGCAAGGGAGATAACACACATCCTTGAGGGGCACCTGTATTCAAGATAAGTTCTTTTGACATTTTGTTTCCTACTCTCACTGCCTGGGGCCTGTTGGTCAGGAAATTAGAAATCCAGCGACACACACTAACATCAACATTTAAGTCTGTCAGCTTGGCTATCAATTTTGCGGGAACAATAGTATTAAACGCAGAACTAAAATCAACGAAAAGAATACGAGCATAGGTATTTGGGTTTTCAAAATGCTCTAGAACAGAATGAAGGCCCAGTGACACAGCATCTTCGACAGATCTGTTAGCTCTATAGGCGAACTGAAAGGGGTCCATTAGAGGGTCTGTCACAGTTTTCAGGTAGCGTAGGACGAAACGTTCAAAAACTTTCATTGCCACAGAAGTTAGTGCAACAGGTCTATAGTCGTTCAATGAAGAGATTTTTGCCTTTTTGGGAACAGGAACAATGATTGACGATTTGAAGCAGGATGGAATTTGACATAGGGAGAGAGAGCTGTTAAAAATATCAGAAAAAACGGGAGCAAGTTCGTCAGCACAGTTTTTGAGAACAGAGGATGACACATTATCGGGACCACAAGCTTTTTTGGCATTCTGGCTTTCACACACACTAACACACACACTAACACACACAACATACACACACACACACACTAACACACTAACACACACACACACACACACACTAACACACACACACACACACACACTACATTTCGCACCTTTTCTTTTTCTCTTTTCTTTTACTTTTTTTTAAAATTTCTTTTTTCTTTTCTTTTTCCTTCGCTGCTGTTTTATTCTCTGCGCCTTTTTAAAGGCCACAGAAGCTGGGACCATTTTTTCACAATGCGACGACGACGACGACGACGACGACGACGATGATGATGATGATGATGATGATGATGATGATGATGATGACCACAGTGATAAGGGGAGATGGTACTCATGATGGTATGAAGTTCCGTCTTAGTATCGCAGAAAACCCCTCAGGTAGAAACAGGCCCATCCATACCTGTACTTCAATCTGAAACAGAATGTTGACAATGTCTGGCAAGCCAGATAGACAGACTAAGCTTTCAAAGTTTCAGTCGAATAAGACGAGTCTTCTACACAAGGAGAAGAAGATAGCGAAGAAGACAATCTTCCATAGACTGAAAAGAAGACAGTGAAGATGACAGTTTTCCATAGAAGGAGAAGAAGACAGCGAAGAAGATAAGTCTTCCATAGAAGGAAAAGAAGACAACGAAGAAGACGGTCTTCCA
>JAPXFY010000028.1:20157666-20175166 GCA_030674185.1 Monoplex corrugatus
TTTGTATCCCTTGTTGCTGCAAGCACATCTTCCACCCTCTTTGTCTTCAGCCACTCTGCAAGTCCGTCCAGTGTTTTCTTCCTGGGTCTACCTGGTGCTCTCTTTCCCTCCAGCTTTTCTGTTGTGACCAGGTGCTTCAATTCCCCTTTCCTCATAAAATGGCCGATAAATGTTGCCTGTCTTTTCCTAATCTTCCTTGTCAATGATCTTCTTGTGTCTGCCTCCACCTAGACTGTCTCCTTTGTTTTCTTTGCTGTCCATGGAACTCTCAACATTCTTCTCAGAAACCGCATCTCGGCTGCCTCAATCTTGTTCTGGCTTTGCTTGTTGACTGTCCACGCCTCACAACCTATAACACTATCGGTTCTGTATAACATTCAAGAACTGTCTTCCTGATGTTAATTGATAGGCATTTGTTGGTAAGAATGCTTTTCATCTTCTTGAATGCTGTTTTGGCTTGGCCGATTCTGCTGGCTATTTCTGATGTGCGTCTGCAGTCTGGTGAGATGATCGTTCCCAGGTATTTAAACTTATACCTGTCTCAAGTGTGCCGTTTGCTGTTAATTGCATGAGGGGATTTCATGTTTTTTACTGATCACCATGACTTCAGTCTTCTTGCTGTTTGGTTTTAACCCTTTACCTTTGCTTTCTGTTTCTAGTATATACATGTACATTCACATGTGATAAATCTGGTTGACAAGTGCTAAGTGCTTTTGAGGAGCAGTTGTTAGTCGGGATGTGTGAGATGGAAAACACATGCATCCATATCGACATGGCTGAGTATACCGATAGGGCTTTTAACCCTTTGAATCCTGCACCCTGACCACCAGCATCATGCATTGTCTACCACGCCAGCAAAGCTAAACCTTAACCCTTTGACTTCCTCGCCCCTGCAGGAAGCTGGTGGGTAGGGTGAGGGAGTCAAAGGGTTAAGTTTTTGCAGTTGGTAAATATGGTGCGGGAGTCAAGGGTTTAACACACGTGCATTCAAATTGAAAGGAAGAGTGCTGTACCTCCCGTCTGCGTCAACCAGGACTACTTGAAGCTTGGGGAACAAAAAATGACGTGTTGTGTGTCTGTGTGAATGTGTGGGTGTGTGTAACTCATCTCGTCTTGTTCTCTCTCTTCTCTTCTCTTCTCTCTCTTCTTCTCTCTCTTTTCCTCTGCTCTGCTCTCTTTCTTCTCTATCTCTTTCCTCTGCTCTGCCTGTCTCTCTTCTTCTCTATTCTCTCTGACTCTCTCTTTTCTCTCTATCTCTCTCTCCTTCTCTCTCTCTCTCTTCTCTTCGCTCTACCTCTATTCTCTCTCTCTCATTCTTGATCTTTGTCAGTCTTATCTCTTCCTCGTTGGGCAGTCTGGTCTCTCTCCTCTGTGTCTGCTCTCTCTCATGGCTCTCGCTCTGCTCTCTCTCTCTCTGGCTGTTATCGTCGTCTGCTCGCTGTGCTACTCTTTGTGCGCACGAGTGTGTATGTGGTACCACGGAAAGAGCGACCTGAAGGAAAGGCAAAAGCGATGAAGACAAGGGGAGAGGGGGGTGGGTGGAGGGGAAAGGTTGTGGGGGAAGGCAGGAGTGGTGTGTGGAGATAACTACTTCAGTTATTACATCAGACGGCTTCTTGTAATAATAATGTCGTCCATTACCCCCCCCCACCTTCTTGTAGGAATACGAATACATACATAACCATGCATGAAAGTGTGAGAGAGAGAGGGAGGGGAGACGGAGAGAGAGTGGGGTGTGAGGAGAGAGTGTAATGGTGAGAGAGAGTGTGGTGAGTGAGATGAGAGAGAGAGTGTGTATGTGTGTGTGTGTGAGAGAGAGTGTGTGTGTGAGAGAGAGAGAGAGAAAAGAGAGAGAGACCAGGAGACAGGGAAAAGAAAATATCAGACGGCCTTGTGGAGTGGGCAAAGACAGGCAGGGTGGGAGATGTACTTGCAGCGACAAGGGATAGACTAGATTCGTATGGAGGGCCATTTAGGGCATGTTTCAAAACAAGAAAAACCAGGAAAACCACACAGACTTGACCTTTGAACAGGTCAGCCCGCATTTGGCAATACAGATTTTTTTTAAACATATTTTCTTTCAAACAGTTCTTACGTTGTTTTCAGCTGTTCAGAAATGTGCCTTCCTAAATGAAAATCCTCAGGACGTTGGGGAAGCAGAAGGCTGAGGTTGTGTTACTGTACCCTTTTGCTGCCAAAGAATTAAGCTTGAAGTTAAATCCTATTTGCCAGGGTTTTTCCCCAAAAAACGGGTACTTATTTTTAAAAAATGCTGCTGACTTTCTCATTAATCAGAGACCCCTAAAAGTATATATTTTCTGAAAGTAGAATAATTGAAAAATGCAAAACAGATGATAAATTCACTCTTTTACTTTTTCCAAAACAACACAATTTTTTTTAAAAACAAGTTTTCTATTATCAATTATTTTTACGTTGCTATATTCATCATATGATTGAGTTCTTTACACAGATATTTGTTTTTTTCCTGAAGAAAAGTTAAAAAATCCGTCATAAAAATGTCTAAGAAGTACTGAAACAAAAGGAAAAAAAACCACACCTCATTGTGACTGTTTATATTGTTGGTTATAAAGAGAAAAAAATGGGGGTTGACAGCAGTGGATGGGTTGACCAGTAGGATGCTATGCTTGGTTTCCTTACAGTGCCCCTCAAGAGTGTTAGTCCCAAAAACTGCTTCATTTCATATGCATAAGTGTCTGTCCATGCTGCTAACCTAGAATATTTTTTTCAGTCTGCCTGGGGTTGCTTGTACTTGCTGAAGTGTCAGCTGTGCATACCTATTTGTTTCCTCACCATCTTATCAATAAGGTCATCCCCTACAAACACATAAAAAAAATTGATGCAGTCAGTCCCATGTGGATCTTTTTTTTAGCCCACTATCCCCGGTAAAAGTGGGAACGACAGGTCGCGCATTGTTCGTTGGCCCAACATTGACACCGTCGAACCAAAGAGGGTGGGACAATACTCTATACTCTTTGGTCGAACACGCTTCGGCCACGCCCCCCTCCCACCCCCTCTCCCATGCCATGCGGTCCCCTTTGCTCACGACCTCTTGCCCTTCTACCACTACCACCCAACCCCCGCACTCTACCCCTACCCCTCTCCGCCATGAGTGCTAATCCAACGCTGTCGGTGTCGGATTCTTGGTCAGTGATGTCATCTGAGTCACTGCTGTGAGCTGGCTCAGCAACAGCGTCGTTCAGTGTCTGTTCGTCAGTTTCACTGTCGACAATCTCTAATTCCTCCTCACTCACCTTCCCCTCAAGAGAATCATCAGATAAAAGCTCGTCAGAGTCGTCTTCTTCGAGTTGTCGCTCGCTCTAATTCTCTTAGAGCCTCTTCTGCAGTCAGGAGTTTTCGTCGTTTCGACACGCTACCAGTGGAAGTGCTTGGGCCAGCTGTCGCCATTTTGCTTCGTGTGTGACGCGGACGAAAAATCTGCATGGGGTCATCCAATAAAATCGCTTAAAAGAGGGGATTCCTTGTGACGAGTGTGAGATTACTGGTTATCAATAGAATCTAGAGACTTCACCTTTCCAAAAATATCCTCTGTTTCGTAAACAGTCTAAATATAAAACGAGGAAAATTCTGGACTTCCCCACGACGAGTATACTCGACGGCCATGGCAGCGAAGAGTACACGTTATTGCAGACGAGTTATCTCGTCAAGCTAGGCACGGAAAAGGTTTTAACCTTTTGACTCACACACCCTATCCACCAAATGCAAAAATTAACCCATTGACTCCCTTATCCTATCCACCAGATTCCTGCAGGAAGCTGGTGGATAGGGTGAGGGAGTCACATGGTTAAACTTTTGCTTTGCTAGCATGGTTGACAATGCAGGATGCTGGTAAACAGGGTGAGAGAGTCAAAGAGTTAACTTGTATATCTGTATATCTAAAACTCTTTGCCTTACAACGTGTTAGAAAATGCATTTGACAGGACATTCCCCCCCCCCTCCCCCCAGCCCACCTGGCCGTGGGGATACTAGGGCCTCTTTCAGTATAAAAAGTATTCCCACCTTCTGGAAATTCTATACTAAAAATTTCCTCTTTTCTGTCACTCTGTTTCTGCCTTGTTCCTTTTCTTTTTGTCATTTCTTCCTATCATTTTCTGCCTTGCTGGTCCATTCACCTGTAGGTGTTCGTTAAAGTCTTACGTACTTTCTCTTAGGAGTGATAACTGGGTACATGTATCAACTGCATTTTTGGCTCTGGGGAAATGTGAAATGCGGACGAGTTTTAGGTAATTTAGGCTCGTTTTTGTACATGCTTTAGTGTCCTTATCTATGCTTAAATTTGTATTCAGGCGTGTTTTTTTTAAAATCCCCTATGTAATAAATTAGACGGGGTCGTCAACGCCAGGGGCATCTTCTTAGATTATGTACGCGAATGCATTGATATGTATGTGGGTTGTAGCGCTGTATGACTCTACGAAGTCGGCTGGGCTTTAAACAAAAATGGCAATAAATGCATTTTTGGCTGTAGGGAAATGAGATATGCAGAATCAATTTTAGGTAATTTAGGCCTGTCCTTATTTATGTTTAAATTTGTATTCAGGTCTTTTTTAAATCCCCCGTGTGATAAATTGGACGGAGTGGTCATTGCCAGGTGCATCTTAGATTATGTGCGTGAATGCAATTGATATGTGTACTTAATTTTCTTTTCCCATTTTTTTTTTTTCGTGTTGAAGTATTGTGTAGGTTTTGAAAAGGTTGTATGGCTGTATGCAGTCGGCTGGTGGATTTTTGTTGTTGTTGTTGTTATTTCAAGAGGGATTCACTGCGCTCGGACAGCTCCACATGCGCTCCACCCAAATCTGCCAGCAATTTATCTGACAGATTTCCTGAGCCTGCACAAAAACCCTATGCGCTGGCAAGGTCTTGAAACGGGGAAAGGAGAGAGGGGACGTATAATAATAATAATAATAATAATTACAATATTTATATAGCGCAAAATCTTGATAAAAATCAAATCTTTGCGCTGAACATACACATACGCACGCATGCACACACACGCACGCACACACACACACACACACACACACACACACACACACACACACACACACACACACACACACACACACACACACACACACACACGTGTTGCTATAAATGGGGGAAAAGAAGAAAAGCAATAGAAAATTGTATATAAGTGTACTCAAAGTAGAAAAAAAATATAAATCAAGAGAAAACATTTATATATACAAATATATATTACACTGTGATTCCACACCGAGTGGAGACAGGCTGCAGTGGGGATTGAGTGAGGTCAGGATTTTATGCAGAGGAGAAAATGTGAGTTTTGAAAGCGGACTTGAAGGAGACAAAAGTAGGTTGCTGACGGACTGAGAGAGGAAGTTTGTTCCAGGAGAGTGGACCAGAAACAGAGAAGGCACTTGGACAATAGGTATTGAGCTTAGTGCGTGGAATGCGAAAAGTGAAAGGATCAGAGGCAGAGCAGAGGGTACGTGAGGGAACATAGATCTCAAGTAGGCTTGATAGGTAATCGGGGGCTGCGTTATTGAGGCTTTTGTAGCAGATGGTGTCTAGTTTGTACTGTATGCGCTTTGATACAGGGAACCAGTGAAGTTGTGCCAGGAGAGGAGATACGTGGTCAGCTTTTGTCTTTTTGAGTACGAGGTGTGCAGCATTGTTTTGAATGCACTGTAGGATGTGAATGGTGGAGGCGGGAAGACCAGACAGGAGTGAATTGCAATAGTCAATGCGAGACATTATGAAGGAGAGAACGAGTTTTGCAGTTGTTTCGATGGAAAGATACTTCCTGATCAGGCTTATACGATGGAGATGATAGTAGCAAGATCTGGCAGTTTGAGAAACAAAGTTGTTCATGGAGAGGGTAGAGTCAAGGTAGACACCAACGTTCTTAGCTGAATCAGAAATTGGGACTGATATGTTACATAACAGGAGAGAAAGAGGAGGCAGCTGAGAAAGTTTCTGACGGGTGCCAATGAGGATAGCTGACGTGACCTGTCAAACACTAATAAGCTGACTCCACCAGAATGATGGAAACATTAAGATGGGCAGCGAACAGGCCAGCGGACCTATGAAAAACCAAGCTGACACCACCAGAATGATGGAAATATCGCAAGAAGGATTTCGCGAGAAGGATATTTGGGTGTGTCCTCTATAACTGGAAGGTGCATTGGGGATGTTTATGAAGGAATTGTTTCTCTACTTAGAATCCACACACACAACAAGGAAGGAGAGTGACGAGAAGAAATGCACTAATCACACTAGACATGATTCTCATAAGCAGTCCACACATAGAAAAATAACTACGACGTATTTATTTAAGCAGTCAACTTCAGCATAAACGTGATTCACCATTCCTACTGTCCTGGGTCCTAATATTCCTAAAATCCTAAGATGCACTACAAATCATCAGAACTTGCATATCACTAGAATGCTGAACACTTTCTTATGTCCTACTCTATTCCCTCTCTCTTCGCTTCATGGAAAATCAAACATACTACCTATTCCTATCCCTACCCTAACAAAGGTTTAAAATGAAACGTGGGATTACATACCTGTAAGATAGTTTGGACGCTGAAACGTCTCTCGCAAGGTTCTCTCTCTCTAGGTTCTCTCTAGGTTCTTCGATCCACCCTGGGTGGCAATCGAATGGGTGAAATCTTTAGTGATTGACTTTCTGGCTTTTATACAGTGCGTTTCTGTTGTTCTGTCACAAAACCTTCCCATCTGTCTTTCATTGGACATCGAAATTTGAATATATATATTCTGTATACTATGTGGAGTCCATGTGTCAACACTGTTTCATTTTTAAACTTCCAATGTACAAAATATCATTATGTATATATTCTCTATACTATATGGAGTTCATGTGTCAACATTGTCTTTTCATACGTGTACATTTTGTTGTTGTTATTGTCATTCTTCGTTGCCACATTGTATGTTAGATGTCCGTTTGTTGTGAAACAAAAGAGAATAAAAAAAAAAGTAAAAAAAAGTTAAAAATACAAAAACAAAAAAAAACAAAACAAAAAAAGCACATATTTTACAGATACGAGACTGAATAAATATACATATTTTGCAGATATGACTGAACAAATGTACATATTTTACAGATATAAGGCTGTATATATTTACATATTTTACATACATAAGGTTGCATAAATGTAATAGTTTATAGATTCAAGGCTGTATAAATACACATATTTTACAGATATACAAGACTGAATAACTATGCATATTTTGCTGATATAATACTGAATTATTATAATGTTTTGCAGATATGACTTCATAGGTATACATTTCGCACATATTCACGTGTGAATAGATACACATATTTTACAGATATAAGACAATATATATATATATATATATATATATATATATATATATATATATATATATATATATATATATATACATGTATATATATATATATCTATATATATATACATATACATATTTTACAGATATGACAGTAAATATACATATTTTGTAGATATACAAGACTGAATAAATGCATATACATAAGCCTAAATGAATATACATATTTCTACATTAATAAAAATACCCGTGGGAATGCCGGGGGCTCCTTCAGTATGAATAGTATCCCCACCTTCTGGAAATTCTGTGCTAGAAATTTCCTCTTTTCTTCACTCTCTTTTTTCTTTCTTCGTGCTTTGCTTTCTGTCATTTCTTCCCTTCTGGTCCATTCACCTGTATGTGTTCGATAAAGTCTTACATACTTTCTCTTAGGATTGATAATTGGGTATATGTATTAAGCGCGTTTGTGCTCTAGGGAAATGGTATTCGCGGAAGCAATTGTAGATAATTTAGGCCTGTTTTATATATGTTTTATTGTCCTTAGTTATGTTTAAATGTTTATTCAGGTAAGTGTTTTTAATCCCTTGTGTGATATATCGGAGTAGTCAACGCCAGAAGCATCTCCTTAGATTATGTGTGCGAACGCTTTTTGTTTTGTTTTGTTTTTGTTTTTGTTTTGTTTTTGTTTTCCTGTTAAATATTGTGCGTGTTTTGAAATATTGTGCGTGTTTTGAAATATTGTGCGTGTTTGAAATATTGTGCGTTTGAAATATTGTGCGTGTTTTGAAATATTGTGGTGTTTGAAAATTTGCGTGTTTTGAAATATTGTGCGTTTTGAAATATTGTGCGTGTTTTGAAACGGTTGTAGTCCTGATAAGGCTTCGCGCAGTCAGTTGGCTGGACTTTAAACAACAATGACAGAAATCACTCGGGAAAGACTCGAGTATCTATCCCTACAAGTATTGGATGAGAATGGCTTTTTTTTTTTTTACTGAAGAAAAAGAAAGAAGAGTAAATGTTAGAGAAAAAAACAAAGATTTTCAAGAAGCCTTTGGACCTGGATTATGTTTGTGGCTTACTGTTCATTTGCTATGCCCCTGGATTTTTCACACAGCCTCGTGTCTTTTTAACTGGTCTCAGTGAATGTCTGGTGCCGTCTGTCTGGGAATTTACTGTCTATCCAGTTCCGAAATATTGCCACCCTACCTCATTTCGTTACTATCGACGTGTACTTCTGATACCCGTTGGTATGAAATACTTTGAATGTTTTCTACCCCGTGCTACGAAGCACACTGACCGACTTAAATTTAATTCAATTCAATTCAATTCAGTTGCAGTATTTGTACGGCGCCAAATCTTGACAGTTCAAATCAAAGCGCACTCGCGTACCAGGTATACGCACACAATCGACAAAGACCACCTAACAGCGTTTAATTTTTTTTTTTAAAACATTACTACACAAACTGAGGAAAAGAAGTTAGCTGCAGAAATCATTATTGGGAAAAGAGGTGGGTTTTTAGACTCGTACCGGTTTGCATACAAGCAAAACAGCGGTACAGTAGATGTCACACCAACCTTATTACAGTTATAGCGTCTCAGACAATTAAACTGATACATGTATATACCTTCCATCGTTCTAATGTTCCAGACACTCAGAACTACCACAACAAGATAGAAGCCTCCTCATAAAAACATGGAGTCGGAGCAGCAGCAGCAGCAGCAGAAGAAGTCGAAGCCGATGCCCTCTTACTGGGACAGCGTAATGATGGACGAGGACCAGATGAAATCCCTCACCGCAGACGACGTCATCAACTGCTACGACAAATGGGCCATTGAAGGATCCTATGAAAAGGTAATGTACCTTAACCCTTTGACTCCTGCACTCTGTCCACCAACTGCAGAAAGTTAACCCTTTGATTCCCGCACCCTATCCATCAGCTTCCTGCAGGAAGAAGCTGGTGGATAGGGTGAGGGAATCAAGAGGGTTGACTTTTTGCTTTGCCGGCGTGGTTGGCAATGCAGGATGCTGGTTAACAGGGTGCAGGAGTCAGAGGGTTAAAATAAGATAAGACAGGCGTGATAAAATAGTACATGTACATACCAGCTGGAGAAATCCGTGTGCTTTTCTTTTTTCGTCCCATTTTCCACGCCATCTTTAATGGCCACAGAAGCTGGCACAGGGTTTTTTTGTTGTTGTTTTGTTTTTGTTTTTAACAATGCGATAATGATGATGTCGATGAAGATGATAATCGTCATGCTATGAAGTTCCATCTAGGATTGAGACCGCGTGACAGGGCCGGCCGTACTCCACGCTTACTTTCATAATATAGCCTGGCGTCAACCAGACCCGAGAGATACATACACCTGCGGTGCTGGTCAGAAGATTTGAGCAACGCCCTCAATGACGCCGCATCCATGAAGTGGATGAGAGTCGACTGTGTGGTCCCAGTCTTCCCAATGAGCCCATAGCACGCCCAACTCTGGGTAGGAGCCGGTTAGATCCGAAAAATCTCACTATGACACAGTTTTGAAGGGACTGATAGGGATTCGAACCCACAATCTTCCAGTCGGTAGTCCATTGCATTAACCACTACACTACGGCGACTGGTTAGCCGGGGGCTCTTTGGAAAATCTGTGCTAGAAATTTCCTCTTTCCTGTCACTCTCTGGGGAAATCCCCCCCCCCCCCCCGTGAAGATGCCGGGGCTGTTTCAGTATAAACAGTATCCCTCACCTTTTGGAAAGTCTGTGCTAGAAATTTCCTCTTTTCTGTCACTCTCTGGGGAAATCCCTCTCCCCTGCCCCGTGGAGATGCCGGGGGGCTCTTTCAGTATAAACAGTATCCCCACCTTTTGGAAATTCTGTGCTAGAAATGTCCTCTTTTCTGTCACTCTCTTTCTTTCTTTCTTCCTCCTTTGCTTTCTGTCATTTCTTCCTGTCATTTTCTGCCTTGTTGGTCCATTCATCTATATGTGTTCGGTAAAGTCTTATATGCTTTCTCTTAGTATTGATAATTGGGTACATGTATCAAGTGCATTTTGGTTCTAGGGAAATGAGATTTGCGAAAGCAATTGTAGATAATTTAGGCCCATTTTGTTTATACATGTTTTAGTGTCCTTAGTATGTTTAATTTGATCTGTGTGATTTTCTTTTCTTTTCTTTTCCTGTTGAAGTTTTGTATGTTTTCAAGCGGTTCTAGCCCTGATATGGCTCTACGCAGTCGGTGGGCTTTAAACAGCAATAACAATAACTCCGGCTTGGTTCTGTCAGCTGGGTTGGTGAGAGTCCCATGCTTAATAGGGCAGGGGTCGTCGGTTTGGCCATCAGGCGGGCCACTCCTGTCTGGAGTTCAGTTCAAGCCGGCAGCTTAACCCTTTGACTCCCACACCCTATCGACTAGCTGCAACAAAAATTAACCCTTTGACTCCCTCACCGTGTCCACCAGCTTTATGCGAGAAAGCTGGTGGATAGGGTGAGGGAATCAAAAGGTTAAAGGTTTTTTTTTGCTTTGCTGTCATTGATAATGGACAGGATAGGGTGGAGGATATAGTTGGACCTCATGGCCTTGGTACACAAAATGAAAGGGGAGGGAAACTTGCAGAATGGGCACAGATGAATGAGTTCATAGTAGGAAACACCTGGTTTGAGCAGGCTAATAGAAGAAAATGGACTTGGATGAGTCCAGAAGATAATACCAAAAATCAGATTGACTACATCCTGATTAATAAAAGATTTAGAAATTCTTTACTGTCAGCAGAAACACTACCAGGCGCAGACTGCAACAGTGATCACAATCCTGTAGTGGGAAGATTTTGGCTGAAATTAAGGAAAAGGAAACAGACCAAAAGCAACATCAAACTAAATCTTGGACTCTTAAAGACAGATGACGTGATACGTAAAAAAGATCTAAAGTAAATATTCAAAACAAATTCAGTGCTCTGGAAGATGTTGGTGATAGTGAGGAACAATGGACAAAGTTGAAAAATTCGATAAATGAAGCTTGTGGAGAAATCCCTGAAGTAGATAGAAAAGCAAAACAGAACTGGATGACAGAAATTTTAGGCTTTATTGAGGAACGGAGGAAGGCAAAGAGAAACGAGGAGACATACAGGAAGGTAAACGAAGAAATCAGCAATAGGTGCAATGAAACTAAGGAAGCTTGGCTGAAAACAAAATGCGAAGAAAGAGAAGACCGACACAGAGCGGATCCTCAGGGTATGTACAGACGAATTGTCCACAGAAGAAATACATGCACATTAACTGGTTGCTTAGAATCGAAAGATGGTCCGCTTATCATGGAAAAAGACAAAATAACAGACAGATGGGGAGAGTACATTAAAGACCTTTTTGAAGATGACAGAAACGAAGAACACATTATAAGAAAGAACGTTGAAGGACCACCCATAATGAAAGATGAAGTTAGAGCAGCACTGAAAAAGATGAAACCAGGAAAAGCCCCGGGACCAGACAACATTTCCAAGAGATGATTGAAGCCCTGGAGGAATTTGGTATTGAAAAAATAACAGTCCTCCTAAATGAAATTTATGACACTGGAAAAATCCCCAAAGATATGTCAAAATCAATTTTCATTGCACTTCCAAAGACGACAGGGGCTATAGATTGCGAACTCCATCGCACAATCAGTTCGATGAGTCATGTAACAAAAATCCTATTAAGAATAATCATGACGATGACAAGGACTAGAATCAAAAGAGAAATAGCAGATGAACAGTGTGGATTTGTGGAAGGGAAAGGAACTATTAATACCATATACATCCTAAGAACTGTCATAGAGAGGTCGATCGAGATGAATAAGGATTTGTATCTATGCTTTGTTGATTATACCAAGGCTTTCGATCGGGTAAGACATGAAGAATTGATCAACCAACTAGAAACACTCAATATTGATGGTAAAGATTTACGAATAATCAGAAATATGTATTGGGAACAAACAGCTGCGATGAGAATAGAAAACAATTATAAGCTCTTTCCAAAACATCAAAAGAGGAGTCAGACAGGGTTGTGTTTTGTCACCAGATCTGTTTTTACTTTACAGCGAAAACATCATGAGAAACCTAGAGGAAGACCCTGGATTAAAGGTTGAAGGAAAAATGAGAAACAACATTCGATACGCAGATAACACCGTGCTAACTGCAGAAAATGAAAGGGACCTACAAAACCTTGTGAATGTAATATAGAAAGCAAAGTTAAGGGGTCGGAACCAAAGAGCAGGAAGACTGACGTCATAGTGATCAGTAAAAAACATGAAACCTCCTCATGAAAAAAAAAACAACAAAAATAACCGCAAACGGCACAACCTTGAGACAGGTTGATAAGTTTAAATACCTGGGAACGATCATTTCACCAGACGGCAGATGCACATCAGAAATACCCAGCAGAATCGACCAAGCCAAAACAGCATTCAAGAAGATGAAAAGCATTCTTACCAACAAATGCCTATCAATTAACCTCAGGAAGAGAGTTCTTGAATGTTATATACAACCAATACTGTTGTACAGTTGTGAGGCGTGGACAGTCAGCAAGCAAAGCCAGAACAAGATTGAGGCAACCGCGATGTGGTTTCTAAGAAGAACGTTTGAGAGTTGCATTGACAGCAAAGAAAACAAACGAGACAGTCTTGATGGAGGCAGACACAAGATCATTCATAAGGAAGATTAGGAAAAGACAGGCAACTTTTAGAGGCCATTTTATGAGGAAAGGGGAATTGGAGCACCTGGTCACAACGGGAAAGCTGGAGGGAAAGAGAGCAGCTGGTAGACCCAGGGAGAAGATATTGGACGGACTTGCAAAGTGGCTGAGGACAGAGAGGGTGGAAGAGGTGCTAGAGGCAACAAGAGATAGAAACAGATGGAAGGCCATGATCGCCAATGCCATGTGGCAAGGCACCTGATAACGATGATGATGGTCATTGATGACGATGCAGGATGCTAGTAGATAGGGTGAGGGAGTCAGAGGGTTAAAATAAAAACTGGCTTTTTCTTCATGCTTATCGTAAGGCTGAAATCATTCTGGTGGTGGTGTCACCTTAACGTGTCGGAAGTCTTGCCTTTCCCGTCCCCCCCCCCCCACCTTCCACCCATTCAAGACCTAGCCAGTGTTTACAGGGTCTTTGTGAAGACTCACGAAGTATGTCGAGAAATTGCCTATGGAATTGGGTCGAGCACTCATGGACATGTTCCTGTGAGATGAATCCCTTTGGAACAAAATCCAAAACATCAGGTAAACACTGGGTTTTTATTTCTTCACTGCTTATGGTGATCATTCTGGTGGTGTCACCTTAGCGTGTCAGAGGTCTTGCCCTTCCCTTCCTCTCCCCCCCTCTCCCCCCCACCTCTACCATTTAAGGGAAAAGAGTTTTCTTCCTCCTTTGCTTTCTGTCATTTCTTCCTATCATTTTCTGCCTTAATTGTCTATTCACCTGTATGTGTTCGATAAAGTCTTACGTACTTTTTCTAGGATTGATAACTGGGTATATGTATTAAGTGCATTTTTAGCGCTAGGGAGGTGAGATATGCGGAAGCAATTTCAGGACATTTTTGCCCGTTTTTTATATGTTTTGGTGTCCTTAGGTATGCTTTAATTTGTATTCAGGTGTGTTTTTTTTAAATCACCTGTGCGATAAATTGGACGGAGTGGTCAACGCCTTGGATTGTGCGCGCAAATGCATTGATATGTGTGCTTGATTTTTTTTTTTTTTTTTTTTCCTGTTGAAGTTTTATGTTTTGAAGTGGATTTAGCCCTGATATGGCTCTATGCAGTCGGCTGGGCTTTAAACAACAATAACAATAACAAGGGAGAAGAGCTGCAGAAGAGTTCCGACGTTCACCTTCGAATAAATAAACTCGAGGTTCTAGGGTTTGTTCCATGTAGAGGCCTGATTTTTCTCCTCAGTTTGACCGGAAAATCGAACAGAACGTCTAGGTCTTTGGAAGGGGACAGAAAAACGAGTCGGACCCGAGTGCCTTCTGGTGAGCACGCTAAAGATCCCATGCAGTTGAAAATCGTGAAGAGCAGTGCATTGCCCGGCTGCCTTGGTAAAAAACATTAGAGAGATAGGTTGATTTCCCAGTGAAGACCAATTAGCCTTCTTGCCTTTCTGAAGTCTTGGTTAAAAAAAAAGTGAATATGAATACGAATTTGAAGCGAGGGAGAGGGGATGGGCGCCGCCCTCGTTGTGCTGGCTCCAGGAAAAGTTGAGGTCTCTGCCACCTTGCTCCCCAACGACCTCAGGGTTATGGAACTATCTTGGTAGGACCTCAGGACCTGGCTAGCTCGTGGGTTTATGTGCAGGCTTCAGGCTTGTGCCGTGATCATTCTGGATCTTCTCCATCACATGGGCACCTGTGGCGTTAGTGCATATGGAATTCACTCCGAGCGCGGAGACGTCATCTTGAGAAACTGAAACTGAAATGAAATGAAGACCATGCCAGTGTTCACAGGGATTTTGTGAAGACTCACAAAAGGAGTCTGTCGAGTAGTTGCCTGTAGAATCGGGTGGAGCGCTTATGGACATGTCCCCTTGTGATGAATCCCTTTAGAACCAAATCCAAAATCCCCAGGTAAAAATAAGTGCAAACCTCCCAGTGCACGAACCCTCTTCATGTCTGTTTGCATACGGGAACAGCAAATACGTATCTGTTTGTACACGGGAACAGCAAATATATATATATATATGCATCTACGAACCCTCTTCGTGTCTGTTTGCACACAGGAACAGCAAATATGTTTTAGGCGTCCTGTGAGCCATCATGGCACGTATTGGGTGTGGTGTACGGAATAACACAAAAGGGGTCCAGGCGTGGACGTCCAACGAAGACGAAGTATATACAGACTACAGCGATATATGGAACTTGATGAATAGTTCGGGCCAAACAGCGGACGAACACTGACCACGAGGAAAGATTACTAGGGACCGCTTGAGAGAGAGAGAGGGGAGAGAGAGAGAGAGAGAGGGGGGGGGAGAGAGAGAGAGAGAAGGAAGAGAGACACAGAGAGAGAGAGAGAGAAGAGAGAGCGAAAGAGAAGAGAGGGGGGGGGGAAGAGAGAGGGGGAAGAGAGAGAGACAATGACAATGCAATGATGCTTTATTTTCCAACGATAAAAGTTACTGACTAGAAACCATTTTTTAAACTTGGTGTGGCTATTCTATGCACATGACATTTGTTTACAGCAACAGTTACAGCTTAAGGAAAATACATGCCGAATACTAAAATGTAAAATATCATTGCAATGAAATCAAGAAAAGTACACAGTCAGCACTTAAAAATAGGTAGATAGATAGACAGACAGACAGATGAACAAATAAATAAATAAATGAATAAATAATATTAATTGAGGGAGAGAGTGGGGGAGAGAGAAGAGAGAGAGTCACAGCTTTTCCACTCGTCTTTCTAGAAAATTTGGAAAACGGGATTGGGTGATTTAGGTTTCTTGTTTTGATATTTTTTGTTTTTGTTTTTTAAGTGAAAAAGAAATAATTAGAAAGGTTCAACTATCTTCTTTTCTCTTTCTGTTCTTGTAGTTTCTTTTCTTTTTTTTTTTTTCATTATTATTTCATATTTTTTTATGTTGTTTTGAGTTCATGGATTTATCTATCCACTCGTCTCGCAGACTGTGGATGTCCACGGGTACGGAGCTTTGGACGTCCTTGAGGCGACCATGGAAAGGCTGTTTCCTGGCAACAAGGAAGACATCGCCATCATGGACGTGGGCGCCTGCACCGGGTTTTCTGGACAACGGGTTGGTATCTAGACTAAAGGAAGAATGCCAGAGTTGAAGGTTGTCTCATGACCCCAAGGTCATCATAGGAGAGCGAGAAAGGGGGACCGATCATTGTTTGCAGCTAATCTGTTTTGTTTTGTTTTGTTTTGTTTGTTTGTTGTTTCTGTTTGTTTTTAGTGTGTGTGAGAAACCCAGAAGAATACCCTGGATTAAAGGTTGGAGGAAAGAAAATGATAAACAATATTCGATGCAGATGACACCGTGCTAATTGCAGAAAATGAAAGGGACCTACAAAACCTTGTGAATATAATAGAAATAGAAAGCAAAAGTAAAAGGTTGGAGCTAAATAGCAAGAAGCTTACCCTAACTAGCAAAATTCGGTCTGACACAACCGAGTATCCCTTGACTGGTTTTTGACTTGTCCCTTTCTATCATGATGCCTCCTACTCTTTCATGTGTGTTTCCACCAGAATATATTATATAATTATACAAATGTATGCTCGCCTGATGTTATCATGCCTACCACCCCCTTCCATCTCACTTCCCCTAGTCCCTAAAAAGATTGATCTTAAGCCTTTGAATCTCAATCTTGACATTTTGTGGTTTTCCTTTTTGCAGCATTGTCCTTACATTCCACGTTGCAATTTTTATGTTTTTTTAAGTTGATCGCAGTAGCTTGCTGACGGCGGGTGTCACCTGCGCAGCATGACGGTCCCTACCATTTTTCTTGCTCTGGCTTGGCCATGATTTTTCTTGGGAAAATACGATGCTGGTTTCCCGTTGCCTTCCATCGGTTTGTGTACGGACTCTCCGCTTGCCTTTGTCGTTTCCACGACAGCCTACAAGGCAGTGGGGTGATTTTCTGTCAGGGTTTACTCCCTTAGCCTTATTCTCTCCCGAGATAACCACAAGGCAGTGGAGCTATTTACCCATAGCTGGGGATCTGGTTGGTGCCCAATAACCACAAGGCAGTGGAGCTATTTTACCCATAGCTGGGGGTCTGGTTCGTGGGCACCAGGGCATGTCGACACGCCAGTGGGCCTGCGTGCCGCACGTCTGGGGGCCAGACCTCATTATTATTCTCTCGGTTAAAACCCGTCCAACCACTCATGAAAATCACCTTTTTTCCCCTCTCCCTCCCCCCCTAAATCATTTTGCATAACTATACCGGAACTTGTCGCGCGGGCGTCCGTGTGTGTGGTGTGTGTGTGTGTGTGTGAGAGAGAGAGACTGTGTGTGTAAAGGAAAGGAAGGGGAGGGAAGTAAGAGGGAAGGGAGTGATTCGTGTGTGTGTGTGGAGGGAGAGAGAGAGAGACTGTGTGTGTGTGAGACTGTGTGTGTGACTGTGTGTGTGTGTGTGTGTAAGCGTGTGTGTGTGTGTGTGTAAGCGTGTGACTGTGTGTATGTGTGCGTGCACGCGCGTG
>JAPXFY010000028.1:20180166-20185166 GCA_030674185.1 Monoplex corrugatus
CCCTACCTTACCTTCCCTTCCCTTCCCTTTTTGTCCCTACCTTACCTTCCTTTCCTTCCCTTCTTGTCCCTCCCTTACCTTACTTTCCCTTCTCTTCCCTTACCTTACTTTCCCTTCTCTTCCCTTACCTTACTTTCCCTTACCTTACCTTACTTTCCCTTCTCTTCCTTACCTTACCTTACTTTCCCTTACCTTACCTTACTTTCCCTTCTCTTCCCTTACCTTACTTTCTCTTACCTTACCTTACTTTACCTTACCTTACTTTCCCTTACCTTACCTTACTTTCCCTTACCTTACCTTACTTTCCCTTCTCTTCCCTTACCTTACTTTCCCTTACCTTACCTTACTTTCCCTTACCTTACCTTACTTTCCCTTCTCTTCCCTTACCTTACTTTCCCTTACCTTACCTTACTTTCCCTTCTCTTCCCTTACCTTACTTTCCCTTACCTTACCTTACTTTCCCTTCTCTTCCCTTACCTTACTTTCCCTTACCTTACCTTACTTTCCCTTCTCTTCCCTAATGTTACCTTACCTTACCTTTTCTTCCCTTACCTTACCTTACTTTCCTTACCTTACCTTACTTTCCCTTCTCTTCCCTAATGTTACCTTACCTTACCTTTTCTTCCCTTACCTTACTTTACTTTCCCTTACCTTACCTTACTTTCCCTTCTCTTCCCTTACCTTACTTTCCCTTACCTTACCTTTCTTTCCCTTCTGTTCCCTAATGTTACCTTACCTTACCTTCTCTTCCCTTACCTTACCTTACTTTCCCTTCTCTTCCCTAATGTTACCTTACCTTACCTTCTCTTCCCTTACCTTACTTTCCCTTCTCTTCCCTAATGTTACCTTACCTTACCTTCTCTTCCCTTACCTTACCTTACTTTCCCTTCTCTTCCCTTACCTTACCTTACCTTACTTTCCCTTCTCTTCCCTTACCTTACCTTACTTTCCCTTCTCTTCCCTTATCTTACCTTACCTTACTTTCCCTTCTCTTCCCTTATCTTACCTTACCTTACTTTCCCTTCTCTTCCCTTACGTTACCTTACCTTACTTTCCCTTCTCTTCCCTTATCTTACCTTACCTTACTTTCCCTTCTCTTTCCTTACGTTACCTTACCTTACTTTCCCTTCTCTTCCCTCCGTTATCTTTCCTCACCTTCTCTTCCCTCCCTTCACCTCACCTTCTCTTCCCTCCGTTATCTTTCCTCACCTTCTCTTCCCTCCGTTATCTTCCCTCACCTTCTCTTCCCTCCCTTACCTTACCTCACCTCTTCCCTCCCTTACATTACCTCACCTTCTCTTCCCTCCCTTACATTACCTCACCTTCTCTTCCCTCCCTTACCTTACCTCACCTTCTCTTCCCTCCCTTACATTACCTCACCTTCTCTTCCCTCCCTTACATTACCTCACCTTCTCTTCCTTACCTTACCTCACCTTCTCTTCCCTCCCTTACATTACCTCACCTTCTCTTCCCTCCCTTACCTTACCTCACCTTCTCTTCCCTCCCTTACCTTACCTCACCTCTTCCCTCCCTTACATTACCTCACCTTCTCTTCCCTACCTTACCTTACTTCACCTTCTCTTCCCTCCCTTACCTTACCTCACCTTCTCTTCCCTCCCTTACCTTACCTCACCTTCTCTTCCCTCCCTTACCTTACCTCACCTTCTCTTCCCTCCCTTACCTTACCTCACCTTCTCTTCCCTCCCTTACATTACCTCACCTTCTCTTCCCTTCCCTATTCTTTCCTTCCTTTCCCTCTCCTACCTTCCCTTCCCTTCCTGTCCCTTCCCTTTCCTTTCCTTAGCTTCCCTTCCCTTCCCTTAGCTTCCCATTCCTTCCCTTCCCTTTCATTCCCTTCCCTTCCTTTCCTCTTCCCTTCCTTTATCTTACCTTCCCTTACCTTACTTTACCGTACCTTACTTTCCCACCCCCTCCTTCCCTTCCCTTCCCTTACCTTACTTCACCTGACCTTACCTCACTGTACCTTACCTTATTTTATCTGACATTACCTGATTTTACCTGACCTTACCTGACTTTTACATGCCTGTACCTCAGCTTACCTTTGTAATGTAATCCTTTGCAGATACTTACGATGCCATGGTGGTGGTGGGAGCCACGGGACCCAAGCATCTTCCCCTGGGCGCCTTCACCGAGATGATACGTCTGGTGAAGCCTGGTGAGATAATGTTCATATGTTCGTTTCTTTGTTTACTGATTCATTTGTTTATTATCTCCCACCCTTCCCACTCCCCTAGGTCCCCCGTAGGGATGCCGGGGGCTCTTACAGTATAAAAATAGTGTTCCCCACCTTATGGAAATTCTGTGCTAGGAATTTCCTCGTTTCTGTCACTTTCTTTTGTTTCTGCCTTGTTCCTTTGCTTTCTGTCATTCCTTCCTATCGTTTTCTGCCTCGCTGGTCCATTCACTTGTATGTATTGGATAAAGTCTTGCGTACTTTTTTTCTTAGGATTGATAATTGGGTATTTGTATTAAGTGCATTTTTGGCTCTAGGGAGGTGAGATATGCGGAAGCAATTTTAGGTAATCCATGTCGGTTTTTATATATGTTTTGGCGTCCTTAGGTATGCTTAAATTTGTATTCAGGTGTGTTTTTTTAAATCCCCTGTACGATAAATTGGACGGAGTCGTCAACGCCAGGGACATCTGTTAGATTATATGTGCGAATGCATTGATATGTATGCTTAATTTTCTTTTTGTATTTTTTTCCCCTGTTGAATTTTTTGTTGTTGTTGCATATTTTGAAGCGGTTATAGCCCTGATATGGCTCTACGCAGTCGGCTGGGCTTTAAACAACAATAACAATAACACCCCCCCCACCGGGGGAGTAGTCAAAACACACAAATTGACTGACAAGCCAACAAACCTAAAAGCAAACATACGCGATAAAATCAACGAAAAAACAAGCTACACAAACAGGTGCACAACAACAACAACAATAACAACAACAACAGCAACAACAACAAAAAACAACCACCATAATAACAACAAATATATATGTAAACCAACTGTACATACTCTGAGTGAAATAAGCGAACACAGAGATAGTACATAATGTGCAGATGTGGAACTCCTTGCCTCACAATCTCCGTCACAGCCCTTCATTTCCCTCCTTTAAAACTAGTCTGAAGACTTTTCTCTTCCAGCAACATTTCTTGTAGACCCTCTTTCTGCCGCTCTGTATTCTTGATGTGCGTGTTTTTGGGTGTGAATGCGTGCGCGTGTGTGTTTGTGTGCGTGCGTGCGTGCGTGTGTGTGTGGTTTGTGTGTGTGTGTGTCTGTGCGTGTTTGTGTGTGTGTTGGTGTGTGTCTGTGAGTTCGTGTGCTTGTTTTACTTTTTATTGTTGTTGTAAAGCGCTTTGTGCAAGTGGAAAGCGCTCATAAATAACCATTTATTATTATTATTATTATTAATGATGATGATGTCAATGGCAGTACTAACAACAGTAGCCGCAGTAGCAACAACAACAACAACATCAAGAAGAAGATTAAAAAAAAAACACACACACACACACAAGAAAATAATCCCTCGTAGGAGTGCATGGGGCTTTTCAGTATGCAAATAGTATCCCCCACCTTCAGGAAATTCCATGCTAGAAGTTTTCTCTTTTCCTGTTACTGGTATTATTTCAGCCTTACTTCTTTGCTTTCTGTCATCTCTTCCTATCGGTTTTCTGCTTTGCTGGTCCATTCACCTGCATATGGCTCAATAGTCGGCTGGGCTATAAGCAGTATGATCCCGAACCCATTCACCTGTACATGTTCTATAAAGCCTTACGTACTTTCTCTTAGGATTGATAATGGGGTACGTGTATTAAGTGCAGTTTTGATTCTGAGAAAATGGGATATGCAGAAGCGTGTTTAGACAGTTTAGGCTAGTTTTCACGAACCGTCAACATGTTTTAGTGCACTTACGTTATACATAATTTGTATTCAGGTTTGTTGTTGAGTAGGTTTGTTTTTTAAACCCTCAGTGATAAATTGGACAGTATGGCTATGCTAGGGGCATCCTTCAGATTATGTGCGGGAATGTATTGTTATTAAATTTCCTTCTGTTTTTTTTTTTTTTTCAGTTATCGAGGTGCTGTGTGTGTTTTGAGATAGTTGTAGCCCTGATAAGGCTCTGAGCAGTTGGCTGAATTCTGGACAATAAGAATAAAAAATATAATAATGATAATGATAATAATAATAATAATAATAGATGATAATAATAATAATAATCTCACAGGTGGCTACATTGTCAACTTATCCCGCACTGAATATCTCGACTTCTGTCAAGACTACGTGGACCAATGGAATCCCATGGTTGAAGGTCACGTGACGGCAGGAAAATGGCGGCTTGTGGAGGAAGAACGATATGAACACCATTTTCACGACAGAGCTGGTTATAAGCATGTATTTCAAGTTTGCTGATGGATTGGTATTTTATGAGTGTACGTGTAAATGGAAGCTTCTTTTCAAGCATAATTCTCTCTTGGAAAATGTTTTGGGCGTTTGTAATATCAGGTATTTTTAGACTGCCAGTGCCTTAGATTTCTTTATACAAAAGATGATTTTATAACCAGGTGGGTACACAGTGACATGTGTTCCGATTATTGTTTCTTGATTAATTTAAAAAAAAATGTGTGCTCTAATAAAATAAATCATTCTTGTGAAACGCTATTTTCCAAACTCATTTTGACTTTGAAACCAGAAAAAAACATGTTTTAAGCGTTCTTTTCATATTCTTTGGGCGAATGGGTTTGATTGATAATAGAATGTACTTCAAGACTGCCATGGATTCAAGATCACATTGTCTTCAGTTCTGTCCCAGCCCACAACATGAAACTGACCAGTTCTCTGTTCATCATCAAAATATTCCAGTGGTACCGGTGATGTCAGCTTAGTTTATCACAGGTCTGGTGCAACCAGACAAGACAGGCGCAAATTTCGGCCAACTGGCCTTCGTCAAGCGTAAGATCACAAACCAACAAACACCAGACA
>JAPXFY010000028.1:20190166-20230166 GCA_030674185.1 Monoplex corrugatus
CAAAACACACACACACACACACACACACACACACACAGCATGCACCCCTCTTCAACAATGGGATAAGGAGGAATGATAGAATCAAGAGTGAATATGGAGTGTTGTCTCAAAAGCATTTTTGAACAGGTAGGTCTTGAGACCGGTTTTGAAAGATGTGAGAGAAGGAGCACATATCTGAAGCTGGAAACAGATGGAGAAGAGTCAGTTTTCAAACTAGCAGGGCGCACAGATGTAACAGTTTGAATGTGCTTCTGTTTTCTTCTTCCTCCTCGGCGCGTTCGTTTCCTTGGCAAACAGAACCCAATCTCCAATTCACGCAGCCGAGAGACAAGGTCAGAGGTCAATGGAGCAGCAGGAATCGCAACCAGTTCATCGCGAGAATAGTAAACAGAAGGCGAGGCAGTGCGCTCACCCGGACAACAGCTGCCGACATGCTGGCGATGGTTGCATGCTGCGTTTTGCACGTAAGCGGTGAAGTAGGTTGGAGGAAATGGCTGACTGGCACAGTTCAGAACAGAAATGTCGCTGTGACCTGTTGTGCACGTTGGAACGAAAAATGGCTGACAGTGAAGAAATGGAATACACAGCCTTGACGAAAACAAAAAAAAAACAGCACAACGAATCTGAATAATAGGGACGATTCAAACAAAAACCACCACGTCGACGGCTCCATGACAAACACAATAGACAAAAACCGAGCACCAAACTGAAGGAAATCCAACGAAAAACACAAAACAACACCAGAGATCAGTCACTCAGCCTGTGAGGCGTGCGACCTTGACCTCTACCCTAGCAACAACAAAACAAACCAAACAAAACAAAAAAACAAACAAACAAAAACACAAAAAAACAAAAGCAAAACAAAAACAAAACAAAACAAAACAACAAAAACAAAACAAAAACACTGAGCAGATAGGCCTATCTATAACGTAGTAGGTTCTTTCAAACGAAAAGATGAGGAAAGCGACAAATGCGCGATTTATAGACAATAAGCAGTTATCACGTAAACCAAAATAAACCAATATTTAAATAGATAGATTGATAGGTAAATAGATAAGTAGAAAAGTAATGACTGTATGAATAAACAAGTAAATAAGTAAATAAATAAATACATAAACATATGAATGAATGAATAAGTAAATGAATCAATAAAACACATAAATGATAAATAAATAAAGAACCAAATAACTAACTAAATAAAGAGAACTAGATAAATTGATTGATTTTTTGATTGATTGATTGATTGATTGAATGATCGATCGATCGATATATGCATACACACATACACATACATATACATCGTCATACAGAAGAGAGAGAGAGAGAGAAAGAGAGAGAGAAAGAGAGAGAGAGAGAAAGAGAGAGAGAGAGAGAGAGAGAGAGAGCTGAATTATACGAAATTTGTCGAAAAATAGTTTTATGTTGTTAGCTAATGCACTGAAGCTACGACACTAACGTCAGGTATTCAAATAAGCTTTCCACGAAGAAAGAGAGCGACTGACTGTTTATGACATTTTGAGGGAATGAATTCTGTGACCTCACCTGTCGGCGTCACCGGGAACAGTGTTGGCCGCTGCACATGATGTCCTCACAAGTTGCCTCCAGCACTCTCGATCTTGGCTAAGTCTGACCACCTCCTGGAGTTTCTTGCCACTGATGTTTGTGATGTTTCTAGCAAGTGATGCAGGTGGCCGTCCTCTGTTTCTCTTTCCTTCCACTTTACCTTGGAGGACAGTGGACATCAAGTCTGTTCTCTCATTACGGATTGCGTGTCCAACATATTTCAGTTTCCTCCGTTGTATGAGTACTAGAAGCACACCAGAAATACTAGTATAAACTAGTATGATGTACGACAGGCAATTTTAAACAGATTTTGTCCTGAATTCGGGTACGATTGTACTTACTGGTTTAACCCTTTGACTCCCGCATCCTGTCCACCAGCATCCTGCATTTTCAACCATGCTAGCAAAGCAAAAACTTAATCCTGTAACTCCATCACCCATTCCACCAGCTTACCGCAGGAAGCTGTTAGAAAAGGTGAGACAGTCAAAGGGTCAAGTTTTTGTAGTCGGTGGAAAGGGTGCGGGAGTCAAAGGGTTAAGACCTGGCCAGCTCATGGGCTTATGTGCAGGTTTAAGGCATGAGCCACGGTCACCATACATGTAGCACCTGTGACGTAAGTGCGCAATTAATGGCATTCGTTCCGATCGCGGAGACGTCATCTTGAGAAACTGAAACTTACTGGGATTAAAAAAAAAAATAAAAAAAAAAAAAAGGTTAAGATGTTGTGGGACACTCTTTTTTGTTGTTGTTGTTGATACTTTGTCTACCGGTATCTTGAAACCTTTATTGAGCATGAAGCGTGATGGAGATTCGAACCCACAACCTTCTAGTCGGTAGTCCGTTGCGCTAACCATTACACCACTGCGACTGGTACAAAAAGTTCCAAGTACTAACCGGGCCCGACGTTGCTTTACTTCAGTGATCGGACGAGAACCGGTGTTTTCAACGTGGTATGGCCGTGAAGTGTGAATAGAATAGGATTTCTAACTGTCGAAGATTTTCTTCTCTGGTGTAATAAGATCTTGCTGCTTTTCCTGTTTAAAGTATTCAGTATTTTTTTTTTTTTTTTCAAAGATGAACTTTATTTGATACCTTCTTAGGTAGAAGGAAACTCCAGGGAGAGCTAGACAACAGAAGGTCTTCAGAGAAGTAACCCCCTTTAGACAAGTGTTTCGGCCCTGAACTCCTTACACTCTCGGGGGGCCGGGCCACATCCAGGTCATGACTCCTGGATGCCCTTCTGCTGTTGTCTTTTTTTTCTTTCTTATATTATAGAAGAGCATAATCTGAATGTAATCGTAACATGAGCATGATAAAATAATGGGCGAGCGTTTTTCTATTTTATCTTTTTAAATTTTTTTTATCTTAGTCAGTTTTTGGACAGAATAAACATACTTTTGGAGGCAGTCTGGCATATGTAATCAATGTGATTCTGCCAGAGATAATTGTGTTACGAAACTGCCACTCAAAGATTAAGAGAGAAAAGGTCAAGTTGTCGTTTTTGGCGTGTGCGCATAACCACTCTCTCTCGCTCTCTCTCTCTTTCTCTCTCTCTCTCTCACACACACACCACACACACACACACACACTCTCTCTCTCTCTCTCACACACACACATACACACACACACACCTCTCTCTCGCTCACTCACTCAATGGGAGACCACCCTACAGTACAATCACCACTTCGTGTGAAAAGAACAGTTGTCCCCACTGTGAGGGGAATCCCCCGTATATTTTTTTTCTTACGCCATTTTGACGATTGAACTCCTTGTTACCAAATCTTGCCCTAATTTCTGAACAAATTGTCAACAACTTCTGGGAAAGCGATTGTACCAGCGTAGGTGAGCTATTTTTTTTTTATAATCACCCTTGTTTAGATCTACATAACAGTGAGACCAGTGCCAGTGCCAGGATTTCTTGGTGTTGACATCAATGAACAGCAAAATCCGGCAAATGCTGTAGCCTAGGTCGTAACAGTACTAACACTAACAACAGTAAATTTAATGGCTGCTAATCCTTACCCTTTCGCTGTAGCCTTTGGAGTTGGCAGCCTACATGGAGAAAACCGATCCCGAAGTTGAGGGGTTGGGTTAGTAAATTAGGAATAGAACTGATGTAATCACATAATATTAATATAAGATCGTCATCGTGGCGAGGCGTAAAAAATCCAGTTGGATGGACATTCCCGTTGGCATTTGATTTAGCCCTATCATAATCAGATGATTTTAGATAGTACATGATCCCATGTCAAATAACACGATGTTAATTAATTGGTAAAAGTGCATTTTAGGTGCGTAAATTATTGGACCCACCATCAGTATGATTGAAGCATAGGGATGGCAGCTGACAGGCCAGTTTTAATGTTGTTAGCTGGGATTGAACTCAATACATCAGCTGTCAAATCCATGATATTATTTACAGAAAAATGGCCCATGTAAAGTACCGCAGGCAAAGGATGCCAAGCATAGATTCTGTTATTGTTAACAGCCGCATCTGGTTTCACATGCACACACTGCTCTCTTTCTAGATACCAGTGGGCCATTTTTCTGTAAATAATATCATGGATTTGACAGCTGATGTATTGAGTTCAATCCCAGCTAACAACATTAAAACTGGCCTGTCAGCTGCCATCCCTATGCTTCAATCATACTGATGGTGGGTCCAATAATTTACGCACCTAAAATGCACTTTTACCAATTAATTAATAACCCTTTGACTCCAGCGCCCAATCCACCAGCTGCAAAAACTTAACCTTTTGACTTCCTCACCCTATCCATCAGCTTCCCACAGGAAGCTGGTGGATAGGGTGAGGGAGACAAAAGGTTAAGTTCTTGCTTTGCTAGCATGGTTGACAATGCAGGATACTGGTACACTAGTCTAGTTCCATTCTCATTCTGGGTAAAAAATGCAAAACCACAAAGATTATAATTAATAAATATACTATTAATATAGACTCCAAATGTACTGTTTGGCAACCAGAAACTAATGGCAGGCTTAATGGATAATGGTGTAATTGTCCAACTTAAAACATGTGCAGTTCATGGTAAACAAATCTTCAATTTCATTACAGAAGTGAAGAAGAAGTCGGACAGCTACTAGACTGAATCAGTAAGCAACTTTGATGTAAAATCATTTGAAGTCTTTGAAGTTTGTTGACACTTGACTTAGTATAAAAACCGGTGTTTTTTGCTCTCTCTCTCTCTGTGTCTGTCTGTCTGTCTGTCTGTATGTCTGTCTGTCTGTCTGTCTGTCTCTCTGTTTCTCTCTCTCTCTGTGCTGCTGCTGCTGCTGCTGTGTGTGTGTGTGTCTGTGTGTGTGTGTGTGTGTGTGTCCCCATCTTCTATCCACCATCCAACAGAACAAATAAGCACTCAAAAGAAATAATGTTTATGGATGATGCTTGATTCATGTCTTTCATTTTGATCCTGTTTCAGAGATACATATAATGTTACTAAAAAGAAACAAAAAATAAAAACAAAATAACAACAAGTGAACAACAAAAAAGTTTCAACCTAAACCAGCTCATAGAGGTCTGTCTCTACCCACTTTTATGGCCGTATTCCTGATTTCCTTATGTTCTGTCACTGACAAAAAAAACAAAACAAAAAAGTGACATCACTGACTTTTTACAGTTTTAGTTTTATTAGTTGACAGTTACAGCCCACACCAGCTCATAGAGGTCTGTGTCTCTGCCTACTATTATGGCCATATTCATGATTTCTTTATGTTCTATCACTGACCAAGAAAAAAAAAAAGAAAAAAGAAAAATTAGAAAGAAAGAAAACCCCACGTTCTGATCCTATTTTCATATTTTTTTCTGGTTCTTCACTTTTGTGGACAATTTCATGAATATTTAGGCCACTGATGTTGGTGTTATATTCTCAATGTATGAGATTGGAGATACGCCTTTCTTGCTTTTTGCCACTGTTTTTCCTTGAAAGATGGTTGCCATGAGGTCCATGCTTATTGGGTATTCACAACTGGCCCCCATATCTGGGGGGGGGGGGGGGGGTCATTCTCCTATCCGCCACCAGGGGCAGTGGGTTGGGGACGGTCGCCCCATGATTTACCCAAGTACATAGATCAGAATCACTAAATCAGTGACTTAGACCCAAGAAGAAGACTTAAACTCTTTCCTGCTTATGCCGTGTCTGCTATGGGGCCATTTTGACATGTCCATACGCCCATAACCATGTCTGCCACGGGGGATTTTTGTCATTGAAATTTCGGGGGGGGGGGGGGGGGGGTAAAAATGGGAGATAACCTTTGGCCAACCTTTTGTGGAGATCTATGTCAAAGTACAGTTTTTTCCCTTTGACTGTTAAGAGAATTGAATATTAGTCTAATTAGCATTGAACCCGATATTGCGATTCAAGATAGCGGAACAACTGCCTATTCTGTCTCTTCCTCCACTGTGCTACACCCAAGAACTTGCTGACTGTTGCATAGACAAACATTCACAGAGAATAATAATAGTAAGAAAACATTTTCATTTAATGTTTTTTATATATATACAAAAACCAAATTTTGCTCTGTTTTGTGTGGTTTTAACTTTTATGTGCTACTGTGTGTGTATTATGTTCCAAAAGCATTTGTTTTGTTTTTTTAGAAAAAGGTTTATTATATCAGCTCTAATCATACTACTTTTCAACCAAATCAAATAACTATGACATCAAACCATAGCCACGGGTATAAGGAAAAAAAAAGAACTTGCCAAAAAATAGAAAGATATCTTACAAAATGATTGAGCAGTGAACAAATTAGTGAACATACCCGAAAAAGCAAGATTTTGTCCCGGCCGACAGCAGTGTAATAGGCCACAAATACTGTGGCAGGGAAAGGGTTAAGAATACCTGGCAATAAACTGTGGAAGGAGAAGTTTTGGGCATTGAGAGAGATACCTGTAGTGCTGTATGGAGACTGGCACAGAGCAGATAAGGGTGACAGGCTTTCATCGTTGCCTTACAATTCAGTGGCATAACGCGCAGTAAGTGATAAGTAACTATGTGAAATCAAAGAGAGAGCTAAACTGCACCTTTACTATCCCACCCTGTCCTCCCCAGTCAAGTTAAGTAACCCCCCTCATTAGCCTATAACAGTAGGGTTAGGGGACAACGGTTGTGAGGCGTGGACAGTCAACAAGCAAAGCCAGAACAAGATTGAGGCTGCCGAGATGTGGTTTCTAAGAACAATGTTCAGAGTGCCATGGACAGCAAAGAAAACGAACGAGACAGTCTTGTTGGAGGCAGACACAAGAAGATCATTGATAAGGAAGATTAGGAAAAGACAGGCAACATTTATACTATAGGTCATTTTATGAGGAAAGGGGAATTAAAGCACCTGGTCACCACAGGAAAGGTGGAGGGAAAGAGAGCGCCAGGTAGACCCAGGGAAAAAATATTGGACAGACTTGCAGGGTGGCTGAGGGCAGAGAGAGTGGAAGATGTGCTTGTGGCAACAAGGGATAGATGGATATGGAGGGCCATGATCGTCAACGCCATGCGGCAGGGCACATGATGATGATGATGATAGGGGACAACCTTTTACCGGTGGGCTGTTTGTTGCAGATTCTGTGGAAAGACATGGACGGTACTGACCATCCTACACCTCAACACGATGGGGCCTCCTCAGTTGGTGAAGGTATTTGGGATCTGTGTATGTGGGTAGGGGTGGGTGGGTGGGGGTGTGTGTGTATCTGTATGTGGGGGGGGGGGGTGAGAGGGCAGACAGGGTAAGTGTACAGTATGTGTGTGGAGAGAGAGGGGGAGAGAGAGAGAGAGGAGGGGAGAGAGAGGAACAGGGGAAGAGAGAGGTGGAGATAGAGAAAGAGGGGGAGAGAGAGAGGGAGAGAGAAAGAGGGAGAGAAAAAGAGAGAGGGGAGAGAGAGAGGGGGAGAGAGAGGGGGAGAAAGAGAAGGGGAGGGGAGAGAGAGGGGGAAAGAGGGGGAGGGAGAGAGAGAGAGGGGGGAGAAAGAGAGGAATCTTCATTTCACCCAGTCCATGCCCCATAGGGGGCTGAAATGATCTAATCTGAACAATTAAATAGTAAAATTATAGACCACTTGTGCATGTTTTACACACAGACAATATTACCAGAATATAATGTGCAATATTATGTCATGAAAAATAAAACATGCTACTTTTGTGTACATGTCATTATACTGAAACTGATATTGATGAAATATCATGTAAATATTAAATAATAAAACATGCATAAAAAAACATGCAGATTACACTACATGGTTACATTTTGAAGATAAAGAAACAGCATAATAGAAAGCAGTACAATATAAGACAACAACAGAATAAAGTACAGTACAACATAATATAACCACAAGAAGTATAGTATGAAATAATAAACAAAACTCAGTACAACAGAACATGATATAGAATGTTTAAATACAATAAATATAGTAAAGCACAACACAGTATAAACATGATGTAATTTAAAGAACTAGTTAACACAACATAACACAACACAACACAGTCAGTTCAATGCACCACAACTCAACACAATATCCATATGACAATAAAACTCATCACTATACAGTGCAGTGTAAACCAATACAGCACAATGTAATACAATACTAGTATTACTACAGTAATTGTAACGCAAGTCACAGGACAATACAACACAACAAACACAGCATAACATTATACAGCACAATATGACACAAATCGCTGCAACACAGCACATTGCTATGCAACACGGCGTAAAACACTGCAATGTAATACAGTAAGATGAAAACTCAACACAGTCCAATACACAGAAGACAGCACAGTGCAGAGTGACAGTGATGAAATATATTAGATTACATTACAGATTTACAACTCAGCTTAACCCTTTGACTTCCTGCACCCTAGCCACCAACCGCAAAAACTTAACCCTTCGACTCCCTCACCCCATCCACCATGTTCTCCTGCAGGAAGCTGGTGGATACAGCAGGGCTTAAAACGTTTTGCGTCTGGGTGGAATTCTGCGATTTCGGTTTGTTAAAAAAACAAAAAAAAAACACACAAAAAAAAACATCACGAAAGGAGCAAGGCATCCGTGATCGGCTTGCAAGCATTCATAGCAACGGCGCGCAAGTTTTGGCCCCTGATTTTTCCCGGACCCCCCTAGTTTCAGTGGTTTTTTCTTCCTCCTGTTTTAAGCCCTGATACAGAGAGGGAGTCAACGAGTTCAATTTTTTGCTTTGTTAGCATGGTTGATGATGCAGGATGCTGGTGGATAAAGTGAGGGAGTCAAAAGGTTAAGTTTTTTGCTTTGTTAGCATGGTTGATGATGCAGGATGCTGGTGGATAAAGTGAGGGAGTCAAAAGGTTAAGTTTTTTGCTTTGTTAGCATGGTTGATGATGCAGGATGCTGGTGGATAAAGTGAGGGAGTCAAAAGGTTAAGTTTTTTGCTTTGTTAGCATGGTTGATGATGCAGGATGCTGGTGGATAAAGTGAGGGAGTCAAAAGGTTAAGTTTTTTGCTTTGTTAGCATGGTTGATGATGCAGGATGCTGGTGGATAAAGTGAGGGAGTCAAAAGGTTAAGTTTTTTGCTTTGTTAGCATGGTTGATGATGCAGGATGCTGGTGGATAAAGTGAGGGAGTCAAAAGGTTAAGTTTTTTGCTTTGTTAGCATGGTTGATGATGCAGGATGCTGGTGGATAAAGTGAGGGAGTCAAAAGGTTAATTCTTTCAAGACGGCCAGTGCACACCCCGGCGAGTTCCCAGCCGCCGGGCCGTCCGCGTTTGTTTTCTTTCCTGCTGACGCACCATTTTTACTACTTTTCTATTTTATTTTACAGCTACTAAAGTATGATTGATGGCAAAGTATTTGATATTACCAGAAAGCTCAAAACGTGATCTTTGCTAGCATACTATTTTCAAATAAGAACTTCCAACACTTATACGCATCGCTACGACAAGAACAACGTAGGTCACAGAGTATAACCCAGACGCAAGCTCACGTCCCAGTAGTAACTGTACTGTGCTATATTGAAGTCTAAAGGAACCTTTGAAACCACTCTCTCTCTCTCTATCTCTCTCTCTCTTTCTTTCCTTCTCTCTCTCTCTCTCTTTCTCTCTCTCTCTCTCTCAAACACACACACACACACAGAGCGAGCAAGAAAGAGAGAGTGAGTGTGAGAGATTAAGAGAGAGAGATAGAGAGAGAGAAAGAGAGAGAAAGAGAGAGAGAGAAAGAGAGAGAGAGAGAGCAGTCAACTTAGATGGTAAAGTTTATAATAACTCCTGAATTCCCATGCCCGGTAGCCAGCAAACAGTTTATGAAGGAAGATAGTGCAGACCTAACACATGGCATTGGAATTTCCTGGTCAGGGGGGTCACTTTATTCCGTTATCAGTCAAACCATCAACTGTAAAGCTACACCAACAAAACAGACTCTGTCCCTTTGCTGAAACCTTCTACTAAACAATACTGACAGTTGTTTTGGATATTTTTTACAGTGAAAGCTGCCAGAATTTTTCAAAACTTGACCGGCACTATACGGTTGGTGCGTCTGTGGGAAATAGACGCCTTACCGGCACTGGGGGTACGGTGCGTCGGGAGGGAACTTTTTTGGCCGTGTCCCGGCAACCCGGTGCGTCGCGAAAAGGTTGTTTTTTGCTTTGTTAGCATGGTTGATGATGCAGGATGCTGGTGGATAGAGTGAGGGAGTCAAAAGGTTAAGTTTTTTGCTTTGCTAGCATGGTTGACAACGCAGGATGCTGGGGAATAGAAATGCAGGAGTCAAAGGACTGATACAGTGCAACACGACATAGAGGGAAGGGTCTGGAATTTGTTCAGGAGGATCGATCATATTCGGAGGACGGTTCCATGTGAATTTTTGCCAAATCTGCCCGGAGTTACCTGGCGGGCTCCCTGAGCCTGCCGAAAACTTTCAGCCTCCACAAAGTCTTGAAATGGGGAGCGGAAAGAAACCTATGAATCGTCAAGCTGATATCACCAGAATGATGAAAACATTAAATTGGGCAGCAAACAGGCCAGTTTTTAATGTTTAAAGCTGGGATCGAACTCAAGATATCAGATATTGAGTCCATGGCTCTATCGAAAGAACCGACCAGACTGTTAATGCAGTACAGTTCTTCTTTTTCCGCTTTCCTATGCTTGTTGTTCTGGTTGTTTGGTTTATGCTGTGCAGGTGTTTGGCTTATGCTGTGCAGGTGTTTTGCTTATGCTGTGCTGGTGTTTGGCTTATGCTGTGCAGGTGTTTTGTGCAGGTGTTTTGCTTATGCTGTGCTGGTGTTCGGCTTAAACTGTACAGGTGTTTAGGTTATGCTGCGCAGGTGTTTGGCCTACTCAGTACAGGTGTTTGGCTTGCTTTGTACATGTGTTTGACTTACGCTGTACAGGTGTTTGGTTTACGCTGTATAGGTGTTTGGCTTATGCTGTACATTGCTGTGCAGGTGTTTGGCTTCTGCTGTGCAGGTGTTTGGCTTACACTGTGCAGGTGTTTGGCTTACGCTGTGCAAGTGTTTGGCTTACGCTGTGCAGGTGTTTGGCTTACGCTGTGCAGGTGTTTGGCTTACGATGTACAGGTGTTTGGGTTATGCTGTACATTGCTGTTCAGGTGTTTGGCTTATGCTGAGCAGATGTTTGGCTTCTGCTGTACAGGCATTTGGCTTACGCTTTACAGGTATTTGGCTTATGCTGTATATTGCTGTACAGGTGTTTTTCTTAGGCTGTGCAGGTGTTTGGCTTCTACTGCACAGGTGTTTGGCTTACGCTGTACATTGCTGTAAGGTGTTTGGCTTACGCTGTACATTGCTGTAAGGTGTTTGGCTTATGCTGTGCAGGTGTTTCGCTTCTGTACAGGTGTTTGGCTTCTGCTGTACAGGTGTTTGGCTTACGCTGTACAGATGTTTGTCTTACGCTGTTCAGGTGTTCAAGGAGCGTCACGGGACAGTTTCTTATTTCCATTTATAAGCCATCAGAGACTGACATGGCTAACACAGGATGTTTGACGAGTGAATTGAATTCTACGTGTGTCAATGTACGCATTGGGTTCAGCAGCGACAGGTCTGCGTGTATGTTTGACCTGGAATGACAAAATCTCCGCCGCCATTTACCCACCATGCGCTGCCCAGCAACAGGATCGAACCCAGAACTTCCACTTGAAAGCCTGATTTCTTAACCCTTTGACTCCTGCACCCAGCCCTACAGCATCCTGCATTGTCAATCATGCCAGCAAAGCAAAAACTTAACCCTTTGACTCCTGCACCTTATCCACCACCATCCTTCATTGTCAATCATGCCAGCAAAGCAAAACTTAACCCTTTGACTCCCTCACTCACCCGTAGCTTCCTGGTGGATAAGGTGTGGCAGTCAAAGGGTGAAGTTTTTTTACGGTCGGTGGATAGGGTGCGGGAGTCAAAGGGTTGAACCAGCCTGGCTGCCCGCTAACTTCACTGTTCTGTTGTTTTCAGGGACGAATGTAACGAATGTGAATATCAAAGGTCCTCAGGAATCTGTGTTCATTGGGTCAAAGGTTGTATACAAAGTGAACCAACTCACCCACCACACCACCTATGTCATCAATAATTGTGAAGGTCGTCACGCCCCGGACAAAGCCGAAAAAGGTTTGTAGTGTATTCAAAAAGAAAAAAAAAAGGGATCGAATTAGATTGATTTCTTTATCCCAACAGAATATTTTCGCAGCATTGTGGATTGTTCTCCCTGGAAAGCAAGAATTCATTGCCATAGGATGACACCATCTGTTTTGTATTGTATCAGTATATATACATTGTCTTTTGGGATTTTTTAATATTTTTTTATATAAATTTTTTGTTGTTGTAACTGATGAACATGGATTTTCTACAGAATTTTGCCAGGGATATTTTTGTTGTTGTTGCCATGTTGCCATACATCAAGTTCATGTCCAAGTTCAGTTTATTGTCTCATAAAAGGACTAGCCAGCCAGATCACAACTCAAAGGTCTGGATGGAGGGGAAGGGGTGGGGGCAGAGAGAACATCTCTATTCAATAGGGGATCGAACCTATGCTTCTCATTTTTTTGGCAGGTACTCTAACCACCTGGACCACTACTCCACTAGGGGGGTTACCATCATCATCAAGTACCATGCCACATGGCGTTGGCGATCATGGCCCTCCATATGTATCTATCCCTTGTTGCTGCAAGCACATCCTCCACCCTCTCTATCTTCAGCCACTCTGCCACTCCACTGTGGGATAACAATTGAAAAAAGGAAATGAATAAACAGCAAAATGCATTTGAAACAAAAACGAAAAAATAATAAAAGAAAAGAGCGATACCACATTTGTGAGATATCAAAACGCACAAAGAAATTGTTGGGATTTGGAGTTTTTAAAAAAAAATTCATTCAAGAGGACTTCTTTATGCTCAGACAGTTTTGCATACGTTACAGTTACTCCCAGATCTGTCAATAGTTATCTGGCAGACTAATAGAACATCTGCAAACAAATAATTAAGTTGTTTTTTGTCATTGTTATTGTTGCTTAAAGCCCAGCCGACTGCGTAGAGCCATTTCAGGGCTATAACCACTTCAAAACATACAAAAACCTCAACAGGAAAAACACAAAAAGAGAAGAAAATTAAGTACACATATCAGTGCATTCGCGCACATAATCGAAGGACATGCCTCTGGCGTCGACCACTCCGTCCAATTTATTGCACAGGGGATTAAAAAAACACCTGAATACAAATGTAAGCATACCTAAGGACACCAAAACATATAAAAACGGGCCTAAATTATCTAAAATTGCTTCCGCATATCTCACCTCACTAGAGCCAAAAATGCATGTACTACATGTACGCAATTATCAATCCTAAGAAAAAGTACAAAAGACTTTATCGAACACATACAGGTGAATGGACCAGCAAGGCAGAAAATGATAGGAAAAAAGTGACAGAAAGCAAAGGAACAAGGCAGAAACAAAGAGAGTGACAGAAAAGAAGGAAATTTCTAGCACTGAATTTCCATAAGGTGGGGATACTATTTGTACTGAAAGAGCCCCCAGCATCCCCACAGGGGGATTAAGTGCGCAGCCCCCAGCTTCTGTGGGGATGCTGGGGACTCTTTTAGTACAAATAGTATCCCCACCTTCTGGAAATTTGGTGCGAGAAATTTCCTCTTTTCTGTCACTCTCTTTGTTTCTTTCTTCCTCCTTTGCTTTCTGTCATTTCTTCCTATGTATCATTTTCTGCCTTGCTGGTCTATTCACCTGTATGTGTTCGATAAAGTCTTACGAACTTTCTCTTAGGCTTGATAACTGGGTACATGTATTAAGTGAATTTTTGGCTCTAGGGAAATGAGACATGCAGAAACGATTTTAGGTAGTTTAGGCCCATTTCTATGTTTTAGAGTTCTTATGTTTAAATTTGTTGTCAGGTATGCTTTTTAAATCCCCTATGTTATAAATTGGATGGAGTGGTCAGTACCAGGGGTGTATCCATAGATTATTTGCACATTTCTTTTCCTTCTTTTTCTCCTGTTGAAGTATTGTGTATGTTTTGAAACGGTTATAGCACTGATATGGCTCTACGCAGTTGGCTGGTCTTTAAACAAAATAACCACAACAAGAATTGTCTGTAAAAGATTACAAGACCTTAAATATGCAGTTTAATTATAGGACAAATTAACATCAAAGAAAGTGTCCTTTCATGACCCTAGTAGTTGGGTGGACCTTTTGAGATTGACGAAGATCTGGAACAGCCATTTTGGAAATGGCTTTAGGAACTTGTGCCTGCAATAGATATGAAAGTGTTGATGCACAGCAACAGAATTGCTCACTCGGCCTTAATGGATTGGCTTCCAGTAGTACGGAACACTGTCACCAGCAAGTAGCTACATAGACTACAGTCATCAGTACAGTACAAACCTGACTTAAAAAGAGAGATCAAGGTGACTGAACAATCCACGAACTCAGATTTAATCTATATATTTGTTGTGAGAACTGAAAGAGGACACAGAATAATGGCATTAACATTTTCAATGCTTCTAATGGAGAATCTGGATGGAAGAAGATCTAAAATCTGGTTGGAAGAAGAAAATCATGTTACTTTTAAAACTCGTGTTGCAAGGTTCAACCCCACCATCTTTGTGGGAGGTGGATACTAATCATTTGGCTAACAGGGCTCAAGTTAAGCTGCAGTAGGCCTCGGGTGAAGCTGCAGTAGGCCTCAGCAAGCCAGTAGTGGACAAACTATTGCTCAAGAAAGTCATTTGACTACCTGACGAGGATGCCAGTCAATCAGCCAGCCTTTCTAGCCTGCCACAACACCAGATATTTGGGCTTCAGAGCCAGAGGAAGACCATGACTGCACCGGATAGAGGGAGTGATAGACACATTGGACATCTGCAGCATGACTACATTAACCAGAAAAAAACACGAAAAAAAGAATCAGAACGCGTATTTAATACAACCGGACAGGACAGGCGCAAAATTTCGGCCAACTGGCCTTTGTCAAACGTTAGATCACAAACAAACAAACACCAGATACAAGAATTAGGAGAAAAAGACTGAAACTTCCTTGCTGTTCTGTCCAGTGTGAGAAAAGGAATAACCTGACTAACATGACATCATAATGTGTTTTGGGTAAATATGACTTCAGAGCGAAAAGGAGATGAAGTCTGCAATTTGAAAAGTGGTCATGCCATATTAATATTGTTTTATCCTAAGAGGGTCCAGGCCTAAAATTAAAACTATGATGCACTAGCTAAAAGTACTGTTTGGAATGTAAAGGATCCTACTATTAAATAATGCATAAGAGAAAATATACGCATATGATCAACTGAATGGGAAAATATATAATCAAGAGGTAGGCTGATGTAAATGGATCTGCCTAGTGCAACGTATCCAGTCTGACCTTGAAACAAGAAGAAAAACACCCTAAACCAACAGCCAAGGGGCTGAAAGGAAAACTGGAGTCCCTGGAGAAAAATGTATAGACTAAGGGTTTTTTTCTCCGAGGACTCTGGTTTTCCCTTCAGCCCCTTGGCTGTTGGTCACAATCATATGTGATTTTGGCTGTGCGCAGCTGTGAAAGGAAGTTACACTTGCTTTTGTTCGTGTTTTTCAGAGCATGCATACATAACTTTACACAACAATGAATCATAATAATCAATTCATTTCTTTCTGTTTCCCAGTGTTTAGGGACCAACAGATGTTCCTAAAGAGGATAGAAGCCCGCTTTCTCACGGAAGTGAAACCTGTGGAGTCTGGTCTTCTTGAGAAACTGAAAAAGGTTGATGTTATCAACAATGACGATGCAGACTCAGCCACTTGTCATCATGAAACCTCCAGATCACAAGCTGCCTATCTTTTTGGGCGTCTGATGCAAGTCCCACCCTGGATATTTGCCGAGAGGTGCATGCCGATTCTTAGCTCCCTCTACCCAAATATTTTGGAAGGCACAACTTTTGCCTACTATTTGGGGGAGAACCCATGTGTACGCTGTTTTGTGATGTCCCGCATTGCTGCTGCACGTTTTGCTGATGTCTTGGTGTCAACTCGGACATGTTCGGGGGAGGAGTACAGGTTTGCTTTTTTGTTCTCTTTGTTAAAATAGTTAAGGACGCCTACACAGTTAAAACGAAGCAACTCTTGCATAGTGGCCGCACTCACAGTTAAAGGGAAGCAACTCTTCCATAATGGCAGCTGTGGGCCCCAGTAGCTCAGTTTGTTGAAAATCGGATTCACATGCTAATGGTTGTGGGTTCGAATCCCGGGGTGCGTTACATTAAAACTGGCCTTCTCATTGTCCCATCTTAACATCATTGTGGTTCTGGTGGGTGTTGGTATAGGATAAGATAAGTCCCCCTTCCCCCATTTCCCTGGGATGGTTATCCCTGACGGCCATATCACCTGAGGTGGGTGCCGATGTAAAAATTTAATCAGATTAATCAAAAATAGCAGTAGCCTCATTGTGAACAACAGTCTGACTGCCATTGTTAATGCTATGGTGTCCTGAGAAAGCAGAATACAGTTTCATCCCAAAAGTTGAATGTCTGCTGCGTTTCATGTTGTATGAATCTATACCCTGACCCAACATGCAAACAACATTCAGCAGTAGCCATAGCTTCACATTGACGTACACAATCCTCTTCCCGGCTGTTAAGTCATGGATACGTAGGAAGATTAAGAGCTGTCATAGATTTAATCTGGAAGTATATATATATATCATCATCATCATCATGTGCCCTGCTGCATTGCGTTGGTGATCATGGCCCTCCACATGAATCTATCCCCTGCCAATGTTAGCACATCTCCCACCCCCTCTGTCATCAGCCACCCTGCAAGTCCATCCAATATCTATCTATCTATCTATCTATCTATCTATCTATCTATCTATCTATCTATCTATCTACCTATCTATCTATCTATTTATGTATATCTATTTATGTCTATCAATCTATCTGTCTATAGACACACAGATTTGAAAAGTTCAGAATTCTTTTCATGGAATGAAACTATCCTTTAAAAATACCAATGTAAAATTTAAAATTTGTGGTTTCTTGTAAATGTTGCTTGCCCATTGTATCATGGTGTAGAGTTGTATAACATGAAACATGCTAAGCCACCATATTCTGAATATGACTCCTACGTGCTATGAAAACATTTTATTCTGCATCTGCTCTTTCCCAAAATCGAATCATGTAATGTGATTTTGGTTTGGCCTCAGAATCTCCTTCATACATATCACATGAAGCTTACATCTGGGTGAAAAAATAATGTATGAAATTGGCACAGGTATGTAATGGATTACCTAGGAAACATGAAGGAGTGGGAGGTTGTAACAGTCCAGAAATTGGCACAGGTATGTAATGGATTACCTAGGAAACATGAAGGAGTGGGAGGTTGTAACAGTCCAGAAATTGGCACAGGTATGTAATGGATTACCTAGGAAACATGAAGGAGTGGGAGGTTGTAACAGTCCAGAAATTGGCACAGGTATGTAATGGATTACCTAGGAAACATGAAGGAGTGGGAGGTTGTAACAGTCCAGAAATTGGCACAGGTATGTAATGGATTACCTAGGAAACATGAAGGAGTGGGAGGTTGTAACAGTCCAGAAATTGGCACAGGTATGTAATGGATTACCTAGGAAACATCAAGGAGTGGGAGGTTGTAACAGTCCAGAAATTGGCACAGGTATGTAATGGATTACCTAGGAAACATGAAGATGGAGGTTGTAACAGTTCCAGAAATTGGTGCAGGTATTGTAATGGATTACCTAGGAAACATGAAGGATGGGACGGTGTTGAACAGTCCAGAAATTGGTGCAGGTATGTAATGGATTACCTAGGAAACATCAAGGAGTGGAGGTTGTAACAGTCCAGAAATTGGCACAGTATGTAATGGATTACCTAGGAAAATGAAGGATGGAGATTGTAACAGTCCAGAATTGGCACAGGTATGTAATGGATTACCTAGGAAACATGAAGGAGTGGGAGGTTGTAACAGTCCAGAAATTGGTGCAGGTATGTAATGGATTACCTAGGAAACATGAAGGAGTGGGAGGTTGTAACAGTCCAGAAATTGGCACAGGTATGTAATGGATTACCTAGGAAACATGAAGGAGTGGGAGGTTGTAACAGTCCAGAAATTGGTGCAGGTATGTAATGGATTACCTAGGAAACATGAAGGAGTGGGAGGTTGTAACAGTTCAGAAATTGGCACAGGTATGTAATGGATTACCTAGGAAACATGAAGGAGTGGGAGGTTGTAACAGTCCAGAAATTGGCACAGGTATGTAATGGATTACCTAGGAAACATGAAGGAGTGGGAGGTTGTAACAGTCCAGAAATTGGCACAGGTATGTAATGGATTACCTAGGAAATATCAAGGAGTGGGAGGTTGTAACAGTCCAGAGATTTTCAACCTCGTTGAGGAAAGACAAATGTGGAGGAGAGAGATCCGGAGAGTATTGCTTGGCAGCCAACATTCCAAGGAATGATGCTGTAGACCGACTGACTGATAGCATGTTATATGTTCCATTCTTGCACTCAAATAGATGGAAGAAAAGGAGGAAGTTTAGGATTTGAGATTATGTGAATCACCTGGACAGTATTCATGTATCATGATGTTGGATACAGATGCCTATCAATTAGCATCAGGAAGAGAATTATTGAGTGTTAGATAGAACCAATACTGTTGTATGGTTGTGAGGTGTGGACAGTCAACACACATAGTCAGAATAAGATTGAGGCAACTGAAATGTGGGTTTCTAAGAAGAATGTTGAGAGTTCCATGGACAGCAAAGAAAACGAACGAGACTGTCTTGACGGAGGCAGACACAAGAAGAACATTAACAAAGAAGATTAGGAAAAGACAAACAACATTTGTAGGACATTTAGGAGGCAAGAGAAATTAGAGCACCTAGTCGCAATAGGAAAGCTAGAGGGAAAGAGAGCACCAGGTAGACCCAGGGAGAAAATGTTGGACAGACTTGCAGAGTGACTGAGAACAGAGATGGTGGGAGCTGTACTTGCAGCGATAAGGGATAGATTTGTGTGGAAGGCCAAGATCGCCAATGCCATTCGGCAGGGCACATATGATGATGATGATGATGATGATGTGGGATGTTGGACGCCATAATCAGATAGGTTGGAGAGCCCTGATATGGCCCCATAGCATTCTTCTGAGGCTATTAACAACACAAATTGAAAGTAGTTAGGAAGTTGGATTTGTAGTCAGAAGGTTTGGGTTTGATTTTGCTTTGGTAGTGCCTGGTGAATATAATAGAGATAGAAAGCGAAGTAAAGGGTTGAAGCTAAATAGCAAGAAGACTGAAATCATGGTAATCAGTAAAAAACATGAAATCCCCTCATGCAGAATAACAGCAGGCAGCACAACCTTGACACAGGTTGATAAGTTTAAATATGTGGGAATGGTCATCTCACTAGATGGCAGATGCACATCAGAAATAGCAGATGCACATCAAAATAGCCAGCAGAGAGGGGAATTAGAGCACCTGGGCACAATAGGAAAGCTAGAGGGAAAGAGAGCACCAGGTAGACCCAGGGAGAAAATACTGAACTGACTTGCAGGGTGGCTGAGAACAGAGAGGGTGGAAGAGTATATGAAGGGCTATGATTGCCAACACCATGCGGCAGGGCACATGATGATGATGACGATGATGATGATGAGTGCCTGGTGGTTAACCTTTTGACTCCTGCACCCTGTCAACCAGCATCCTGTATTCAGTTTTTTGTATTGTCAACCATGCTAACAAAACAGAAACTTAACCCTTTGACTCCCTCACCCTACCCACCAGCTTCCTGCTGGTGAGGGAGTCGTAAAGTTTTTACAATCGGTGCACAGGGTGTGGGAGTCAAAGGGTTAAAGGGTGGAGATTTTTCCAGTCTTCCAGGGCAACATGCGTGCAGACCTGCTAGACCTGAACCTTTTTCTTGTGTGCGTTCACGCAGATACTAAAACATTCATGCTAAAGATTCTGTTAAGCCATGTCAATGTTTGACGACTAACAGAAATGAAAAAAAACACCCAGCATTCTCACCTGTCTCACCTGTCAGTGTCACCAGGTTCAGTGTTGGCCTCCGCACACCTAGACTCCACCATCTCCCACCAGGCCACTTTGTCTTGACTTTTGTGGACAATTTCATGAATATTTAGGCCACTGATGTTGGTTATGTTCTCGATGTATGAGATAGGGAGTTTGCTTTTCTTCCTTTTAGCCACCGTTTTTCCTTGAAAGATGGTTGCCATGAGGTCTGTGTTCTTGTTGCGTGACACTTGGCCAATGTATTTTAGTCTTATGTTGTTGATGTCTGCTGGTAGTTTTCTGGTGGTATCAAGTTCTTCCAGGACACTTTCATTAGTTCTTCTATCTGTCCATTTGACACATTGCTCTCTCCGATAAAACCACATCTCTGCTGCCTCAATTCTTCTGCAATCAGTTTTTCTGAGAGTACAGGCTTCGCAGCCTTAAATCATGACTGGCCAAATGAAACATTTTAAAAGTCTAACTTTCAGGCCATTTGGTATACCTCTGTTTTTCCAGATGTTGTTGAGTTGGACCATTTTTTGTTTTGCCGTTCCAGTTCTTATTTTTGATGTCTTTGTGTCTTTGGAGACAGGTTCCATCGTCAATTTTGACAAAACCAAGATATTTGAAATCCGTAACATTTTCTAAAGGAACTTTGTTAATTAAGATGTCTTGATTGTTTTCAGTGTCTTTTTCCATGAATATGTAGCACTTTTGTTTTCTTGGCGTTCAAGTTTAGGCCAGCCTTTTTGCCTGCTACATCTACCCTTTATAGAATTTTTTTTATGCTGGTAATGTTGTCTGCTAACAGCGCAGTGTGTCATCGGCATAGCGCAGATTTGTAAGTTTTTCTCTCTCCCATCTTTATGCCCATACCTTCTCAATCAGCATATCTCATGACTTGTTCCATGTAGATGTTGAAGAGATATGGTGAGAGAATACAACCTTGTCTAACTCCCCTGTGGATGTTGAAGAATTCACATTTCTGATTGTTCGTTCTAACTGTAGTAGCCTTTTGGTCTTTATATAATGAGGCAGTTAATGCAACGAGGAATTAATGCACTCAGCATTAAGCCTATGAAAGCCAGAGTATGCAGCAGCATAACACCTACACAGTGTGGACCAGCTTGCACACACGCATCTGAAAAAAAAAATGTTCAGAAAAATAAAACTTAAGAACAAGAGAAAAGTCACTTGAAGACTTCAGCTGCTCAGGGATCCCGGTCTGCGTTAACACAACTGTGATAGATTGAAATGAAAGAAGTTTTAAGAATACAAAACTAAATTAGTGAGAGGGTTTCATCCTCTGACTGTACTGTAGACAGAAGCATACCAAATGGCTGAAAATTAAACGTTTAAAATGTTTGGTCTTGCCAGTCATGATTTATGGCTGCAAAGCCTGGACTCTCAGAAAAGTTGAGTGCAAAAGAATTGAGACAGCAGAGATGTGGTTTTTGTTAGAGACTACTACATGTCAAATGGATAGATAGAAAAACTAATGAAAATGTCCTGGAAGAACTTGGTACCACCAGAAAACTACTAGCAGGCATTGACAAAAGAAGAATAAAATACATTGGCCATGTGTCACACAGCAAGACCAAGACCTCATGGCAACCATCTCTCAAGGAAAAACAGAAGCTAAAACAAGTAAAAGGAAGAAAGACAGACCTTCAATCTCATACATCGAGAACATAACCAGCATCATGGCCTAAATATTCAAGGAGCTATCCACAAAAGTCAAGACAGACGGAGCCATTTGGAGGGGAGTGGCGGTGTGAAAGAGTGCAGCGGCCAACACTGAACCCGGTGATGCTGATGGGTGATACTGTACTGTTTTCTTCAAATATGTCTTTTCCCTTTCAGTGGTATTACAGAAAGCACAGACCCAGAAGAGACGAAATGGGCGCGAATCTTCCAGATTTTGAACAGAGTAAAAAATGGTCTCGACTGTGCTGGAAGGAGAAACGGAAGTAGCCGGAAGTCGGGTACAAAGAAGATGGTGGAACTGTTGTCGCAGGGTCTAAAGAACGGAGGTCAGTTCGTCCCTGACAATTTCCACGCCCTTGTGTCCAGAGGTCTGCATTGCAAATGTTACCGCACTCATGACTCCTCTGTTGGAGAACAGAAGAGAAGAAGAAGGGTGAGTATAGAATCATCTTCATTTTTTTCTCTTTGTTGTATTATGTAATTTTGGTAATAATGATAAGAAATCATTTTTGTTGTAGCGCTATTCCCCGGACTCATTTTGGTTCACTGCAATTACACATAAATTTTGTGATACACCGTGGAAAAACTTGGCCGTGGACGCTGCCAGCTGTTTATAGCTATGGCTACAAATAACTGGATAGAGTCAAAATTGCAAAATTGGGTCATCTTAGCTCTTTTCGTTTTTCAGTTCCACATGAGTTTTGTCAAAATACTACTCCTTGTCAAAAATATGTTTACAAAGTCTAACAAGAAGCACTGTTGCAGATGGGTTAATTCTCCTTTTGCATGGTGACTGATATACTTTGATAGTTTAACCCCCTTTGAACAATGCGCCACAATTATGGCTTCATTCTTATGTCCTGCTGAATACTGTCCGATCTATAAAATGAATACAAATTGACCAGTCAAAAGGTTTCTTTTGTATTGCCTCTGTCTTCTTTGACACGGTTGCCATTTTGCTGTCCTTCGATTATTTCTATATATAAGTTTTTACACAAAATTGAGTGAGATTGGGACTGACTGTGAGGTTGACAAGTTGGGACTTTTGTTGACAGTAACTCTGGCGATGGTTATGAGGTAAATATGGCTTTGTTCTCGGAAGCATATTTTTAGTATATCAGTCATTGAATTGATTGAACGCGGGTTGTTGTTCAGTTTGATTTGTTTACGTTGTACTTCTCGTCGCATATGCGTGGATGTGGTTTTTTTTATTCTAACACGCTGTAATTTCAATATCTCCAATAAACAGGCATTTATTTTAATTTTATAGTGCAGTTCAGGATTTCTCCTGTCTAAATATATGTACACTTTTCTAGGAAATTTAAGAATGAAAATTTTGCACTATAGCTGGTTTTCCCACCTTGGACCATAGTTACATGACACAGAAAGTGATACATACAGAAGCTGTGATATACACATGCACAGATACCACACACATACACACACACACACACACACACACACACACCACACACACACATACACACACACGCACACACGCACACACGGACACACACATTATGCATGTGCACGGACACACACACACACACACACATACACACACACACACACACACACACACACACACACACACACACACACGCACACACATGCATGCACTGAGACACACACACACACACACACACACACACACACACACACACACACACACACAACACACACACACACACACACACACCAACACACATACACACACACACACACACACACACATGCACTCGCACTCACGCACACACATGCACGCACGCATGCATGCATGCGCACACACACACACACACAGACACACACACTCGTTTAAAAGCACATGTGAAAAGATGTTAACGGAAATAACAAACGAATACACACACACACATACACACACACACACACACACACACACACACACACACACACACACACACACACACACACACACACACACACACACACACACACCACACACACACCTATATTCTTACATGTACACAAATGAACACATACTAACAACATCAAAACATACATATACATATGGCTGTGGTCAGTAAATATACACATATATGAATGGTCACACAACACATTGTGATAACTACTTAGATGTGAAAGTGCATAATGGTGGAGAAGCAAATTGTGATAACACAATGGAAGGCCTGAATGAACAGGTGAATCTTTATAACTTTGAAATGAAGTGCAAAAAGGTAGACAGACCCTTCATATTATGTGGCAGTTGAGCTCCAGACAGATGATGAAGTGAAAATGAGGGCATGTTCTCTAGCTGATTTAACCCTTTAAGTCCCTCACCCCGTCTGCCAGCATCCCGCATTGTCAGCCATGACAGCAGAGCAGAAACTTAACCCTTTCACTCCCTCACCATATCACACCAGCTTCCAGCAGAAAGCTGGTGGATAGGGTGAAGGAGTGAACGGGTTACTGCCAGCAGGAAGCTGGTGGATAAGGTGAGGGAGTGAAAGGGTTAAGATTTTGCAGTTGGAGGATAGGGTGCCGGAGTCGAAGGGTTAAAGATAAGTTCCTGAAATCTACAAACTTTTCTCTTTAACCCTTTGACTCCCGTACCCTGTCCACCAGCATCCTGCATTGTCAACCATGCTGGCAAAGCAGAAAATTCAGCCCTTTGAGTTCCTGAAGGAGGCTGGTGGATAGGGTGAGGGAGTCATCATTTTGCAGTTAGTGGATAAGGAGTGGGAGTCAAAAGGGTTAATTTGGTATATGATTGAATTTGAACATCATAAGGCAGACAGTGTGGAAACTGCAGTCATTTGCCCTGGATGATGGTTTTCAAGAAAAGAGCCCATCAAGATTTCATACACTTTGGTGTCACATTTTACGTATCAGCCCATATTCCGTTCAACAGCATGGCTATATTTAGATGAATCACACACAGCAGAGGAAAGCCAAGACTAAGGACCTGTCCAGTATGTTCTAATTTTAGTTTTAATTTCTCAAGATGACATCTCCGCGCTCGGAATGAACTTCATATGCACTAACATCACAGGTTCCATGTGATGGAGAGTATCCAGAATGATCACGGCACAAGCCTTAAGCCTGCACATAAATCTATGAGCTGGCCGGGTCCCAAGGTCCCATCGAGATAGTTCCATAACCCTGTGGTCGTAGGGGAGTGAGGTGGCAGAGACCCCAACTTTTGCCCGGGGCCAGCAACACAAAGGCGGTGACCATCCCCTCTTCCTCACTTCAAATTCACATTTATATTCACATTTTTTATAATTTGAACCAAGATTTCAGAGAGGCAAGAAGGCTAATTGGTCTTCAAGGGGTGGGACCTGGGAAATCAACCTATCTCTCCAATTATTTTTACCAAGGCAGCTGGGCAATGCCCTGCTCTTCACGATTTTCAACTGCCCCCGCGTGGATCTTTAGCGTGCGCAGCCAGAAGGCACACGGGTCCGACTCGTTTTTCTTCCCTTTCCAAAGGACTAGATGCTCAGTTTGATTTTCCGGTCAAACTGAGGAGAAAAGTGGAGGCCTGTACAGGAAGCAAACCCTGGAACCTCGAGTTTAGTGATTGGCAGGCGAACGTCTGAACCATTCTGCCACTCTTGTCCAGTATGTGCGGCTTTGTAGTGGTCACATTGCCTATTGATTTGATCATAAGTAAGCAGTCTGATCAGCAAGTTTCGACAGTGTAGATCGAAAAAAAGCTTGCTTTTGAACAGTTTGATACTGACTTTGGAAGCTAAATTTGTACACTTGAATTAAAGTTTGGCGTCTAAGAATTGCATTCCCATAGAAAACTTAAAAATCAGTCAGAGCAATCCTCACTGCATATTTTTGCCTCTACTGCCGTCCCACCTCGGTGAGTGAGGGCCACATGTTCATCTATCTGTTATGTTTATCTATATCTGTACATTTGTCTGTCTGTCTGTCTGTCTAGCTACTTACCTACCTACCTACCTATATGTCTATCTGTCTATCTATCTGACTATTTATCTATCGATCTGTCGATCTATCAACTACCTACGTACCTATCTATCTATCTGTCTGTCTGTCTGTCTGTCTATCTATCTATCTATCTATCTATCTATCTATCTATCTATCTATCTATCTATCTATCTGTCCATCTATCTGTCTGTCTATCTGTCTGTCTATCTATCTATCTATCTATCTATCTATCTATCTATCTATCTATCCATTTTTCTATCTGTGTGTGTGTCTGCCTCTGTGTGTGTGGTGTGTGTGTATATATATTTTTGTGTGTATATATATTTGTGTGTGTGTATATATATTTGTGTGTGTGTGTGTGTGTGTGTGTGTTTGTGTGTAGATATCTGTACCCATCTATCCATTCATCCGTCTACCCATCCATTTGTCTGTCTTCTCACCTACCTGTCCATCCATCCATCTGTTGACATGCCCCCTGTGGGGATGCCGGGGCTCTTTCAATATAAATAGTATCCCCACCTTCTGGAAATTTGGTGCTAGAAATTTCCTCTTTCTGTCACTCTTTCTGCCTCGTTCCTTTGCTTTCTGTCATTTCTTCCTATTAGTTTCTGCCTTGCTGGTCCATTCACCTGTATGTGTTCAGTAAAGTGTTACATACTTTTTCTTAGGATTAACAATTAGGTACATGTATTAATTGTGTTTTTGGCTCTAGGGAGGTGAGATATGCGGAAGCAGTTTTAGGTAATTTAGGCCCGTTTTTAGATATGTTTTGGTGTCCTTAGGTATGCTTAAATTTGTATTCAGGTGTGTTTTTTAAATCCCCTGTGTGATAAATTCGACGGAGTGGTCAATGCCAGGGGCATGTCCTTAGGTTATGTGTGCGAATGCATTGATATGTGAACTTAATTTTCTTTTCCTGTTGAAGTTTTGTATGTTTTGAAACGGTTATAGCCCTGATATGGCTCCACACAGTCAGCTGAGCTTTAAACATCAGTGACAATAACAATAACAATCTGTCAACATTCTCTTTTTGTCCAAAAGAGACGGCGCAGGTGTAACTCTGTGACCAACTGGGCGAAAAGTCACAGAAGCTGCAATGAAGACAGGAACAGAGAAGAGAAACAGGGCGCCGACGATGATACGTCAACACTGCGAGACAAGGTACTTTTCATATCAGTTGTTGACCTACATAGAATAACAAGGTACCGTTTATATCAGTTGTTGACCTACATAGAATAACAAGGTACCATTTATATCAGTTGTTGACCTACATAGAATGACAAGGTACCGTTTGTATCAGTTGTTGACCTACATAGAATAACAAGGTACCGTTTATATCAGTTGTTGACCTACATAGAATGACAAGGTACCGTTTATATCAGTTGTTGACCTACATAGAATGACAAGGTACCGTTTATATCAGTTGTTGACCTACATAGAATAACAAGGTACCCTTTATATCAGTTGCTGACCTACATAGAATAACAAGGTACCGTTTATATCAGTTGTTGACCTACATAGAATAACAAGGTACCATTTATATCAGTTGCTGACCTACATAGAATAACAAGGTACCGTTTATATCAGTTGTTGACCTACATAGAATAACAAGGTACCATTTATATCAGTTGTTGACCTACATAGAATAACAAAGTACCGTTTATATCAGTTGTTGACCTACATAGAATGACAAGGTACCGTTTATATCAGTTGTTGACCTACATAGAATGACAAGGTACCGTTTATATCAGTTGTTGACCTACATAGAATAACAAGGTACCATTTATATCAGTTGCTGACCTACATAGAATAACAAGGTACCGTTTATATCAGTTGTTGACCTACATAGAATAACAAGGTACCATTTATATCAGTTGTTGACCTACATAGAATAACAAAGTACCGTTTATATCAGTTGTTGACCTACATAGAATAACAAGGTACCATTTATATCAGTTGTTGACCTACATAGAATAACAAGGTACCATTTATATCAGTTGTTGACCTACATAGAATAACAAGGTACCATTTATATCAGTTGTTGACCTACATAGAATGACAAGGTACCGTTTATATCAGTTGTTGACCTACATAGAATAACAAGGTACCGTTTATATCAGTTGTTGACCTACATAGAATAACAAGGTACCATTTATATCAGTTGTTGACCTACATAGAAAAACAAGGTACCGTTCGTATCAGTTGTTGACCTACATAGAATAACAAGGTACCGTTTATATCAGTTGTTGACCTACATAGAATAACAAGGTACCGTTTGTATCAGTTGTTGACCTACATAGAATAACAAGGTACCGTTTATATCAATTGTTGACCTACATAGAATAACAAGGTACCGTTTGTATCAGTTGTTGACCTACATAGAATAACAAGGTACCGTTTATATCAGTTGTTGACCTACATAGAATAACAAGGTACCGTTTATATCAGTTGTTGACCTACATAGAATAACAAGGTACCGTTTATATCAATTGTTGACCTACATAGAATAACAAGGTACCGTTTGTATCAGTTGTTGACCTACATAGAATAACAAGGTACCGTTTATATCAGTTGTTGACCTACATAGAATAACAAGGTACCGTTTATATCAGTTGTTGACCTACATAGAATAACAAGGTACCGTTCATATCAGTTGTTGACCTACATAGAATAAAAAGTACCGTTTGTATCAGTTGTTGACCTACATAGAATAACAAAGTACCGTTTATATCAGTTGTTAACCTACATAGAATAACAAGGTACCATTTGTATCAGTTGTTGACCTACATAGAATGACAAGGGACTGTTCATATCAGTTGTTGACCTACATAGAATAACAAGGTACCGTTCATATCAGTTGTTGACCTACATAGAATAACAAGGTACCGTTCATATCAGTTGTTGACCTACATAGAATAACAAGGTACTGTTTATATCAGTTGTTGACCTACATAGAATAACAAGGTACCGTTCATATCAGTTGTTGACCTACATAGAATAACAAGGTACCGTTCATATCAGTTGTTGACCTACATAGAATGACAAGGTACTGTTCATATCAGTTGTTGACCTACATAGAATAACAAGGTACCGTTCATATCAGTTGTTGACCTACATAGAATAACAAGGTACCGTTCATATCAGTTGTTGACCTACATAGAATAACAAGGTACCGTTCATATCAGTTGTTGACCTACATAGAATAACAATGTACCATTCATATCAGTTGTTGACCTACATAGAATAACAAGGTACTGTTTATATCAGTTGTTGACCTACATAGAATGACAAGGTACCGTTCATATCAGTTGTTGACCTACATAGAATAATTGAATATGTGCTGTGTGTGGGGATGGGGGGTGAAGGGGGGGGGGGGCAGTTATGTGTGAATGTCTTGTTGTCATTGTTGTTAGTGGTGCTGATACAGAATATTTAAATGTGTGGTTGGTTTGAGTGGGAATTGTGTGTTATATATTGTGGTGTTGGTGGTGGCATGTTGCTTTTACAAGCACTCACTTTGGAGGAGTTGTGTTTGTGCATGTTGGTGGTGGTGGTTAGTATTGCGCTGCTTTTACTTGCGAACTCCTAGGAAAAGCTTATGTTGAAATGAGACAAGTATGCATCGACGATGATGGTAGATGACCACGACAGTGAAAACAGAATTCAAATATTGTTAGAAATTGTCTTTGGCACCCAAGGGTTTTCTAGCAGTGAGGCTTTTGCCTGAATGAATTTGGGGTTGGTCACATTGGTGGTGTTAATGAGAAAATGCTGTTCATACGCCTTCCTCAGAAAGTGCTGATTTTAGACATTTTTTTTGTGGGGGGGGGGGGGATGTCTGCTTGACCTTGACCTTAATGCCTTGACCTCGGTGCTGTAACTTCTGAAATTACATTGACCTTGAGAAGTACGGCTATAAAATTTTTGATTTTCTGTAGTAGGTTTTGTGTAAAAAGAGAGATTGATAGAATAGCTTAACCCTTTGACTCCCTCACCCTATCCACCAGCTTACAGCAGGAAACTGGTGGATAGGGTGAGGGAGTTGGGTTAAGTTTTTGCTTTGCTAGCATGGTTGACAATGCACGATGCTGGTGGACAAGGTACGGGAGTCAAAGGGTTAACCATCTTGCACTTTGTTTGTGCTTTTTTTTTTATTATCATTAATGTTTTTAGAAACCAGAAAAAAAAACATTAAAAAAAGAATAAGAACGCATGTTTATTAATACAAGACAAGACATGCGCAAATTTTCGGTCAGCTGGCCTTTGTCAGACGTAAGATCACAAACAAGCAAACACCAGATACAAAAATTTGGAGAAATGCGCTTGTCTTGTCTTGTTGTGTTAAATACGCGTTCTTATTTGTTTTTCGTTTTTTTCTGGTTCCTGTTTGCTTGAACACGGGCCAGTCACACTTGTTTTGGATTTCATTAATGCTTTGTTTGTTTGTTTACTTAATGTTCAGCAGAACAGAGGATCAGCATCAAAGTATTCCTCCTCGTCCGAGTATCCTCCTTCTTCATCCTCTGGGTTAGAGGAAAGCGAGGAGGGGCAGAGTTCCGCGTCATCCTCCGAAAGATGTATGTGCGAGAACTCTTCCTCTTCCTCGTGTGAGCGTCAGATGAACCAGAGTACGCAAAGTGACGAAAATGACGTCAAAAGCAGAGAGGAGAGGTGTAAGTTTTGTTTTCAAAGTGGCAGTAGTGTTGGTGGTGGTGATGGTAGTCATTGCAGTGTGGTGGTGATGGTACTGGTGGTGATGGTGATAAGATAAAGGTTAATGACTCTTAGGCTGTTAGTTATACCTGCATAGCAGAAATAACAGCAGTGTTGTTAGCATAGCAAAAAAGTTATACCTGCATAGCAGAAATAACAGCAGCGTTGTTGGCATAGCAAAAATGTTACCCAGTCTCTAACACCACCACCACCACCCCCACCCTGTGGGGATGCTGGGCGCTCCTTCAGTATAGATAGTATCCCCACCTTCTGGAAAATCGGTTGTAGAAATTTCCTCTTTTCTCTCACTCTCTTTCTTTCTTTCTTCCTCCTTTGCTTTCTGTCATTTCTTCCTATCATTTTGTGCCTTGCTGGTCCATCCACCTGTATGTGTTCGATAAAGTCTTACATACTTTCTCTTAGGTTTGATAATTGGGTACATGTGTTAAATGCGTTTTTGGTTCTAGGGAAATGAGATATGCGAAAGCAGTTGTAGGTAATTTAGGCCTGTTTAGGTATACATATTTTGGTGTGCTTAGCTATGTTCAAATTTGTGTTCAGGTACGTTTTTTAAATGCCCTGTGCGATAAATTGGACAGAATGGTCAATGCCAGGGGCTTCTCGTTAGATTATGTGTGCAAATGCATTGATGCGTGTACTTATTTTTCTTTTCCTTTCTTTTTAATAATAATAATAATATTGGACATTTGTTGAGCGCCTTCCTCCCTCACAAGGAGGGAGCACAAGGCGCTTCACATAATAGACGCACAGAACAGCCACAAATAGTGTACACATATAACATAAGACATATGGACAGATATGTCACACTTCATACTACAAAACACATCATACCGCATAATACCACATGATAACATAATAACACATCTCATACCACATCACTACACACAAATATGGAAAGGAAAACAGAACTATGCATGACAACAAAACACCCACACACACACACACACACACACACACACACACACACACACACACACACACACACACACACACACACACACACACACACACACACACACACACACACAGCATGCACCCTCTTCAACAATGGGATAAGGAGGAATGATAGAATCAAGAGTGAATATGGAGTGTTGTCTCAAAAGCATTTTTGAACAGGTAGGTCTTGAGACCGGTTTTGAAAGATGTGAGAGAAGGAGCATGGCGAAGGTCATATGGGAGACTGTTCACATATCTGAAGCTGGAAACAGATGGAGAAGAGTCAGTTTTCAAACTAGCAGGGCGCACAGATGTAACAGTTTGAATGTGCCTCTGTTTTCTTCTTCCTCCTCGGCGCGTTCGTTTCCATGGCAAACAGAACCCAATCTCCAATTCACGCAGCCGAGAGACAAGGTCAGAGGTCAATGGAGCAGCAGGAATCGCAACCAGTTCATCGCGAGAATAGTAAACAGAAGGCGAGGCAGTGCGCTTACCCTGCTGAAGTATTGCATATGCTTTGTAACTGTTATGGCCCTAGTATGGCTGTACGCAATCGACTGGGTTTTACACAACAATAACAATAACAATAAACTTACATCACCATAAGTGGTGTAATGTCCTTTTACCCCCATGAGGATACCAGGGGCTTTTTGGGTATAAATAGTGTCCTCACTTCTGTGCTGGAAATGTCCTCTTTATTCTCTGTCATGCTCTTGTTTCTTCCTTGCTTCTCTGTTTTTTGTCATCTCTTCTTATCATTTTGTGCCTTGCTGGTCCATTCACCTGTATGTGTTCCATAAAGCCTTACATAGTTTCTGTTAGGATTGATGACTGGGTACATGTATTAGCTTATTTTTGGCTCTAATGTAATGTAATTTGCAGAAGCAAGTTAGGTCATCTCTGTACCCTTTGACTCACCCACCCTATCCACCAACTGCAAAAACTTAAGTTTTTGTTTTGCACCAGTCTCCGTGGTGTAGTAGTTGGTGCAATGGACTACCGACTGGAAGGTTGAGTTCGAATCCCCATCAGTCCCTTCAAAAATCATTGTAGGATTTTTCTGCTCTAACCAGCTCCTACCCAGAGCTGGGCATCCTATAGGCTCATTGGGAAGACTGGGACCACACAGTTGAGTCTCATCCACTTCACGGATGTGTCATTGAGGGTGTTGCTCAAATCTTCTGACCAGCATCGCAGGTGTCAGTATCTCTCGGGCCTGGTAACGCCAGGATATCTTATGATAGTAAGTGTAGAGTACAGCCCAGTCACGCAGTCTCAGTCCTAGATGGAACTCCATAGCATCATGATTGTCATCTTCATTGCCATCATCATCATCGCATTATAAAAACTGTTCCAGCTTCTGTGGCCATGAAGGTGGCATAGAAAATGGGGGGGAAAAAAAAGGTGAGCACAAAGGTAACCTCCCTGAGTGCACTAATAACAAAAATAAGAAAAAACTTGTTTTGCTAGCATAGTTGACGATGCAAAATGCTGGTGGACAGGGTACGGGAGTCAAAGGGTTGATTTTTTTTTAGCAGCTCCCACCCGTGATGATGGTGAAGAGTTGAATTATAGAAATACACACATTAGATTCCTTCCTTTTTCTGTCGAGCAGTGAGCTTGGTGGCTCTATTGGAATCCCTCCACACGGCAATATAACGCAGCCCTGGTGAAACCGCTTTGGTTGGAAATGGAGGGCATCCTGGAGACGGTCAAGATACTAACACTTCCCGACGCCACCTCATCATCAGAAACGACCAGCAGTCCTGAAATCGCCGACCTGGGCAAGGTGGCGCGGCTACGAGGCAGGGCCAAGGAGCTGCATTCGTCTCTCAACGCCCGTTTCAAGCAGGCTTCTGATGTCTTTGCCCTCTCGGAGGCGTCCCAGGCTCAGCTGAAGTCCTTGCCCTTGTCCAAGAAGAAGTTTGTGGAGAGTAAGCATTTCCTGTGCGTGAATGAACTGAACGAAGCATCTGACTTTGTGAGGAAGTCGCAGATGGTGATGGAGAAACTGGAGAATGGCATGCCTTCCAAATTTCAGTTGATGTCGTCGTAGATTTGTGGGTCTTGTCTCTGTTTCTCTCTCATTTTACTGTCTCTGTCTGCCTGTATGTCTCCCTCCCTGTCTGTCTGTCTGTCTATCTATCTGTCTGTCTGTCTGTCTGTCTATCTGTCTACCTATCTATCTATCTGTCTATCTATCTATCTATCTATCTATCTATCTATCTATCTATCTATCTATCTATCTATCTATCTCTCTATCTATCTCACACACACACTCATGCACACACATACACTCACTTTCTCTCTCTCTCTCTCTGTCTGTCTCTATCTCTGTCTCTCTGTCCCTGTCTCTCTCTCTCTTTCTGTTCCTGTCTCTCTCTTTCTCTCTCTCTCTCTCTGTTTTCTTCTTCTTCATTTTGTTGTATAATTCTTATATAATTTTTGAACAATCTGTATAATACCTATAACATTTGTACGTCTGTCAGAGGATGTGTGTGTATGTCTGTGTGCTTGTGTCTTAATGTGTGTGTATGTGTGCATTATGTGAGTTTGCCTGTGTATATGTGTTTGTGAGTGAGACCATTTACCATTTTGATATCATAAAATGGATTTTTGTTTGTATCATATAGTTTCTCTGTTCCATCCACCCTCTTTCTGATACTGTGATAGGGGCTTTTGGCATAAGCCATCATATCAAAGTCTTTACGATTTTGAATCTTTCTCTTTGCTCTGACTTGTCTCTCTTTCTGTCTCTCTTTCTGTCTCTCTCTCTTTTCTCTCTCTCTCTCTCTCTCTCTCTCTCTCTCTCTCTCTCTCTCTCTCTCTCTCTCTCTCTCTCTCTCTCTCTCTCTGTCACAAATTGGTATTATGTTTGATTGTTTCTAAATTTTTATTACATGTAAAAACAGATATATATGCATACTTTTGTATAATGTTCTTACTCCTTCATAATCCCCCATGGGGATGCCGGGGGCTCTTTCAGTATAAATGGTATCTTCATCTTCTGGAGATTCTGTATTAGAAATTGCTTCCTTTCCATCACTCTCTTTGTTTCTTTCTTCCTCCTTTGCTTTCTGTCATTTCTTCCTATCATTTTGTGCCTTGCTGGTCCATTTACCTGTGTGTGTTTGATAAAGTCTTACATAATTTCTCGTGGACTTGGTAATTGAGTACATGTATTAGGTGTAGTTCCAGTCCAAGGAGGTGTGATATGCTGAAGCGATTTTAGGTAATTTAGGCGTGTGTGTGTGTGTTTTTTTTTTGTATGTTTAAGTGTCCTTAGTTATGTTTAAACTTGTATTCAGGTATGTTTTTTTTAAATCCCCTGTGTGATAAATTGGTTAGCGCCAGGGGCATCTTCGTAGATTATGTGCGAGAATGCATTGATATGTGTACTTAATTTTCTTTTCCTTTTTTTTTTTCGCTGCTGAAGTATGGTGTATGTTTTGAAACAGGTATAGCCCTGATATGGCTCTTCACAGTTGGCTGGGCTTTAAACAAAAATAACTAACTTTTTTTTAAGGGATTGTGGCCTGTTTGATTTAAACATCCAGTGTCTTGTCTCTTTGTTGAAGCTAAATTACTGTATGGTAATATTATGCAAGTTATGCGTGGAGTGATAATATTAATAATGTCATTGAAGATGTGTGTTTACCATAGACGAGTTAATATTGTGCTTGTTGTGTAATTGAAAATTGGTGTATCCCTTGCAGAGAGGTGGATATGACCAAGTGCATTTAAACATTGAACTTGGAGGGTGTGTGTGTGTGTGTGTGTGTGTGTGTGTGTATGTGGGTGTGTGTGTGTGTGTGTGGTTATGTGCGTGTGTGTGTATGTGTATGCATTGTGTGCGTGCGTGCGTGCGTGCGAGAACTCGGCACACATTTATTTACCATAAAAACTCATTTTAGGGCTATAAATCAAGATTGGTTGAGTAAGTTCACTTAACGATTTCAGTAGATTTTTTTATTTTTATTTTGTGTTATCATCATCACCGTTATCAGTGGGCTTGTAAATATGTAAGTGACTTGGAGTCTTTCAGTTTTTTTCTTAAAAGCAGGCAGTGATAGACATTTTCTGCCTCATATGTTTGCAAATAATCTACCTCAATAAGTCACTTAGAATTAGCATAATGGAGTTTGAGCAGTCAGTTGTTGATGGCACATTTCTTCTGTGTATTGTCGTTAAGATCTGCATAAGTGAACCACATGTTTGTGCCATTAAGTTGATATAGGACTGATGGTTGTGTTACAAAGGTGTATCGTTACATTTGGTCTCATTTCTGATTCTTTCATAGATCTTTTCAGGGCATGCATTGCTCTGTTTGCTTGTCCTTATGCACATGTGAAATTACTGTTCTTGTGGAAGACAACTCCTTAGTATACTGACCTGTAGTTTATGTAGCGTGAGAGTCACATGTTTCAGTTTCAATTTCTCAAGATGATGTCTCCACTCCGGGAATGAATTGCATATGCACTGATGTCACAGGTGCAATGTGATAGAGAAGATCCAGAATGATCGTGGCACAAGCCTAAAGCTTGCACATAAACACACGAGCTGGCCAGGTCCTGAGGTCCTACCTAGATAGTTCCATAACCCTGGGATCGTAGGGGAGTGAGGTGGCAGAGAACTCAACTTTTCCCGGGGCCAGCACCACGAGGGCGGCACCCATCCCTTTCCCTCGATTCAAATTCATATTCCTATTCACATCTTTTTTTCACCAAGACTTCAGAAAGGCAAGAAGGCTAGTTGGTCTTCAAGTGGTGGGACATGGGAAATCAAACCATCTTTCCAATGTTTTATACCAAGGCAGCCAGGCAGTGCCCTGCTCTTCACAATTTTCAACTGCCGTGGGATCTTTGGCATGCACAGCCAGAAGGCTGATGGATCCGACTCGTTTTTCTTCCACTTCCGAAGGACTAGATGTTCAGTTCGATTTTCTGGTCAAACTGAGGAGAAAAGTCTAGGCGTCTATGGGGAGCGAACCCTGGAACCTTGAGTTTAGTTATTGGCAGGCGAAGATCAGAACAATTCTGCCAGCCTTCTCCCTCACATTGTAAATAAAAGAGGTATTTTGGGGTAGTAATACCAAAGAAATAAGAGGGAAACAGGGAGAATTTTTATAATATCAACCAAAGGACATAACTCTTGAGTCATGTAGGAATTATCTCCCATGTTGTGGAACTTCTCAAATCTAACATAGTTTGCGCTACCAGAGGAGTGTTCTGAGCTTACTTTTTTGTGCTTTGTATCTGCTTCTATGCTAGCCGAATGGGTAGCGCAAACTATGTTAGATTTGAGAAGTTCCACAACGTGGGAGATAATTTGTACGTGACTCTCAAGAGTTATGTCCTTTGGTTGATATTTTGGGGTTGGTTTTAGTGAGGATTAGAGTTTTAGTAAAGATTATTGCTTTTGTTTTTTCTGGATCAATTTTTAGTCCGCATTTTGTGCAATATCCTATTTTACTTGTAGACTGTTAGCATATAACAGACATGGGATTTTTTTTATATTAGATTCACTTTTATTTTGGTGAATCATCGTCTTATAAGTAAGTTGGTAAATCATGACAAATATACTGAATAATATAAGGGTTAGAACGTTTCCTTGAAGTTCTCCTTTTCATAATGGTTTATTTGGAGAAAGACCATCTTTGGTTCTTGAATCTTTACAGATATCTGTTAATGTGATGGGGAAGCCCAAATAGGATTGTTAGTGGTCTGAGTTTATTTTATGTAGTTCTGTGTCTTTTAAACCAGCCTGTTGGTCAGTAGTTGTGTCTTTATGGGCTTTTTTAAGTGATTCATCCATTTTGTTGAGCAAATGGGATTGTCCATTTTATTCTTTGGGTTTTCTAACCAGACATTGTTTGAATCCTTTGTATACACATTGTTGATGTTAGCTATGAGGTTTTGTATATTTCAAAAACAAATGTGACTGCCCGCGTTCAAGCAAACAGGAACCAGAAAAAACGCGAAAAAAGAATAAGAACGCTTATCTAATATAACAAGACAAGACAAGACAGACAAAAGAACATGTATTTAATACAACAAGACAAGGCAGGCGCCTGTCTTGTCTTGGTGTATTAAGTAGGTGTTCTTATTCTTTTTTCTTGTTTTTTGTGGTTCCGGTTTTTGTATATTTTCTTTTTCTTTTTTCGGTAGGCTATTGTAAGTTTTGCATTTTTGAAAATATGTTTCTTTTTAATGTTTTTTGTTTATGGTGTCTATTGATTGCGTTCTGTAATGATTGATTATAATGTACCCCTGATCAAACCATTTCTGACTAATTTTCTTTGTAATACATCTTTTTCAAACTTTTTTGTTTGTGGATAAAATGAGTATTATCTTTTTTAATAGTTGTGTTTGTCTTTCTGTTGTTTTTGGGAATGGATTGTGTTTTAAAAGGTTAGATTCTATTTCCTTATAACTTTTTGAATTTCCGGGGTTTTGACTGCTTGCTGTATTTTTTTTTTTAGTGCGTCCTTCATCACGGTTATATGTTATTAATCGCAGGTAGAATTATTCCTTTTTGATAGTTTTTTTGTGTGTGTGTGAGTGGTAATATTTTCTTCATTGTTTGTTTTTTGCATGTCACTGGTAAATACATATCTACATATCTAAATATAAATAACTGTGGTCAGAGAATATGGGAGCATATAAAATAGCTTTCTCTTACTCTTAGGATTGATAGTTGGGTACATGTATTAAGCACATTTTTGGCTCTAGGGAAATAAGATATGGTGAAGCAATTTTAGATAACTTAGGCAAGTTTTGTAGATATGTTGTGGTGTCGTTAGTCATGTTTAGATTTGTATTTGGATATGTTTTTTGAATCCCCTGTGTGATAAATTGGAAGGAGTGGTCAATGCTGGGGTATTCCTTAGGAGGAGTGGTCAATGCTGGGGGTATCTCCTTGGATTATGTGTATGAATATATTGATATGTGTTCTTGATTTTCTTTTCCTTTTTGTTTTCCTTGTTGAAGTATTGTGTATGTTTTGCAATGATTAATAGCCCTGATATGGCTCTACACAGTCGGCTGGGCTTTAAACAAAAATAACAGTAAGAGTTAACACTACTGGTACCAAGTCAGGTGTGATGTGTATTTTCCTGTGAAACTTCAATCTTTTACATTTTTCTCTGATCTCTGATACAAATGTTATCACATTAAAGTTAGGTGAGCATCTTAAATTTTTCTTTTGCACTGTCTGTATCTAAATGTAAGCATCTTAAATTTTCTTTTGCATTTTCGCTATCTCAGTGGAAGCATCTTAAATTTTCTTTCGCATTTTCGCTATCTCAGTGGAAGCATCTTAAATTTTCTTTTGCATTTTCGCTATCTCAGTGGAAGCATCTTAATTTTCTTTTGCATTTCGCTATCTCAGTGGAAGCATCTTAAATTTCTTTCGCATTTTCGCTATCTCAGTGGAAGCATCTTAATTTTCTTTCGCATTTTCTCTTTCTAAATGTGTTTCTTCAATAGAGAGATGTCATGGTGGGAAATGCAATCAATAACTTTTTGTTCTTCACATTTTTCTGTCTTAATTCAGTGAATTGTTTTTGTGTAGCCCTTTATGTTTTCATTACAAAATTTCAAGTTTTCTTTTTCCGGTAAAAATTTATTTGATAGAGTGCTCACAGCTAAACCACGTTTCCCTACATGCCTGTTTCGTATTGTTCGTAGTGTCCATCGTGAGTGTAGAAATGGTTGTCTTTCTCCAACTGCGTGGATGGTCAATTGTTCCACTGTCTGTCTTGTTTCCTTCAAATAGTGACCAAGCTATCATTTTATATTCATATTCATTTCTTTTGTCACAGTGGATTTACCATGTGAAAGTCTCGGGCTGCTGTCCCCTTTGAGACTGCCTCACTATAGTGCAGTGCCACCCAATTTTGATATTTTTGGACCAAGACACTAGAACGACAAGAAGGCTAATGAGCCTTCAAGGGGAGTAACCTGGGCAATGAACCTATTTCTGCAGTGTTTTATACCAGGGCAGCTAGGCAATGAACCTATTTCTGCAGTGTTTTATACCAGGGCAGCTAGGCAATGAACCTATTTCTGCAGTGTTTTATACCAGGGCAGCTAGGCAATGAGCCTATTTCTCCAGTGTTTTATACCAAGGCAGCTGGGCAAATGCCACGCTCTTCACAATTTTCTACTGCCCTATGATCTTTAGCGTGCACAGGCCAGAAGGCACATCGGTCCGATTCTTTTTTCACTCCATTCCGAAGGTCTGGATGTTCAGTTCGATTTTCCGGTCAAACTAAAGAGAAAAATTGAGGCCTCAACGGGAAATGAACCCTGGAACCTCGAGTTTAGTTATTGTCAGGCGAATGTCTGAACCATTCTGCCACTTTTCTCCCTTCATACCGGTTTCTCAGAGTAGCAGTGGGGCGCTGTATGCAACAAACGCATGAAGCCGTGGTGGCGGTGATGGTGGTTGCGTCTCCTGTTATGGTGGTAGTGTTGTTGAGCATTCTGGGGCACCATTGAGTTCGCTTCTTCTGCCAGTAGTGTGTACGTTTATGATCCTCCTGCCAGTTCTGTGTTGTGTGTGTGTGTGTGTGTGTGTGTGTATATTGTGTCTGAGTTCAGTGATTTGTTATTGTTCGCTGTTTGAAAATCCTTGAAAA
>JAPXFY010000028.1:20235166-20245166 GCA_030674185.1 Monoplex corrugatus
ACTTAAAAAATGTGTAAAATGCATGGTATGCAAAACTTAAAAAATGTGCAAAATGCCATGGTATGCAAAACTTAAAAAATGTGTAAAATGCATGGTATGCAAAACTTAAAAAATGTGTAAAATGCATGGTATGCAAAACTTAAAAAATGTGTAAAATGCATGGTATGCAAAACTTAAAAAATGTGTAAAATGCATGGTATGCAAAACTTAAAAAATGTGTAAAATGCATGGTATGCAAAACTTAAAAAATGTGTAAAATGCATGGTATGCAAAACTTAAAAAATGTGTAAAATGCATGGTATGCAAAACTTAAAAAATGTGTAAAATGCATGGTATGCAAAACTTAAAAAATGTGTAAAATGCATGGTATGCAAAACTTAAAAAATGTGTAAAATGCATGGTATGCAAAACTTAAAAATGTGTAAAATGCATGGTATGCAAACCTTAAAATGTGCAGAATGCAAAACTAAAAATGTGCAAAATGCCTGGTATGCAAAACTAAATGCCTGTGGATGATTTTGTGAGACCAGGTCACAAATGTTTTAGTTTTTGCTACAGGAATGTGTTATCTTATTACTTTTTTGACTGTGTTGAATTTAGCAACAACCAACAGAAATGTCTTACAGTTCATGAGACTGACTGTCTTTGACATGAGTATGAAATTGAATAAAGTTATGGAGTAAGTATATCTTGAATGTGTGAATTCTGTATTCCAAGCCATAGTTTTATTATAAAAGAAAGAAAGAAAAACTCTTCATGCTTTAAGATGTGATGTTTTGAATTTCTCATTTCCACACTCAAAAGCCAGAACAAGATTGAGGCAGCCGAGATGTGGTTTCTAAGAAGAGTGTTGAGAGTTCCATGGACAGCAAAGAAAACAAACGAGACAGTCTTGATGGAGGCAGACACAAGAAGATCATTGATAAGGAAGATTAGGAAAAGACAGGCAACATTTATAGGCCATTTTATGAGGAAAGGTGAATTGGAGCACCTGGTCACAACAGGAAAGCTGGAGGGAAAGAGAGCACCAGGTAGACCCAGGGAGAAAATATTGGACGGACTTGCAGGGTGGCTGAAGACAGAGAGGGTGGAAGAGGTGCTTGCGGCAAGAAGTGATAGAAACTGATGGAAGTCCATGATCGCCAATTCCATGTTGCAAGGCACTTGATGATGATAATACTTAAAATCATAATTTTTTATCCAATGTTCATTTTCTGAGGTGCAGTTTATACAATTTGACTAGGAGACAACTACAACTTATACATGTTTTCAGAGAGTACTACACTCTATAATTATGTTTCTGCAGATGACTATAGATTTATGTGTTTTGAGAGAACATGAAGAATTGCATACTTTATTCTTTGATTAAAAGCCCCATGACTGAGGGGGAAAGAAGGTACTAGGTGTGTGTGTAGTTCTGTTATTCTGCGTGTATTGATGCCTATGTGTATTTTGTATTCTGTTTTTCTGTGTTTATTGATCGTCTCTATGTGTGTGTGTGTATGTGGGGGGGGGGGGGGGGAGAGAGCTATGCTTTGACATTCTATTGACAATAGTTCATTGCAGCCTTTACATCAAGAGGTACAGCCCATTTTATAACGGCAACATATCTGGGGGGGGGGGGGGGGGGGGGTCTGTCCATTGTAGCATGAACGTATGATGTACGATACAAATCAGCTTAAAAATTTATACATCTCTAGGTACCCAATATATTAGACACACACACACACACACACACACACACACACACACACACACACACACACACACACACACACACACACACACACACACCACACACACACAAAAGCAAAGGTAAAAGAAAATGTCAACCTCTCTACCTGTCCACCAGCAGTGAAAACGTAACCCATTCACACCTTCACCCTATCCACCAGCTTCCTGCAGTGCCCAAAGTATGCCATCACATGTAAGTGACAGCCAGCTAGGTCCTTCATTCTGAAAACTTCAAGATGCTTCCTCCCCAACCCCCAACCCCTCACCTGCCTGTGGGGATGCCAGGCGCTCTTTCAGTACAAATAGTATCCCCACCTTCTGGAAATTCGGTGTTAGAAATTTCCTCTTTTCTGTCACTCTCTTTGTTTCTGTCTTGTTCCTTTGCTTTCTGTCATTTCTATGCTTTCTGTCATTTCTACCTATCATTTTCTGCCTTGCTGGTCCATTCACCTGTATGTGTTCGATAGAGTCTCGCATACTTTTTCTTAGGATTGATAATTGGGTGCATGTACTAAGTGCATTTTTGGATCTAGGGAGATGAAATATGTGGAGGCAGTTTTAGGTAATTTATACCTGTATTTAGATATGTTTTGGTGTCCTTAGGTGCTTATATTTGTATTGAGGTGTTTTTTAAATCCCCTGTGTGATGGATTGGAGGAGCGGTCGATGCCATGTCCTTAGATTATATGTGTGAATGCATTGATATGTGTACTTAATTTTTTTTTCTCGTGTTGAAGTTTTGTATGTTTTAAAGCAGTTATAGCCCTGATATGGCTCTACACAGTTGGCTGGGATTTAAACACTAACACTAACAATAACAATAAGATGCTCTTCATGCAGATCATCCTGAAGTCGGTTTTTGAAGTTAATTGGTGGAACAAAGATATATTATATATATATATACATGAATTATATATATATTATATTTTAGAGAGAGAGAGATGTATATATATGTGTATATGTATAATATATATATATATATATATATACACACATTATATATATTATATATATGTATATATATTATATTATATAATATATATATATATATATATATATATATATATATATATATATATTATATATATATATATATATATATATATAATTGAAGCAGCATGTGCACAGAAAAGGCAACAAATCGATGTAAAATTTTCGGCGGTACACCCGCCTTCCTCAAGGGGACTTTAGTCACTGACTACGATATGCTACACAAACACATCAGAATATTTTACGTAGGCTACATTACGTAGTCTTGACTCAATATTGTTATGACGTCAATTGACAGAGTTCAGGCCGAGAGGAAATATGGTTTTCATTCTGTTCATCCAAAAAGACTCCCTCCTCAGTCTGGTGTCTAGGTTCTCAGAGTGCACCTTCTCCACTGCGATACATTTTAAATTTTGAAGTGAATGGCTAGTTTGGTTGAAGTGTTTGGTGACCTGAGTGCCTGTATTTTTTTGGATGTTTGACCGGTGTTGGTAGAATCTAGTTTTGAGAGAATTTTTCGTTTGTCCTATGTATTGAGTTTTAGGGCAGATATCGCAGTGGAGGAGATACACTACGTTGGTAGATGTACATGTCAGTTTGTGCCTTATTTGGAAAGTTTCACTCGTGCCCAGAGCATCACTCCTCCTACCGATAGCATTTAGGGTTTTGCACGCAGGGATCTGAAGAGTGCTGTGGCCAACCATTCAAGGTCAGTGTCCCAATTCTGGAAAAGGACAGGATCCTTTCTCGTCATCTCAGCAATGTCTTGTGCAGTGACCAGCTGTAGACTTGTACAATGAAACTGAAGATCGGCCCCCTGTACAAACTGTTTAGCTTTCACCGATAAGGGCAATCTGGACAGCCATGTAGCATTAGCTATTGTAGATCTGAACTCTAGTTCTTACTGGTAGGAAGATGGTATGAAACCCATTGTTGTTGCGATCACTGGTTCTCCCTGTTTGGACCCCGAATGGTGAGACAGGGGTTATGGCCTGTGACTAGGATGAATTTGAGGACTTTGCGTACAAATAATCATAGAATTCTTAATTCTTACGGGTAGGAATACAGGATGAAGCCCAACGTTGTTGCGATCGTTGTAACTCCCTGTTTGAACCCAAACACACACACACACACACACACACACACACACACACACACACACACACACACACACACACAACAACACAACACAACACAACACAACACAACACAACACACACACACACACACACACACACACACACACACGCCAGTCCTCCACCTCTCATAAACCTACCCCAAATACCGACCTCTTCCCCCCATCCCCTCCACCACTATTACCCCCCAGACACCACACATACAAAAAAGGCACGAGGAAAAACAAAACAAAACAAACACATCCTCAACTAAGTAACATAACTCTTGAGTGTCACGGAATGTTCTGAGCTTACCACTTTATGCTTTGTGGCTGCGTCTATGCTAGCTGAATGGGTAGCGCAAACTGTGTTGGGTTGAGAAATTCCTAATGGGAGATAACTCCGTGACTCTCAAGAGTTTTGTTACTAAGTTGATATTTAAAATTCTCCCTGCTTCCCTCTTATTTCCTTTGGTATAAGCACATCATCATCATGTGCCCTGCAGCATGGCGTTGGCGATCGCACCAATCTATCCTTTGTCGCTGGAAATACATCTCCCACCCTCTTTGTCTTCATTCACTCGCAAATTCGTCCTCTTCGAAGAAAAGAAAACAAATACAGACCCCCCCAAAAAACACTAAACTGCTTTAATTCCACCAAAAACACTTAGTCCAAACAATCACAGCGATGATTCCTCCTCAGCCAACTAGTGCAGGGGAATTTGATCCTCCAGCCCCAGACACGCACAGACCACACGATTTGCGACACACTGCTTGCACGAAAGCGCTAGCACAACCACCCACCAAGTCCGTTTTACAGTTTCCCAGGTACAGGTCCTCGCATAGTTCTGTTGTGGCTGGAAAAATATATGTACACGTGCACACATGCACACACGAGCTATATGCGTGCACATACACGCATGTATATATGTATGCATGCACATATGCATTCATACGCACATGCAGACGCATACATACACAGAGACAGACAAATGTATGCACTCGCATATATTACATATATATATATATATATCCATGCGCGCACGGACGCACGCAGAAACACCACAACACTCTCTCTCTCTCTCTCTCTCTCTCTCTCTCTCTCTCTCCACACACACACACACACACACACACACACACACACACACACATACACTACAACACAACACGCACACATAAAAAGGGAATTCGTTAGAATAACCTGACCTTCTCTTGTGTGTGTATGTATGTGTGTGTATGTGTGTGTATGTGTGTGTGTGCGTGTGTGTGTGTGTGAATGAGTGTGTGTGTGTGTGTGCGTGCGTGTGTGTGTGTTTGCGTGTGTGTGTGTGTGCGCGCGTGTATGTGTGTGTGAGTGTATATGTATGTATGTGTGTGTGAATTGTGTGTGATTGTGTGTGTGTGTGTGTGTGTGTGACGTTTCAATGGCCAGAAAACCTGGGACAATAGTTGGGACAATTGTTGACAATGATAAATGAGAAGGGGGATAATGCTAATGATTCCATGGAGGTCATTCAGGATTGCGACTGGGTGACACGGCTGTACACTATACTTCCTTCCGTAACATAATTATCTTGGCATCGAATCAGGCCCGAGAGATACAGAACACCTGCAGTGTTGGTCAGGAGATTTTGAGCAATATTCTGTATGCCGCATCTGTGAAGAAGATTAAGACTTGACTTGTGTGGTCCCATTCTTCCCAGCTATTCAGTAGCATGCTGAATTTACTCTAGGTAGAAGTTGATTGCGGCTGGGAAAAAAAAAAAAGACACACAAACACAACCAAAAAACCGACAATTTTGAAGAAAATGGTTGAAAAAATCCAACGACGATTTTGAAGAGAATGCCTAAAAAAAGAAACCTAACGATGACTTTGAAGAGAACGGCTGGAAAAAATCCAACGATGACTTTGAAGAGAATGCATGAAAAAACAAATCCAACGATGACTTTGAAGAAAAAGGCTGGAAAAAATTCAACGACGATTTTGAAGAGAATGGCTGGGGAAAAAATCCAACGATGACTTTGAAGAGAATGGCTGAAAAAAAACAACTCCAACGATAACTTTGAAGAGAATGGCTGGCTGAAAAAAATCCAACGTCTATTTTGAATAAAACAGCTGTAAAACAAATTCAACGATGACTATGAATAGAGAATGGCCGGTTGAAAAAAAAATCCACAACGATTTTGAAGAGAATGCCTGAAAAAAGAAATCCAACAACGATTTTGAAGAGAATATCTGAAAAAAATCCAACGATGACTGGGAAAAATCCAACGATGACTTTAAGGAGACTGGCTGGAAAAAATACAACGATGACTTTGAAGAGAATGGATGAAATAAAATCCAACGATGACTTTGAGGAGAATGGCTGGAAAAAATCCAAAGATGACTTTGAAGAGAATGGCCGAGAAAAAAATCCAAGGATAACTTTGAAGAGAATGGCTGAAGAAAAGTCCAACCATGACTTTGAAGAAAATGACCGAGAAAACAACAACAACAACAACAACAACAACAACAACAGCAACAACAAAAACACCAACGATTTTGAAGAGAATGACTGGGAAAAAAATCCAACGATAACTTTGAAGAGAATGGGTGAAAAAAAAATTCCGCGACGAATTTGAAGAAAATGGCTTAAATAAAAACCTCCAACGATTGCTTTGAAGAGAATGCCTGAAAAAAAATCCAACTACGATTTTGAAGTGAATCGCTGAAAAAAAATCCAACAACGATTTTGAAGAGGATGGCTTAAACAAACAAACAAAAAAATCCATGGATGACTTTAAAGAGAATGGCTGAAAAAACAACAACAACGAACGGTGATTTTGAAGAAAATGGCCGAGAAAGAGAAAATCTAACGACGATTTTGAAGAGAATGGCTGAAAAAAGAAAGAAACAAACAAAATACAAAACAAAAAAAAAAACACCGAACGATGATTTTGAAGAGAATGGCTGGGGGGAAAAAAAACGACAATTTTTAAGCGAATGGTTTAAATTAAAAAAAAAAATCTAACGACCACTTTGAAGAGAATGGCTGAGAAAAAGAAAATCCAACGACGATTTTGAAGAAAATGGGCTAAAAAAAAAAAAAAAGGCCAACTACGATTTTGAAGAGAATGTCTAAAAGTAAAACAAACAAAAAAACGTATAAAAAAATAAGCAAATAAACTCATCGACGATTTTGAAGAGATTGGCTGGAAAAAGCCAATGACGATTCTGAATAGAATGGTTAAAAAAAATATCCAGTGATGACTTTGAAGAGAATGACCGGCTGAAAACAAAACAAAACAAACAAAAAAACAGTGATGACTTTGAAGGGAACAAAAACAAAAAACAAAAAAAATCCAACGATGACTTTGGAGAAAATGGCTAAAAAAAAAATTTTTTTTTAAAAAGAGCCAACGACGATTTTGAAGAGAATGGCTAAAAAAAAAAAATATAAAAAAAAGGACAACGAGAATGGCTAAAAAAATTTTAAAAAAAAAAAAAAAGACAACGACGATTTTGAAGAGACGAAGCGGATTCGAACCCACAGCCTCCCTGTGGGATAGTCTGTTGCGCTAACCAGTGCACCACGAGGACTGGTAGATGTTAGTACATAGGTCGATCAACTCGTGATTTCAAAAACATCAATGTTGTCATGTTCTGAAATAGTGTAACTGAGCACTACGGGCCCAGTGGTCGAGTGGTTAAGACGTTCAGACTTCCATTGGAGGTCCGGAGTTCGATCCTGCTGGGTACCTCCTGCCTGGTGGGTAAAGGGTGGAGATTTTTCCATCTTCCAGGTCAACATGTGTGTACAGAACCTGTTAGTGTCTAAACCCCCTTTCGTGTGTAGTACACGCAGGCAGAACGTGAAATATGCACGTTAAAGATCCTGAAAGTTACGTCAGTGTCCGGTGGCTTATCTATCTCATCATCATCATCATCATCGTCGTCGTCGTCGTCATCATCATCATGTTCCCTGCTGCATGCATGGCGTTGGCGATCATGGCCCGCCATACGAATCTATCCCTTGTCGCTGCAAGTACACCTTCTCACCCTATCTGTCCTCAGCCACTCTGTAAGTTCGTCCAATAGTTTTTTTGCCCTGGGTCTTATAGAAACTCGAAAACACCTGGCAAGCACGCCACACAAAAGGACGGACAATATGCAGACTGTGCAACAAACATACCGCCTGCGCAGTGTGGGTAAAACAGTGAGCGTACACGCAGCCGAAAAAAAATCTGAACGCTAAAAAAAAAAAAAAAAAAAAATGAAATGAAATAAAATAAATGAATAAATGAAATAAATGAATAAATAAATAAATGAATAAATAAATGAACATAACAATGATGATGATGTTGATGGTGATGATGGTAGTGATGGTGATTGTGTTTGATGATGATGATGATGACGATGATGATGATGATGGTGGTGATGGTGATGATGGTTGGTGATGATGGTGGTGGTGATAACTGTGGTGGTGATGATGGTGGTGATGGTGATTGTGACGATGATGATGGTGGTGGCGATGATAATGATGATGAAGATGACGATGGTGATGGAAGTGATGGTGATGTGGTGATGAAGGTGGTGATTGTGTTGTTGATGATGATGATGACGGTGATGATGATGGCGACGATGATGATGATGGTGGCATCGTAAAATATGAAAGCAGTAGCTGTTGAAAACGCTGACTGTGATGTCAACGTATTACAACCAATCTGTGGTTTATAGCTCTGTGGTAGTTCATAGTTCATATTGCTTATAGCCCAGCCGACCACTACAGCCATATCAGGGCTAACACTACGTCAAAAACGACGACCCGGTTAAGATAAAAGACAACAATTAAGAGCCATGCTCACCGTTAACCTTGCAAATCTAAAATGTAATTTAAAGAAAAATTGATGTAAAAAATCATATCAGGTGAAATCTATTGATATCTCGTGTAAAAAAAAACGAAAATTGCATCAGGAGGGACGTCTGAGTTCTTGTGGCCAATGAATGTTTTCTGAGTTCGAAGAGTTCTGAGTTCCTACCCCTTCCCACCCACACACTCCCCCCCCCCTCAACCCCCCGCCACACCCTCCCCTGCATACACCACCACCCCCGATCCTCCCCACACACACACTCACGCACCCCATTCCACCACATCACTCCCCCAACATAAATGCACTCAAACATACTCCCCACCCCCACCCCCCGCCCCTGTTGGGATGCTGGGGGTTCTTTCAGTACAAATAGTAACCCCACCTTCTGGAAATTCGGTGCTAGAAATTTCCTCTTTTCTGTCACTCGCTTTGTTTTTCTATTGTACCATCGCTTTCTGTCGTTTCTTCCTATCATTTTCTGCCTTGCTAGTCCATTCACCTGCATGTGTTCGATAAAGTCTTACATACTTTGTCTAAGGATTGATAACTGGGTGCATGTATTAAGTGCATTTTTGGATCTAGGGAAATGTGATATGCGGAAACAGTTTTAGGTAACTTAGACCCGCTTTCATATATGTTTCCAGTGTCCTTAGTTATGTTTCAATTTGTATTCAGGTATGTTTTTTTCTAAAATCCCCTGAATGATAAATTGGACGGAGTTGTCAACACCAGAGGCATCTCCTCGTACTATATGCGCGAATGCATTGATATATGTTCTTAATTTTCTTTCCCCCGGCCTCATCCCTCTAATGAAGTATTGTGCATGTTTTGAAACGGTCATAGCCCTGATATGGCTCTACGCAGTTGGCTGGGCTTTAAACAAAAAGAACGATAACTCAAACATACACACCTACCTTACTTCCCCCCCCCCCACCATCCCACGCTACTACGCCCCCATCCCACGCTACTGTACCCCACCCACCCCCGCTCCATACCCTCCCAACCTCCTCTTCCCCACCCATCACCCCTCCTACTATCCATCCCCCCACCCATCATCTCAAAAGACTTACTCTCCGGAACAGACGTAGAAGAAGGCACAACTCGGGGAGTAGTCGTCGGTCCCTGTGCTGTGGTAAAAGACTCCCCTCCTGCTGGTAGCGTATGCGTAGATACAGAGCTTATTGGCGTAACAGCAGGCGTACTTGGCGTACTCGTGCCTAAACCGCTCCCTCCTGTGGTGCCACTACCAGTTGTTTGCGCGTTTTCTGAATTTTCAGGAATTTTGGAAGCCGTGGAAATTTCGATAGGTGC
>JAPXFY010000028.1:20257666-20280166 GCA_030674185.1 Monoplex corrugatus
CACATACCTCGGGTTGGGCTACATGATCACAGACATGTATTGACATGAAACGACATGAAATGATATGACATGAAAGGAAAGGAAATCAAACCTTAAATGTTCATGTGTCTGCCATTGCGAATCTGTTTGCCTTAAATTACCCTTTGACTCCTGCACCCTATCCACCAACTTCAAAAACTTGACCGTTTGACTCTTTCACCCTATCCACCAGCTTCACCCTATCCAACCACTAGCCTCATCAGTATCACAGAGCCAATTCCCCCAGAGACATTCATAGAAATGGTTGTGGATCTGACACGGCTTGGAAAAACACGACTTCAGAACACCCACTTCCTGCCCTGAAAAAACAACAGTTTTTGATACGAGACAGAGAGCAGAGACAGAGACAGAGACAGAGACAGAGACGAGAAGAGAGAGAGAGAGAGAGAGGAGAGAAGAGAGACAGACAGACAGACAGAGACAGAGAAATAGATAGAGAGAGACAGAGACAGACAGAGAGACAGTGACATAGAGACAGACAGACAGACAGAGACAGACAGACACACAAAGACAGAAGAGAGAGAGAGAGAGACAGACAGACAGAGAGACAGAGAGAGAGAGACAGAGAAAGAGACAGAGAGACAGAGAGAGAGAGACAGAGAAAGAGAAAGAGAGACAGACAGAGAGACAGAGAGAGAGAGACAGAGAAAGAGACAGAGAGACAGGCAGACAAAAACAGACAGACAGAGAAGACAGACAAACATCGACAGAGACAGACAGACAGAGAGAGACAGAGACAAAGACAGAGAGAGAAAGGAGAGAGACATAGAGAAACAGACAGAGAGACAGAGAGGAAAAGAGACAGAGACAAGAGAGACAGAGAAAGAAAAAACCCAAATAGTCAAGCCATTCAAACAATCTCCCCTTAGATAAAAAAAAAAAAAAAAACTATTACAAAAATCCAGATTTTGTACTTTTCAAGGTCAAGATCACTGCAACCTTGAGGAAACATTCGGTTGAAATAAAACTTGGCATGGAGCTAGAACAAGGGTAGAAAGTCACAAAAGAGACAAAACATTTTATCAGTTTTCAGAAGTTCCTGAAGACATGTTGGAACAAAAAGCGTTGATTTGAAGTACTTTTTAGGTCCGTGAAGAAACGAGACAGTCTTGGTGGAGGCAGACACAAGAAGATCATTGATAAGGAAGATTAGGAAAAGGCAAGCAACATTTACAGGACATTTTATGAGGAAAGGGGAATTAGAGCACCTGGTCACAACAGGAAAGCCGGAGGGAAAGAGAACACCGGGTAGACACAGCGAGAAAATATTGGACGGACATGCAGGGTGGCTGAGGACAGAGAAGGGTGGAAGATGTGCTTGTGGCGACAAGGGAATAGATACATATGGAGGGTTATGATCGCCAACGCCATTGCGGCAGGGCACATGATGATTATGATGATGGTGACGACGATGACGACGACGAAGGCGATGATGATGATGATAATGTATACTTCATCCCCACACGAAAAATAAGCATAGCTTGCTGCTTTGTAAAAAGAAACAAGAAAACAAAACAAAAACCAAGACAACCAAAGGAGACGAAAAACAAAAAGTAAAGAAAACCAGAAAAATAAACAAAGCTTCGTTTTTCAGTAAAAAGAAGTGTGGGTTTTTCCCCTGTAGTAATTACTGACAGGCTTTTCTTAAGAAAGATTCTTCAAACGCGAAGGAGATGCCATATACGCTCCGCTCAAATCTGTCTGTGAAAGTCCGCAAAACTCTTTCCAGTCGTGTTGTACAAAACAATATGGAGATGAGAAACTGTAGTGTATGGAAGACAGAGAACCATTCTATTACCTACTGTTTTAAGCTACATTTATAGGACATTTCATGAGGAAAGAGAAATTAGAGTACCTGGTCACAACAGGAAAGCTGGAGCGAAAGAGAACACCAGGTAGACCCAGGGAGAAAATATTGGACAGATTTGCAGGGGCGGCTGAGGACAGATAGAGGGTGGGAGATATGCTTGCAGCGACAAAGGATAGATTCGTGTGGAGGGCCATGATCACCAACGCCATGCGGCAGGGCACATGATGATGATGATGATGTATCGTATCGTATCGTATCGTATCGTATGTACGTATCGTATCGTATCGTATCGATCGTATCGTATCGTATCGTATTGTATCGTATTGTATAGTGTCATTTCGTGTCATGTCGTGTTGTATTGCATCGTGTCGTGTCGTGTCGTGTCGTATCGTATCGTGTCGTATCGTATCGTATCGTATCGTATCATATAGTATCGTATCGTTCGTATTGTATTGTATTGTGTTGTGCTGCATTGTATTGTATTGTATTGTATTGTATTGTATGTATTGTATTGTATTGTATTGTATTGTATTGTATTGTATTGTGCTGCATTGTATTGTATTGTATTGTATTGTATTGTATTGTATTGTATTGCCCACCAACATCCTGCATTACCAACCACACTAGCACAGCAAAATCGTGACCCTTTGATTCCATTGCCCTATCCATCAGTTTCCTACAGGAAGCTGGTGGATAGGGTGTTTGAGGGAGTCAAAGCTTTAAGTTTTTGCAGTTGGTGCATAAAGTGCGGGAGTCAAAGGGTTAAACTAAGAGCCGGAGACCCGTTGTGTTTGATATCCGTGTTCATCTTTTTTTTTTTAATCATAGCAGATTGAGACACAAGCCTCGTTACAATTCAGCCTCGATCGTCCCAGTGACAGAATGATACAGAGATAAGATAAGGAGGGAGAAGAGCGACAGAATGGTTCAGACGATCGCCTGCCGATAACTCAAAATCGAGGTTTCAGGATTCGCTCACCGTAGAGGCCTCGACTTTTCTCCTCAGTTTGACTATGGAAAATCAAACTGAACGTCTAGTCCTTCGGAAGGGGACGAAAAACGAATCGGCACAGTGTGCCTTCTGGCTGCGCACGCTAAAGATCCCTCGGCAGTTGAAAATCGTGAAGATCAGGGCTGCCTTGGTATAAAACATTGGAGAGATAGGTTGGTTTCCCAAGTCCCATCCTTTGAAGACCAATTAAGCTTGATAGGTTGGTTTCCCAAGTCCCACCTTTTGAAGACCAATTAAGCTTCTTGCCTTTCTGAAGTCTTGGTAAAAAAAAAAAAAAAGAATATAAATATGAATACGAATTTGAAGCGAGGGAGAGGGAATGGGCGCCACTCTCGTGGTGCTGGCCCCGGGAAAAGTTGAGGTCTCTGCCACCTCACTCCCCTACGACCCCAGAGTTATGGAACTATCTAGGTAAGATCTCAGGACCTGGCCGGCTCGTGGGTGTATGTGCAGGCTTAAGGCTTGTGCCGCGATCATTCCGGATCTTCTCCATCATATGGCGCCTGTGACGTTAGTGCATATAGAATTCGTTCCGAGCGCGGACACGTCATCTTGAGAAACTGAAACTGCTTCACAACCAATACAAATGGGCTACAGACAAACAGATAAACAGACACACAGAGAAACAAGTCAGACACACAGATAAACAAACAAGTCAGACACACAGATAAACAGACACACAGAGAAACAAGTCAGACAAACAGATAAACAGACTCACACAGAGAAACGAGTCAGACAACAGATAAACAGACTCACACAGAGAAACGAGTCAGACAAACAGATAAACAGACTCACACAGAAACGAGTCAGACAAACATATAAACAGACTCACACAGAGAAACGAGTCAGACAAACATATAAACAGACTCACACAGAGAAACGAGTCAGACAAACATATAAACAGACTCACACAGAGAAACGAGTCAGACAAACATATAAACAGACTCACACAGAGAAACGAGTCAGACAAACATATAAACAGACTCACACAGAGAAACGAGTCAGACAAACATATAAACAGACTCACACAGAGAAACAAATCAGACAAACAGGCAGACGAACAGACATTGACACTTACCCAGAATGATAGAACTACAGAGAATGAGAACGACGAAGGCAGCAGACAACAGAACACGATCGACTCCAGTCGCATATTGTATGACACGCCAAGAGAAACACAAATGCAACTTTAAATATTTGTCTCTTGTTAACATTGAAAAAGACTTTGGCACATTAAAAAAATTGTCTGACTATTCTTATCTTTTTTCTCCACTGAAAAAAGAAAGAATGAGAGACAGAAAGAAAGAGAGATAACAGAGACAAATAAAAGATTGTCAAAACATTTTAACAATCTCCCATTTTATACCAAAAAAAAGGAAAAAAAACTGCATGAGAGAATTTGGAGTTTTGAGTTTTTGTTCAACCGTTTGACTCCCGTACCCTGTCCGTCAGCATCCTGCATTGCCAACCATGCTAGCAAAGCAAAAACTTAACCCTTTGATTCCGTCACCCTATCCACCAGCTTCCTACAGGGTGAGGGAGTCAAACGATTAAGTCTTTGCAGTTGGTGGATAGAGTACGGGAGTCAAAGGGTTAAGAGGGATTCGTAGCAGCGGGCAATTCCATATGCGCTCCACCCCCAAATCTGCCAGCAATTACCTGACAGACTTTCTGAGCCTGTGCAAAATCCTATGTACCGACAAGGGTAGACATGGGGAGGGGGAGGGGGGAAGGGACTTATGAAACACTAAGCTGACACCACCAGAATAATGGAAACATGAAGATGGGCAGCCAACAGGCCAGTGGACCTATCAAACACTAAGCTGACACTACCAGAATGATGGAAATATGAAAATGGGCAGCCAAATGGCCAGTGGACCTACGAAACACTAAGCTGACACCACCAGAATAATGGAAACATTAAGATGGGCAGCCAATAGGCCTGTGGACTATCAAACACTAAGCTGACACCACCAGAATAATGGAAACATTGAGATGGGCAGCGAACATGCCAGTGGACCTATGAAACACTAAGCTGACACCACCAGAATGATGGAAACATGAAGATGGGCAGCCAACAGGACCAGTGGACCTATCAAACATTAAGCTGACACCACCAGAATGATGGAAATATGAAGATGGGCAGCCAAAATGGCAGTGGACCTAGGAAACACTAAGATGACACACCAGAATAATGGAAACATGAAGATGGGCAGCCAAAAAGTCAGTGGACCTATGAAACACTAAGCTGACATCACCAGAATAATGGAAACATGAAGATGAGCAGCGAACAGGCCAGTGGACCTATCAAACACTAAGCTGACACCACCAGAATGATGGAAACATTAAGATGGCAGCGAACACAGGCCAGTGGACCTATCAAACACTAAGCTGACACACCGAATTATGGAAACATTAAGAGGGCAGCCAACAGGCCGTGGACCTATCAAACACTAAGCTGACACCACCAGGATTATGGAAACATTAAGATGGGCCAGCGAACAGGCCTGTGGACCTATCAAACACTAAGTGACACCACCAAATGATTGAAACATTAAGATGGCCAGCGAACGGGCCTGTGGACCTATCAAACACTAAGCTGACACCACCAAAATGATTGAAACATTAAGATGGCCAGCGAACAGGCCAGTGGACCTATCAAACACTAAGCTGACACCACCAGAATGATGGAAACATTAAGACGGGCAGCGAACAGGCCAGTTGTCTAAGTCGCGGGCTGAGATTGAACTCGAGATATATCAGATCTTAAGTTTCACAAGCTTTGTCAAAAGTGCCAACCAGCCCGCGTTGGCTTGACATTAGAAAATCCCGATTTTGTACTTTTCAAGGTCACTGTGATCTTGAAGAAGGTTCTGCTGAACTAAAACTTGGACTTGATGTGTGAAGCAACGACAATGGTAGACAGTTAACAACAATCTGGGGGGGGGGGGGGGGGGAAGTATTTGACTAGTGTCAGAAGTTCTGGAGGCAGCGTTGTTCACAAACCTTTCTTGGAGGGAAGTGTAAATCTGAAGCACTTTGTAGCCTGTGGGTTTTGTTTGTTTGTTTGGTTTACGAGCATCATCATCATCATCATCATCATCATCACCTTCTTCTTCTTCTTCATCTTCATCATCATCGTCGTCGTCGTCGTCATCATCATCATCATCATCATCATCATATAATAATCGTCGTCATCATCATCGTCATCGTCATTGTCATCATTGTTGTTAATATCATCATCGTCATCGTCATCCATCCTCCTCCTCATCATCATCATCATCATCCTCCTCATCATTATCATCATTGTCGTCGTCATTGTCTTCGTCGTCGTCGTCGTCATCATTCATCATCATCATTCATCATCATCATCATCACCCCTCCTCCTCCTCCTCCTCATATCATTATGATTATTTTGTTTATTTATTTATTTATTTATTTTATTCATTCATTCATTCATTCATTCATTCATTCATTCATTCATTCATTCATTCATTCATTCATTCATTTTTGCTCCTGGTGCTTCACCTTCCAAGTTTCCTCCTTTTGTTATTCATCTGCAGTCCCCATCTCCCATCAAGCTTTGGTATAGATCCACCACAGCCTGAACATTTTTGTTCACATATTTTTGTCGCACAGACAGACAGACGGACAGACAGACAGACAGACAGACGGACGGACGGACAGAGAGAGAGAGAGAGAGAGAGAGGAGAGAGAGAGAGAGAGAGAGAGAGAGAGAGAGAGAGAGAGAGAGAATGGGATATTAGCATTCGGTTTCTTTTTTCCATTTCGCTTAAAAAGGGGGGAGGACGGGGACACACAGACATACAGACACACATACATACATACAGTACAGACAGACAGACAGACAGAGCCACACACATATACTTACACTCACACACACACACACACACACACACACACACACACACACACACACACACACACACACACACACACACACACACACACACACACACGTGCACAGGTCTCTCCTGCTGACATGATATAATCTTCGCCCTTGCCCCCTTCCCTGCCATGCCCCCCCCCCCCCCCCCCCCGGTTTTTTTTTCAAAGTGAAATTGAAAAAAGAAACCGAAACAGCTTTTAGAATGGCTAATCTCTCTTTCTCGCTCTCTCTCTCTCTTTCTTCTCTCTTCTCTCCCTCCCTCCCTCTCTCTTTCTGTCTGCCTGTCTGTCCCCACACACACACACACACACACACACACACACACACACACACGCACACACACACACACACACATTCTCTACTTACCACCACATCCTTTTCTCTCTCCTCCCTCCCTCCATCCTCTCTCTCTCTCTCTCTCTCGCAGACAGACACAGATACATATCTTTCTTGGTCAATATGAAACATATAAAATAACAATAATAATAATGATAATGAGAATGATAATGATAATAGAAATTATGACAACAATAATAATGATAATAATTAATAATAATAATATAATAATAATAATAATAAAACAAAAAATAATATAATAATGATAATGATAATAATAATGATAATAATAATAAACCAGGAGATCGAAAAACAAGTACATGTACACTGACATGACTTTGTTGATCTGATTCATTTCAGCTCAATCCTAAACGCATATCTTCTTTCAGATAAGAACAATTGTGTGTCTCCTTTCCCAAATAAAAAAAAATCATTTCGTTTTGATATTGTATCCTAAAACACTGGCCTAGATTTTCATTTGTCTGTTCTGACACAACGCTATGGCTGGATCATGGGAAAAGGAGAGAGAGAGACAGACAGACAGACAAACAGACAGACACAGACAAACAGACAGAGACAGAGGCAGAGACAGAGACAGAAAGACAGGGAGAACAGAGAGAGAGAAGACAGACAGACAGACAGAGACAGAGACAGACAGACAGACAGACAGAGGACAGTGAGAAAGAGAGAGTCACAGACAGACAGAGACAGAGGCACAGACAGAGAGACAGACAGAGATAGGGCAGACAGACAGAGAGACAGAGACAGAGGCACAGACAGAGAGACAGACAGAGATAGGCAGACAGACAGAGACTGAGACAGAAACAGAGGCACAGACAGAGAGACAGACAGAGACAGAGATAGACAGAGACTGAGACAGAGACAGAGGCACAGACAGAGAGACAGACAGAGACAGAGATGGACAGACAGACAGAGACTAAGACAGAGACAGAGGCACATACAGAGAGACAGACAGAGACAGAGATAGACAGACAGAGACTGAGATAGAGACAGAGGCACAGACAGAGAGACAGACAGAGACAGAGATAGACAGACAGAGACTGAGACAGAGACAGAGGCACAGACAGAGAGACAGACAGAGACAGAGATAGACAGACAGACAGAGAGACTGAGACAGAGACAGAGGCACAGACAGAGAGACAGACAGAGACAGAGATAGACAGAGACAGAGGCACAGACAGAGAGACAGACAGAGACAGAGATAGACAGACAGACAGAGACAGAGGCACAGGCAGAGAGACAGACAGAGACAGAGATAGACAGACAAATAGAGACTGAGACAGAGACAGACAACAGACGGAGACATAAATTCTGTAACTTTTTTTTTCCAGATGTTTTCAATTGTGGTGAATGTCTGCATAAAAGTTGTCAGTCCTTTTGTTTGATGTGACAACATTTGTACATTTGAAAAAAAAAAATCTTTCTGTATAAGGGAGACAACAAGAGAGAGAGAGAGAGAGCTGACATAAAAGAACGGTAACCATGATGATGACGTACTGGGTCCCACGTGACAGAGGTAAGGTTTCGCGGCACACTTTCAAAGTGACATGTTCGTGTCTGTGTAGGCGCGAAACCCTGCCCTTGACATGATGGGCGTTCCCCTTCTATGTGTGTGTGTGTGGGGGGGGGGAGGTTAGGGGATTGTGTGTGTGTGTGTGTGTGTGGGGGGGGGGGTGTTTGTGTGTGTGTGTGTGTGTGTGTGTGTGTGGTTGTGTGTGTGTGTGAGAGAGAGAGAGAGAGAGACAGACAGACAGACAGACAGAGAAAGAGAGAGTATGTGTGTGTGTGTTTTATCGCGCGCGCGCGCGCGCGTGTGTGTCTGTGTGTCTGAGTGTGTTTGTGTGTGTATGTGTGTGTGTGTGTGTGAGAGAAAGAGAGAGAGAGAGAGAGACAGAGAAAGAGAGAGTGTGTGTGTGTGCATGTGTTTGTTTGCGTGCATGTGTGTGTGAGTGTTTGTGTGTGTGTGGTTGTGTGTGTGTGTGTGTGTGTGTGTGTGTGTGTGTGTGTGTGTGTGTGTGTGTGTGTGTGTGTGTGTTTGTGTGTGGGTTTGAGTTTGTGTGTGTATCTTTGTGTGTGTGTGTGTTATGTGTGTGCGCGCGCGCGTGTGTGTGTGTTTGAGAGAGAGTGAGTGAGTGAGTGTGTGTGTGTGTGCGCGGCGCGTGCGCTCGTGTGTATGTGTATATATGTAAATATGTGTGTCTCTGTGTGTGTGTGTGTGTGTCTGTGCGTGTGTGTATCGATGTTAATCTTACAATAAAGTTGATGATGATTATGACGACGATGATGATGCTGATGGTGATGGCGGTGGCGCTAGTAATTGGTCAGTACAACTTTGGTGTTATCCCAGTCATGGTTCATGATGATGATAGTGGTGGTGGTGGTGGTGGTGTGGAGTGGTGGTGGTAGGGGAGGTGGTGGTGTGGAGGTGGTGGTGGTGGTAGTGGTGGTTGTCGTGGTCGTTTTGGTGGTTGTGGCGTGTGAGAGGAGAGGGACGCAGACAGACAGACAGACAGACGAGTGAGATATCAGTTTTTAAGTTTGCTCATGAGGGATTCATCACACGGAGACAGCTCCATATGCGTTCCACCCACAATCCGCCAATAATTATCTGGCATACTTCATAAAACTGTGTAAAAACCAAAATGCTGACATGGTCTTGAAATGAAAAGGGGAGTAGGGAGGGTGGGGGAGGGATGGGGAGGGCGAGGAGCACGATCTCTGAAGCATTGAGCTGGCACCATCACCATAGCTACAGAAGCATTACGGTGGGCAACAGGCAGGCCATTTTTTTTAATGTTGTGGACTGGGATTGAACTCGAACACATCAGATTTCGAATATCATCATCATCGTCATGTGCCCTGCCGCATGGCGTTGGCGATCATGACCCTCCATATGCATCTATCCCTTGTCGCCGCAAGCACTTCTTCCAACCCTCTCTGTCCTCAGCCACCCTGCAAGTCCGTCCAACATTTTCTCCCTGAGTCTACCTGATGTTCTCTTTCCGTCCAACTTTCCTGTTGTGACCAGGTGCTCTAATTCCCATTTCCTCATAAAATGGCCGATAAATGTTGCTTGTCTTTTCCTAATCTTCCTTATGAATGATCTTCTTGTGTCTGCCTCCATCAAGACTGTCTCGTTTGTTTTCTTTGCTGTCCAAGGAACTCTCAGCATTCTTCTTAGAAATCACATCTCGGCTGCCTCAATTTTGTTCTGGCTTTGCGTGTTGACTGTCCACGCCTCACAACCGTGTAACATTATCGGTTCTATACAACATTCAAGAACTGTCTTCCTGATGTTAATTGATAGGCATTTGCTGGTAAGAATGCTTTTCATCTTCTTGAATCACAAACAAACAAACACCAGATACAAAAAGTAGGAGAAAAAGACTGAAACTTACCTGCTGCTGGGTCGCCTAATTTTTGTATCTGGTGTTTGTTTGTTTGTGATCTTACGCTTGACAAAGGCCAGTTGGCCGAACATTTGTGCCTGTCTTGTCTTGTTGTATTAAATACGCGTTCCTGTTCTTTTTTCGTGGTTTTTCTGATTCCTATCTGTGTGAGTTCAAGTCTGGCTCAAGAAAAACTCTGTATGTGCTGTCTCCCGTCCACCAGGCAGGGATTTATTGATTGATTGCTGTGATTCAGTTTTTACGTCAGCACCCACTTCAGGTGATATGGCCGACGGGGATAACCATCCCAAGAGGGAAGGGGGAAGGGGGACTTATCTAATATTATACTGACACCACCAGAACAACAATGATGTTAAGATGGGACGGTAAGAAGGCCAGTTTTAACCCTTTGACTCCCGCACTCTGTCCATCAACATCTTGCATTGTCAACCATTCTGGCAAATCAAAAACTCAACTCTTTGACCCTCTCACCCTATCCACCAGCTTCTGCAGGAGGTTTTGCTGTTGATGGATAGAGTGTAGTAGTCAAAGGGTTAATGTAGCACACTCCGGGATTCGAACCCAAAACCATTAGCATGTGATGTCACCGTTCAGCCAGCTGAGCTATGGAGTGCTTGACCTTGATCAGGGGTTGGGGAAGGTCAAACAGAGCAGCCAGGGACAGGAGATGGTGCCATCATCACCCTCGTAATTCTGACCTCAAGAAAAAAAAATCACTGCACTCCTCTACAACCTCAGGGTTTTAGATACAACGTTGAGGGTGCTTACGCCAGTAACGCATCTGTGTACTGATTGGATGAGCGTCTCCCGTCAGTCACGGAATTGCGAGAGATGATTGGTCCCTGAGTCTCTCTGCACAAACAGTGGCCGACAATAGCTCCGCCCTCTTTGCCAAGGTGCTTCACTGTGCATCCACAAAGACAAGAGCAGCAGGTAAGACCAGAAGAGACATGTTTAGAAACGAAGAGATCTGAGAGATGGTTGGAACAACGCTTGTCAATCTGCTACCGTACATCCACAAAGACAGGTAAGACCAGGAGAGACATGATTAGAAACGAAGGGATCTGAGAGATGGTTGGAACAATAAGTGTCAACCCGTTTACTCTACATCCACGAAGACAGGTAAGACCAGAAGAGACATGATTAGAAACGAAGAGATCTGAGAGATGAGATGGTTGGAACACAATACGTGACAACCTGTTACTGTACATTCAGGAAGACAAGAACAGCAGGTAAGACCAGAAGAGACGTGATTACAAAACGAAGAGATCTGAGAGATGATTGGAACAACGCGTATCAACCCATCACATCCACAAAGACAGGTAACACAAGAAGAGTCATGTTAGAAACGAAGAGATCTGAGAGATAGTTAGAACACAACGTGTGTCAATCCATTATCCACAAAGACAAAGCAGCAGATAAGACCAGAAGAGACATAGTTAGAAACGAAGAGATCTGAGAGATGGTTGGAACAACGCTTGTCAATCTGCTACCGTACATCCACAAAGACAGGTAAGACCAGGAGAGACATGATTAGACACGAAAAGATCTGAGAGATGGTTAAAACAAAGATTGTCAACCCGATACATCCACAAAGACAAAAGCAGCAGGTGAGACAAGAGGAGACATGATTAGAAACGAAGAAATCTGAGAGATGGTTGGAAATACGTGTGTCAGCCATTACATCCACGAAGACAAGAGCAGCAGGTAAGACCAGAAGAGACACGGTTAGAAACGAAGAGATCTAAGAGATGGTTGGAACAACGCTTAACAACCAATTACTGTACATCCACGAAGTCAGGTAAGACCAGAAGAGTCATGTTAGAAACGAAGAGATTTGAGAGATGGTTGGAACACAATACGTGACAATCCGTTACTGTTCGTCCACAAAGACAAGAGCAGCAGGTGAGACCAGAGGAATCATGTTAGAAAAGAAGAGATCTAAGAGCTGGTTGGAACAACGCTTGCCAACCCCTTACATCCACAAAGACAAGAGCAGCAGGTGAGACCAGAAGAGACATGATTAGAAATGAAGAGATCTGAGAGATGGTTGGAACAATGCTTACCAACCAATTACTGTACATCCACAAAGACAGGTAAGACCAGAAGAGACATGATTAGAAACGAAGAGATCTGAGAGATGGTTAGAACCACAACAAGTGACGACCCATTACTGTACATCCACGAAGACAAGAGCAGCAGGTGAGACCAGAAGAGACATGATTAGAAATGAAGAGATCTGAGAGATGGTTGGAACAACGCTTACCAACCAATTACTGTACATCCACAAAGACAGGTAAGACTAGAAGAGACATGATTAGAAACGAAGAAATCTGAGAGATGGTTGGAACACAATACGTGACAACCTGTTACTGTACATCCACAAAGACAGGTAAGACCAGAAGAGACATGATTAGAAACGAAGAGATCTGAGAGATGGTTGGAACCACAACAAGTGACGACCCATTACTGTACATCCACAAAGACAGGTAAGACCAGAAGAGACATGATTAGAAACGAAGAGATCTGAGAGATGCTTGGAACAACACTTGTCAACCAATTACTGTACATCCACGAAGACAGGTAAGACCAGAAGAGACATGATTAGAAACGAAGAGGTCTGAGAGATGAGATGGTTGGAACACAATACGTGACAACCTGTTACTGTACATCCAGGAAGACAAGAGCAGCAGGTAAGACCAGAAAAGACGTGATTACAAAACGAAGAGATCTCAGACATGGTTGGAACAACGCTTGTCAATCTGCTACCGTACATCCACAAAGACAGGTAAGACCAGGAGAGACATGATTAGACACGAAAAGATCTGAGAGATGGTTAAAACAAAGATTGTCAACCCGATACATCCACAAAGACAAAAGCAGCAGGTGAGACAAGAGGAGACATGATTAGAAACGAAGAAATCTGAGAGATGGTTGGAACAACGCCTAACAACCAATTACTGTACATCCACGAAGACAGGTAAGACCAGAAGAGACACGGTTAGAAACGAAGAGATCTGAGAGATGGTTGGAACAACGCTTAACAACCAATTACTGTACATCCACAAAAACAGGTCAGACCAAAAGAGACATGATTAAAAACGAGATCTGAGAGATGGTTGGAATAATGCTTGTCAACTTGTTACTGTGCATCCACAAAGACAAGAGCAGCAGATAAGACCAGAAGAGACATGTTAGAAACGAAGAGATCTGAGAGATGGTTAGAACACAACGCTTGTCAACCTATTACATACACAAAGACAAGAGCCGCAGATAAGACCAGAAGAGACATATTGAAACGAAGAGATCTAAGAGATGGTTGGAACAATGCTTGTCAAACCGTTACTATACATCCAGAGATACAGGTAAGACCAGAAGAGACATGATAGAAATGAAGAGATCTGAGAGATTCCACCCAGTGGGGATGCTGGAGGCTCTTTCGGTATGAATAGTATCCCCACCTTCTGGAAATTATGTGCTACAAATTTCCTCTTTTCTGTCACTCTCTTTGTTTCTGCCTTGTTCCTTTGCTTTCTGTCATTTCTTCCAATCATTTTCTGCCTTAATGGTCCATTCACCTGTATGTGTTCGATAAAATCTTATGTACTTTTTCTTAGGCTTGATAATTGGGTACATGTATAAAGTGCATTTCCAGCTCTAGTGAGGTGAGATATGCGAAAGCAATTTTTGGTAATTTATGCCTGTTTCTAGATATGTTTTGGTGTCCTTACGTATGCTTATATTTGTATTCAGGTGTGTTTTTTAAATCCCCTGTGCGATGAATTGGACGGAGTGATCAACGCCAGGGGCATGTCCTTAGATTATGTGCACGAATATACTGATATGTGTACTTAATTTTCTTTTTTTTTCCTGTTGAAATTTTGTATGTTTTGAAGTAGTTATAGCCCTGATATGGCTCTACACAGTCGACTGGGCTTTAATTAAACAGTAATAACAATAACAATCTGAGAGATGGTTGGAACAACGCTTGTCAATCTATTATATCTACAAAGACACAAAAATCTTCTACTGATGTCGTTCTACATGTGGAAATCACTGCGTCCGTGGAAATATGAGGCGTCGGTACACGAAAAAGTGGGAAGAAGATTACTCGTTCCCTTCACGCTTTAAAAACAAATCCCCTCTGCTGCTCAGGCACACAAAAGACAGCCAGAACAACGAAGCATTTAATCATCCAAGATCAGGTGTCCATCCTTCATGTTCTGTTTCAGTTTCAGTTTCAGAGTCACTTTCTCAAGACGACGTTTCAGCGCTGGGAACGAGATTCCATATGCACTAACGTCACAGATGCCATGTGTATGGTGATCATGGCCTGCACATACATGTAATAAATCCATGAGGGCGAATTCTGAAGTGTGACTTGCAAGTATATAGTGGTATATCTATTCATAACTGCCAGCGTTTTCTGCACAGAAGACCGCCACATCCCACAGAGAGCCAGGACACCATGACCAGGGAAGATTACAAAAACGATACAAGGATATATGAAATCCAGATCTGATAAGCTGTGGCATCAGCACCATCAACTAGGCACACATAGTAAGCTGACGAAGACAATGCACACAGAAGCGAAACAAGGAAAATTGAAGTCCAACTCTGACAAGCAGTGGCATCAATACCTTCCACTGGGCAGACAGAGTCATCATCATCATCATGTGCCCTGCCGCATGGCGTTGGGGATCATTGCCCTCCATATGTATCTATCCCTTGTTACCACAAGCACATTTTCCACCCTCTCTGTCCTCAGCCACCCTGCAAGTCCGTCCAATATTTTCTCCCTGGGTCTACTGGGTGCTCTCTTTCCCTCCAGCTTTCCTGTTGTGACCAGGTGCTCTAATTCCCCTCTCCTCATAAAATGGCATATAAAGCAGACAGAGTAAGCTGACGAAAGCAATGTACACAGGGCGTAATTACATTTGAACAGTGACGACCAGCTACTATTCAACAGAAGGAGATCGCAAGATGCAGAACCCAAAGCCGCATTGTTCCTTTCCAAGTATTTGACCTGCAGAAGAATATGTGTATTCAGGAGTGTGTGTGTGTGTGTGTGTGTGTGTGTGTGTGTGTGTGTGTGTGTGTGTGTGTGTGTGTGTGTGTGTGTGTGTGTGTGTGTGTGTGTGTTCCCCATTCCGCCCTCTTTCTTTCTCTCAGTGGGTGGGTGGGTGGGGGGTTGGGTGTGTGTGTGTGTGTGTGTGTGTGTGTGTGTGTGTGTGTGTGTGTGTGTGTGTGTGTGTGTGTGTGTATGTGTGTGTGTGTGTGTGTGTGTGTGTGTGTGTGTGTGTGTGTGTGTTGTTCCACATGAGTATCCACACGAGGCGACGTTGACCAGTGTTGTGTCTTTAACGTCGAAGGGACAGGAAAGTCCATAATCATTAAAACTACGAAGACGCGTAGTTCACAAAATGTTGGTATGAATTTTTTTTCGTTTTCTTTCTTCAGCTTACTATGTTAGTTTATATAATGTGTATGTGCGTGCGTGCGTGCGTGTGCGTGTGTGTGTGTGTGTTGTGTGTGTGTGTGTGTGTGTGTGTGTGTGTGTGTGTGTGTGTGTGTGTATTTTGTTCCAGATGAAGATCCACACGAGGCGATGATGACACGCAGTTCACAAAATGTTGGTATGGATTGTGGATTTCAGTGCACCTTTTGTTTTCTTCTTTCATAAGTAAGTTATGTAAGTTGGTTAAACGTTTGTTGGCTCCTTGATTGGCTGGTTGGTTGCTTTTGTTAGCATGGTTGCTTACTGGTTGGTTGGTTGATTGGTTGGTAACTTGGTTGATTCGTTGATTGGTTGGTTGAGTGGTTGGTTGGCCACTTGTTTAATTGACTGGGTAGTTGATTTCTTGATTGGTTGACGTGACTGGTTAAAGATAAGCCGGTTGGCTGGCAGATAAGTTGTTCAGTCAGTGTTTTGTCTGTTTGTTTTTTGTGTGTTCGCTGGTTTGTTTGATTGCTTCACTCTTTAAGTCAAGTCCTTGAATACAAAAACATTGTCTTATCAAGAGAGATTAGAACTGGTAGTGAAAGTTGGATCCCTTCTGCTTCCCTTCTGTCCCTTCCCTGTGTTCTTCTCTTTCCACGTCCTGCAACAACATCGAGCGCACAGCTCTCTCAACGTTTCCTTGTACTTGGAGCCCAGAAAACAGTAGACGAAGAAGTTGAAAGAAGCGTTGATGTAGGAAAACAGCTCGAAAAAACTGACCATCAGATTAAAAGCGTTGTAGTAGCGGCCCTGAAGGCTCATGTCTGGAACGAACAACAGGCAAACGCCCAGAGCCAGAACTGGGGTGGAGCAGACGACGTACAGAACGGAAATGCCGATGAGCATGCGCGTGAGAGCGACCTCTCGTGTTGACATGGCGGCAGACGACGTTTGTTCCCGCCACGCCGCCATCTTTCTCAGTTTGACGAAAGTGACGATGGTGGTTGTGAAAACGACGGAGATGTAGAGTCCTGGGATTAGGAGGCTGGCTAAAAGTCCAGTCATGATGTCCACCATCTTCTGGTTCTCCAGGTAAAACTTACTAGGAAAGATCGTCTTAGACGTGGTGTTTTTCACAGGATCAAAGACACAGGCAGTACTCCAACGACTGGTCGCTATATACATCATGCCGAGAAGCAGCAAAGAGGCCACAACGATGATGACTCCTGTGGTTTTAGTTTTCAGTATAGTTTGCGAGCGGAGAGGACTCAGAACGCAGAAACACCTCTCGCAGGCGATCACCATGGACAAAAACCCAGACACCCAGTTGAAACCTCGAATAAACATCAGATGGTTGTTGACGACGAACTCGAACACCGCCCCTACACCAGAGGCTTTAGTGAACTGGGAGTAGATCTTGTCGATGTTGTAGGCGAAGGAGTGGAACATGTAGAGAGAGTCGGCCAGCGAGAGAGAGAAGAGACACAAGTTGATGCGCTCTTTGAGGCCTTGCCTGGCGAACACCAGCATGTTCAGGATGTTGGTAGGAGCGCTGATAAAGAAGAGGATGGGGAGGAAAACGACAGCAACCGCCGTATCGACGGCTACCTCTACCTCACGGCTTACGAGGTTGTCAGGGTTATCCCAGGGGATAAAGGCTCCAGGCTTTGAGGAGAGAACCACGCAGCCTTCAGGAGCTTGTTGTACGGTAGAGGTCTCCATAACCTCAGACGCTGTCGTATGACCAAATCCTGTCTGCACCTGACTCTGAAGACTTCCTTTCACTTCCATCTCTGAAGACGTCGTGCTGATGTCGATCGTTTTTTGTTTTGTTGTTGTTGTTGTATTCTGTGAATATTTCCGAAAAGTGATGATTGTTACTTTCAAGCTTTCTTTTGATGGAGTCAAGATCTGATGTCTAGAATCTGATCGCACTCTGCAACAAAAAAAAACTGGTCTGTTCTCTGTCCGCCTTAATGCCGGAAACATTCTAGATGATGTCAGTCTAGTTTTTCACAGGTCTTGCTTCCCTGAGCCCGTCCCCCATTTCAAATCCTTACCAGCGCATAGTTTCAGTTTCTCAAGATGACGTCTCCGCGCTCGGAACGAATTCCATATGCACTAACGTCACAGGTGCCATGCGCATGGTGATCATGGTACAAGCCTTAAGCCTGCACATAAACCCATTAGCTGGCCTGAGGCCCTACCTAGACTATGTTTTACCTAGTCTATATTTTATACGCATAGAGTTTTATGCAGTCTCAATGAGTCTGCCAGATCATTAATGGCATATTCGGATAGAGCGCATGTGGAATTGTCCAAGTGCGATGAATTCCTCTTGACCTAACTTCAAACTCATTATGATTAACGAAATAACTGAATTCAAAAACCGTTTATCGTCAAAAGAAGAAAATCTTGCACAGACAAGGACTTCAACATGGTAATGATGATAATACATTATTTTCAAGTAATTATGATGATACATTATCTTCAATCGTAGAAGTTAAAAGAACTGGTCAACCAGCTAGAAAGACTCAGTGCTGATAGAAAGGATCTAAGAATAATGAGGAATATGTATTAGGAACGAACAGAGCAGCAATGTGAATAGAAAATGATATAAGGTCTTTCCAAATTATCACAAGCGGGGTCAGGCAGGGTTGTGTTCTGTCATCAGCATCATGAGAAACCTAGAAAAATGCCCTGGGATAAAGGTTGGAGGAAGAATGATAAACAACATTTGTTACGGAGATGGCACCGTGCTAGTTGCAAAAAATTGAAAGGGATCTACAAAACCTTGTGAATATAATAGAAATAGAAAGCAAAAATAAAGGGCTGGAGCTAAATAGCAGGAAGACTGAAGTCATGGTAATCAGTGAAAAAACATGAAATCTCCTCATGCAAAATAACAGCAAATGGCACAACTGTGAGACAGGTGGATAAGTTTAAATATCTGGGAACAGTTATCTCACTAGACGGCGGGCGAACATCAGAAATAGCCAGCAGAATCGGCCAAGCCAAAACAGCATTCAAGAAAATGAAAATCATTCTTACCAACAGGTATCTATCAATTAACACCGGGAAGAGAGTTCTTTGGCGTTACATAGAACCGGTGATGTTGTACGGTTGTGAGGCGCGGGCAGTAAAATACGCAAAGTCAGAACAAGATTGCGGCAACTGAAACGCGGTTTTTAAGAAGTTGCCAACAGCACCCGGTGTTCCCAGGCGGTCACCCATCCAAGTACTAACCGGGCCCGAAGTTTCTAAGAAGAATGTTAAAAAGTTCCATGGACAACAAAAAAATCAAACGAAACAGCCTTGAAGGAAGCAGACACAAAAAGAGCATTAGCGGAGAAGATTAGGAAAAGACAAGCAACATTTATAGGACATTTTATGAGTCAAGAGAAATTAGAGCACCCAGTCACAACAAGAAAGCTGGAGGGAGAAGGATTGCCAGGTAGACCCAGGGAGAAAATATTGGACGGACGTACGAAGTGACTGAAGACAGAGAGGGTGGGAAATGTACTTGCAGCAACAAAAGATAGATTCATATGGAGGGTCATGATCGCCAACGCCGTGCGACAGGGCACATGATGATTATGAGAAGTTACCCCCAGCTAAAAGCCTTTCTTTTCAAACTTGCCATTGCATGCATTCCACAAACCAGCCACTGACATGACTTACAGGATCTTTAACATACTTCTTTGATATCCTGCATACGTATTCACAAGAAAAGAGTTTTAGACACCAGCAGGTCTGCACACATGTTGACCGGGGAGATTGAAAAACATCTCCACCCTTCACCTACCAGGCTGAGGTATCGGGGTGGATCGAACTCGGGACCTTCCAGTTCGACGTTTACCCATTTGCCTACAGCGCCCATCAAGACAGATGTATTATTATTGAAATGATAAAGAGGTAAATCTATGATAATTGAAATGACAAAGAGGTAAGTCTGTGATAATTGAAATCATAATAGAAAGTCTATGATAAGTCAAATGATAAAGAGGTAAGTCTATGATAATTGAAAAGATAAACAGGTAAATCTGTGATAATTGAAATGATAAAGAGTTAAGTCTATGATAATTGAAACGATTGAAATGATACAGAGGTAATTCTGTGATAACTGAAATAATTGAAAGGATACAGATAATTGAAATGATACAGAGGTAAATTTATGATAATTGAAATAATAAAGAGGTAATCTATGATAATTGAAATGACAAAGAGGTAAATCTATGCTAACTGAAATGATAAAGAGTAAGTCTATGATGACTGAAATGATGAAAGAGGTAAATCTATGACGATTGAAATGATAAAGAGGTAAATCTATGATAATTGCAATGACAAAGAGGTAAATCTATGATGACTGAAATGATAAAGAGGTAAATCTATGATAATTGAAATGACAAAGAGGTAAATCTATGACGATTGAAATGATAAAGAGGTAAATCTATGATAATTGAAATGACAAAGAGGTAAATCTATGATGACTGAAATGATAAAGAGGTAAATCTATGATAATTGAAATGACAAAGAGGTAAATCTATGCTAACTGAAATGATAAAGAGGTAAGTCTATGATGACTGAAATGATAAAGAGGTAAATCTATGACGATTGAAATGATAAAGAGGTAAATCTATGATGACTGAAATGATAAAGAGGTAAATCTATGATGACTGAAATGATAAAGAGGTAAATCTATGATGACTGAAATGATAAAGAGGTAAGTCTATGATGACTGAAATGATAAAGAGGTAAATCTATGATGACTGAAATGATAAAGAGGTAAATCTATGATGACTGAAATGATAAAGAGGTAAATCTATGACGATTGAAATGATAAAGAGGTAAATCTATGCTAACTGAAATGATAAAGAGGTAAATCTATGATGACTGAAATGATAAAGAGGTAAGTCTATGATAACTGAAATGATAAAGAGGTAAATCTATGATAACTGAAATGATAAAGAGGTAAGTCTATGATGACTGAAATGATACAAGAGGTAAGTCTATGATACTGAAATGACAAAGAGGTAAGTCTATGATAACTGAAATGATAAAGAGGTAAATCTATGATGACTGAAATGATAAAGAGGTAAGTCTATGATGATTGAAATGATAAAGAGGTAAGTCTATGATGACTGAAATGATAAAGAGGTAAATCTATGATGACTGAAATGATAAAGAAGTAAATCTATGAGACTCAAATGATAAAGAAGTAAGTCTATGACGACTCAAATGATAAAGAGTAAATCTATGACGACTCAAATGATAAAGAGGTAAATCTATGACGACTCAAATGATAAAGAGGTAAGTCTATGACGACTCAAATGATAAAGAAGTAAGTCTATGATGACTGAAATGATAAAGAGGTAAATCTATGATAACTGAAATGATAAAGAGGTAAATCTATGATGACTGAAATGATAAAGAGGTAAATCCATGATAATTGAAATGATAAAGAGGTAAATCCATGATAACTGAAATGATAAAGAGATAAGTCTATGATAATTGAAATGACAAAGAGGTAAATCTATGGCAATTGAAATGGTAAAGAGGTAAGTCTGTGATGACTGAAATGATACAGAGGTAAGTCTATGATAATTGGAATGATAAAGAGGTAAATCTATGGCAATTGAAATGGTAAAGAGGTAAGTCTGTGATGACTGAAATGATACAGAGGTAAGTCTATGATAATTGGAATGATAAAGAGGTAAATCTATGGCAATTGAAATGGTAAAGAGGTAAGTCTATGATGACTGAATTTTTTTTTCTTCCTTTCAGTGTCCCTCCCTCAATACTTCCCTGAAGGACTGATTTAGCTAAAGATAAAAGGATAATTAAATTTATCTTTTACACAAGGAGAAGAGTTCGACTTGTTTTTGAATGGCCAAAATACTCTGAAAGTCGAAAACAGTTCCTCCCTTCTGCCCCCCCCACCCCCCTCGCCATTTTTTTTAAAGCTCAACGAACTGTCTCTGACTTGGACTATTTGCGCTATAGAAATGGAATTAGTAGTAGTAGTAGCAGTAGTAGCAGTAGTAGCAGTAGTAGTAGTATCATCATTCTTATCTTCGTCGTCATCATCATCATCATTATTATTATTATTATCATCATCGTCGTCATCATCACCATCGTTATCTTTATTGTTATTATCTTTACTTTTTTTAAAATTATTTTCCCCTCCATGCTCCAACTTGTATTATTATTTTTCCCCTCCATGCTCCAACTTTTATTATTTTTTCCCCTTCATGCTCCAACTTTTATTATTTTTTCCCCTCCATGCTCCAACTTTTATTATATTGTTTTCCCTCCATGCTCCAACTTTTATTATTGTTTTCCCCTCCATGCTCCAACTTTTATTATTGTTTTCCCCTCCATGCTCCAACTTTTTATTATTATTATTTTCCCCTCCATGCTCCAACTTTTATTATTATTTTCCCCTCCATGCTCCAACTTTTATTATTGTTTTCCCCTCCATGCTCCAACTTTTATTATTGTTTTCCCTCCATGCTCCAACTT